>NTHP01000029.1:1694754-1752495 GCA_003416845.1 Oplegnathus fasciatus
TTTTTTTGTTTTTACCGGATCAAGTTTCTAACTTTATTTTTAAAAATGAAATGTTTTCATATATCTCCCCTCTGCTTTGTCCTGTTTGTCTGGCCTTTAGGTACATGGACATGAAACACTCAGATGAGGCAAAACAAACACTCTTTTTAAATGATGATTTATGTATGTGAGCTGTTTATAGAACAGCTGTGCCCATACTCTATTTGTCATATAGTACAGTATCTCTTATTAAAAGTTGCCGAATCTAATTATAAGGCAACTGATAATACAGAAACAAGCATTTACCCTGTTGCTGTCTCACATGAATCATATCAGAACCAAACAACAAGGCCAAAGGTTGCATATCATGCATGTGTCCTAATCTGTGTTGACCAGTCCTCTATTTCTCAAACATGCCTTCCTCAACAGACCATCAAAGATATCAAACATTGTATTTTAATGTTTGTTATGCTGTGTCTTGTGAAGATAACACATCATCCCCTCTACCCTGCTCATAACCTCTTGTGTTATGTTGTCTTGTGTTATTTTTGCACTGTTTAAGCCTTTCCGGGAATTGTCAGGAAATCTCCCCCTCGGGACAACAATATCCTGATGATAAGAAAGAAAATGTATATTCCTCATGACATTACAAGCCTGATGAAAACACGACTCACACTTCACACTGCTTACCAAAAAAGACCACTTACTATTCATGATTCATAAGGGTTATATGTGTCATTAGTTGGTATTGTTTGATATTATTTTACAATAAATAAATTTAGTTGCTATTCTGGAGTTGTCAGTCATATTACATGATCCTCATCAGCAGATGGAGTTGAAAGAATTAAAATTTATGTTTCAAGCCAACATGGGCAAGAAGTCCTTAAAGCACTCAAAAAAATGGAAATTTGAACATCTATAGTACAATTTCATGACAAGTGGGCAAACTCCATTGGCTGATGAAGATCATGTGATATGATTGAAAGCCTCAGAATAGCTACTGCTGTTTCCAAGAACTCTGAAAGTCATTACAATCTTCTAGCTGTGTTTTATGCCTCATGTATTCACTTTAAGGCTTTAATAACAAAAAAAAAATCATCCTTAACTAGAGTAGTAGAAATTGTCCTTTCATAGATAGTTAGCTGACTCGACAGGAAATGGGGGTAGAGAGATAGAGAGGATGTCTTGTCATAAACGACCTAGGCTCGGTTCGAGCTCAGGATGTTGTGGTTTCACTCTATCATGGTACGCACCACGCCTGCTGGTGTTTTGGCATGAAGTTTTATATTTCAGTCTAATGCTTTACCATTTCATATGTGAGTGCCTACCACGTTTGCCTAATGCATCCTAATAATCAAGACAGGCACTCGGCTTGTCTGATACTGTATAGTGGATGACTTTCAGTACGCCACATTACATTTAGACCAGAGTACTAACCTTTATCACATCAATATTTCATGTACATCTTCACTCAACTCCTGCCTCGAGGGGAGTTGTAGGACAGTCTGTGACCTGTTTGTATCACTTCCCTTCTGAAAAGGTTTATGTTGTCGTACTCCGGAGCTGTGGTTAGTTAGTCTGCATTTGTTGTGGTGCAAGGCAAAGCGATGATCTGAAGAGTTTTAAATCAAGTGAAAAATCACAGGTGTATCTTTTTGAGAGGAATAAGCAGACCGGCCTAGCTGAGTGCCAGCCTCGTGGAGGAGCTGCAAAAGAGCTGTTATTGGGGCTTTTTTCAGACAGTACACCTACACAGCCTGCTTGAGTCATAGTGAAAAACAATTTGGCTTGTTATTGAATCAAGTGTACACTACCCGTTGTATCTTTTTCAGGTTGTTACCACTGCTTGTTTAGATGCTGTGCTGCAGATGGGAGCTCTGGTCTGATGGCCACAAGTGATAAGATGCTCTGCTGAGCTTTTAGGTTGTTTATTTTCTCGGCATTGGTTTGTCTAAGTGGGCCCATGGGCTCTGTTTTACAAGTGAGACTCTGTGATGGACAGTCAATCAGAGTGTCTCAAGACTTTGTAAGCATGCGTCTCCTCTCTACAGTGTAACACTAACCTGTGTCTATCTGTCTGTCCTTTAAAGATGGTCCCGCCGTGTTGACCGCATTCAGGATAAACCTGCACTCAGGTACGGGCAGATCAGAGGCTTTATGTGACGCCTGTCTGTCCGTCCTCTCATCATCACCCTCTGCTGTTTTTCCCCTTGCTCTCTCTTCATGCCGAACTCTCCTCAATAATGGACCATATTTCTGTTTCCGCTCTGTTAATTCTACACCGCTTTCTGGTTAGCCTGCTAATCAGACCCAGATGTCTGTGTGTCTGTCTGCTCTTTCAGCCTCCATCTCATCTGCAGAGCCTGGCTCCTGGTAGTAAAGTGTGCTGTGTCCTGTGTTCACGACTGGAGTGTCTGATCTGCACTGATGCATGCACTCATATACTGTATATACTGTACTCAGAGAATTTGCTATACTGTTCATACTGTGATAGCTATCTCTGTAATATCTCTGGTTGTATTATGCCATTGTGAGCAAATCAAGGTAAGCTTCATGTCAATATTGGATTTTTATCAGATTTTAGTACCTTAATGTGTAAGGTATTTAACTTTCCGGATTTGCAAAACAACAAACAGTTCTGCCTGATTATTTTATCCATAAACAGTTAGTCAGTTGACTTCTGAGAAAAAGTACTATATTATATGTCAATATCACAATAAAAGGTTACATAAGAGAATTTTATCCATATTGTCCCTCAATTATACATGTACACAACTGATGTACAGTATGATTTAGGAGTATTGATATCTTTTGCCTAAATAAAAATAGAAAAATTAAAAGTAGAAAAATACTCCATTACAAGTAAAAGTCCAGCATTTGTAATTTCGCCAAAAGGAAAGGCCTGTCTGACGGCAAGGTAAAGCGGTGAAAATGTTCTAGATATAGCATACACTTAAACTGATATTGATTTTTTTAGGTGGGCCTCTTTTTAGGTGGCTAAAATACGTTTTACTGCTGACCTCATCCACAGCGGTACATTGCTTAGCTTCTGTGCCGTGTACTCTGGCTGGCTCTCCAAACTGGGAGTGTGCCGACTGCCATCTACTGTAGGTAAGATACTGACCTCATACAACCCCACTTCAAAAAATCCGAAATATCCCTTTAAGGTGTAGTTTAATCTATAACTGCATTATATTTTCTAAGCTGGTCATATTTTTATACGTACAATTTTGATCTTTAAAGTAAATAGTAACTATATATGTCAAATAAATTAAGTGGAGTAGAAGTATAAAGTAGGATAAAATGGAAATACTCAAGTAAAATACAAGCACCTCAAAGTTGTACTTAAGTACAGTACTTGGGGAAATTATGCCACCACTGCTGGTGTACATGTGCTTTTAGCCTTTCAAGTGTCTGAAATAGGTGACACGTTTATGATAGCTTCTTGATGTTGAGAAGTATGCATTATGTATAGTGCTTGTGTGTGTGGGTAAGTGGGTGTGTGGGGGGCCGATATATCCTCTCACATCCTCTCATCAAACAAATACAAGACCCTGGATGTCGGTTCGGATTGAGAGATGCAGGTTCCCTTTCATAACATTTGTTTTGATGACTCACTTTGGAATACACTGAAGAGGGCCGCGCTCCTGCCAGATACACGTGCTGGGATGTAAAATGAAACTGTGGAGCGCTAAATGTGCATCTCCTCTGGGGGCTACGCAAGTTCCAGGGGTGCAGAAATTTGAGGCGAATTTTCTGTCCAGAGGCGATCCCTGTCATAGGGAATGGGAACCTCATCAGGTTGTAGTGCATTAGGTTTTGGCATGATTCGGCTGGGGAATAGTGGATTTGTTTGCGTGGAGCGAGAATGCACAGCCTCTGCTGTTTTGTTCTCTCTGCACGATCAGCACATTGGCACAAGCGGCCTCCTATTCTGATGTACTGCTGGCCTGTACTGTAGATTTCCTCCACTGATTGCTTTAATTATTCAGAGCGAGGGAGAATTGTCTGACCTTAAATCTGATCACTCCTCACTGGCCCTCAATGCTCTGGCTAGTGGAGGTGAAGCAGCTACTGTGGACCCGTTGTCTTAGAAACATGGACAAAAGTTCCTCTATGGGCCTGATCTGTGAGCGCTTTAACTTGAAGTCTATCGCTGGGTATCCTCCAACAGGTTCCTAACTTTAAGAGATGCTTTGAGGAGAAGTGGGGTGAGACACAAGAAATGCTTTTCCACTTCTTAGTGAGTAGGATTTTTTTAAACTTTTACAGAACCTTTTACAGAGGGTGTACTTCTGCCTGCCGAGTTGAGTTTAAAGGGAAGACTGTGGGCCAGCATTGTCTTTTCTGGTTTAGAGAAGATGACTCTTATTTTATGAAGGAGGCGTGGATATTATTACCTGTTTCCAAGCCTATTTCTACTTCCTTGGAGATGCCAGTTGTTCTGAAGGTTCCCAAAAGCCAATTCTTTCAACCAACTGAACAAATACACACAAGTTGCTATCTTTAATACAGCCTTGTTATTGGCACTGACCACAGTGGAAAATATTTACTGTCTGTGCACTTTGTGTATGTTCAGTTTGCCTCAGAGAATTTGAAGGTGGCCTTGCAGCCTATAACCCTGATTTTGTCCTTAAAAGGAAACTCCATTGATCTTAAACATCAAGATCAGTTGACTTGTCAAGGAGAGAGGTAGTACTCAGCCTGTGAAAACATTTACGCACTGTGTTTTGGCTTTGACTTGAGGGCCACACATTTTTAACAAAAGCTCTCATTGCAATCTTTGGCAGTGGAGTTGGTTGCGTTATGAGAAATGTAGGGTCCAGAATTTTTGAGGCTGGAGCTGTACCATGGATTGAAAGTCAGGATATTTCAGCCTTTGCTGCTTCACTTTTGACCACTCTTTTTAAAATCTGTCTCTTGTGAGTCCCCCAACTTTACAGAAGTGCAGAAGTCTTCTTTTAAGGTGATTCTCACATGTTTACTTGTGAATCTTGTAGCCATCTCCCACCACTCTGTTCTGCAGAACAGCGATGGTTGGATATGCATGTGTTTTACATGTGTCTCTGGATAGAATTAGAGCATTTAGGAAAAGAGACCAGTTGATTGTGTCCTTGGCTAAGCCCCATAGGGGTAGAGGCTGTCACTGCCTCATGGATGGTTTTGCACAGGTCTACTCCAGTTTTGGTCTCTATGTACGCTCCACCCAGTGTTACCACTGTTATTCAGTGTTATTCAGGACATTTGTGCTAGTAAGTTGTCACATTCACAAGATTTTATGAGTTGGAATAAAAAGATGTAAAACGTCCCTATATCCCGTAATAAGACATCAGATCAAAAGCAAAGAGAAAGAGGTACATCTCCCTCATGCTGCTCATAGAATCGGGACTTTGACGTTAGCTTATGGATTTCTGTCACTGCCATATCAGGGAGCAATGCTCTGCAGTAGCTGACCATTTGGGACTCTAGTTCCCTCTTAGGTGGTGGTTAAAAGTGTCACTTTGAAGCTTACTGGCATATTTTTTAGTAAGTTGGCATTCTGCTGGTGTTCACAGGAGAATATTTCAGCTACTATAAAAAGACAGCTGCAGAAGTGTAATTGGGTTGCTTGGATGGAAAGTGTGTTAGAAAACATAGTGCATGAGCTCTACCTTTAGACAAGTTGTTATTTAATTCATTTGCGCCCTCAAAAGCCACAGTGGCCAAGGTGTTGCATGAATGAATAACAGTGTGATTTGAATATACAGTGGTTATTTTTTGGTGAATGAACACTGATGCCCATGTGTACCAGTCACTGTGCCTGTGCTGTAGTTTACTACAGCTACTACTACTGCTGCTCAGTTCTACAGAAGGCAGGCTACTCTGCGTTCATGACCCCGTTCTCCATTTATTTGTCTCTCTGTGGAAGCAGTTATAACACACTGCTGGCCCTTTGCTTCTGTTTGCTCAAGCCAGGCTCTGATAACTGGCTGCTCACAGTTGGAGTAAGACCAAAAAAGTGAGACAAAAAAGGAAAGAGAAAAAAAATGCTAAGAATCAAGAAAAATTCAACTGCACAGTCAACGAGGCTTCCCACGAGCCTGATGGAAAAATCACACTGTGTCATTTCCCCTGTGTGCACCTCGGGGATTGCTATGGTCTAACTGATATTGCATATTTCCATTCCTTCCTAGTGAGTCTCCAGGCCTATCATTGAGCTTCCACATGGAGACACCACAGTCCCTCTCTCATTGGCCCACACTGCTGTCTGTCAGATCATTGTGTCTAATCAGTGGTGGCTGCCTGTGTGGAAGCTGAAGAAGGCTAGAGATCTTTGTGTCCTTTGTGTGCTGACTCATTTACTGTAGGGGGAGGTAAGACTTCTGGTACAGCAGCGACCCCAGCCCCCGGGCCCCTCCCCCTCACTGATCCGCATGCAAGTTCCAGCCTCCCCCACAGGGAGTGCCGCTTTCTCACCATTCAGGAATAATAGGGGAGCAGGCAGGGAGCAGAGCAGTGCTACATGAGCACATTCCCTCTACCAGAGTCTGCCACGCAGGGAGAGGGAGGCACTGCTGGAATGTTGTGTGTCATTGTACTAGAGATGGAGAGGAGTGTGTGTGTGTGTGTGTGTGTGTGTGGATGCCTTTGTGTTTCTTATCCCCCTCTCAGCTTCTATAAATGCTTACCAATATGGCAGGAGTCTGTATCTGGTGATGCTGCCAAGAGACTGTCGGATTTTTATTGGGCCCCTTTTAAATTAAGTTTGTGTGAGATGCATGCGCGGCCGGCTGATTACTCTTAAAGGGATAGTCTGGATCTGAGCGAACCTTGTTATTATCCTGCATATCACGTATCCTGCATGGATAGAAACAGAGCTTAACCTAGCTTAGCTAAATTACTGGATGTCGGTGGGATAAGTAGAGAAGAGTACCTGCTCCATTGCTAAAGAGTTTAATACTGTACTGTCTACTTGTTAGGCTAGCATGAACAGTTTTCTAAAATATTTAAACAAGCACATATAAAATTCTAGCAATGACATTATTTTGGAGCTGTTATTCCCCCTCATTGGGTGTGGGTGCATGTAAACAGGAAGGTGAAGTGGATGATTAAAAAGTCAACTTTTTTTCTTAAAATAAAGTTTCTTGCATAAAATCAGCATCTTTGTAAATTATGTACATTACTACATGTAGTTTAGCTGGAACAGCCATCAGTCTCTGGGTCTCTTGGTATTTACCTATTTGATGCTGCTGATCCTACAGCCATCCAGTGACTGAGCCAAGACTGCACTAACATGACCCATCAACACACCTTCAAACTGCAGGCAAAGACATACAGACAACATTAGTTGATATACTACTCAAATGAAAAATAAATCAAAAAACCTGAATCATCCTTTTATAAGACACGTGCTTAACAAGTGTCAGAGGAAAAGTTTACTGTATAACATGACAATGCACACAGACGCTTACAATTCAAACTCACTAAACATAAAACATCTTCAAGTTGTTGCACTGCCTGATCTTTGGTAACAACCATAAATTTTTAAATGTGAACAGATTTGTTACTGCACTGAGACTTATTTACCCTTCTACACAAATGTCAACTACATCCTGTATATTCCACCTGCTTCTGTACATGTGATTGTTGTATTTTCTGTTTTTCCTGAACTGCATTATTTTTTTTGACATTTTTTGCATTTCTTTTGCAGATGAAAACAGTGGAAATGGTGTTTCATTATCTGAAAGAGCGATACTGCCTGGACATGCAGAAGTAAGTTCCAATGTACCCGCGGGTGTTTCGACACGCTCACAAATTGTTAAGGAAGAAGTTTGACCTTTTGGGAAATGAGCTTCTTCGCTGTCTTGCCAAGAGTTAGATGGGAAGATCACACTCCTGTGTCTGCACGGTATATATTAGCTTAGCTTAGCATAAAGACTGGAAACACCTGGAAACAGCTTGCCTGGCTCTGTCTGATGGTACAGCTCACTCATTAACACGCAACAATTTTTTGACTGGGCGCAGCGACTTCCTGTTTCTCTGCTGGTTGCCTGGCAACTTCACATCAACGACAAGCACTCAACCTGTTTCCAGTCTTTTTGCTAAGATAAGAGAAGATAATTGGTTGCTGGTTGTAGCTTCATACTTAGTGTACTGACATAAGAGTCATATCAAATTTTCAGCAAGAAAGTGAATAAGCATATTTCCCAAAATGTTGAACTGTTGTTATGTTGTTAAATCACATTTTTGTATTTCTATTTGATCTGTTACAATCCAAAATCACCTGTCTTATATAAGATTCTGAGCAATATTTAATGGAGGTGGCTTTTGTTTTATTTCCACAGCCTGTGTTGTTGTCTTTGCAGCCACAAGATTGTTTATGTTATTGTTTGTATGTTTGTAGGCTGGATGAGTGACCTTTTGTCGACTCACCACTCTCATCGCTGAGTCATAAGACTCTGTGTCTCCAAAAGCATCTCTCATTTCTCTCACAGCGAGACAGGAATAAACTGTCGCTGCTCAAACAGCAGCCTGTTGCCAGTCTGTTGGGTTTCCAGTGATATAGTGAGGCCAACCAGCAGATGGTTTATCCGTCTTAATTCATAACACTGATTATATTATGTTCCTGTGATGTACGACTCCGGGATTCGTGACTGGAACACTTTCCTATCAGTGCTAATCTATCAAACACTTCATAATGTTCTCATTAGGGGAGAACATGATTAAATAACACTAAAACAAGAAGGCATCCACACCCCTGTTACAAGAAGGTCTGTTAGTGGATATGAGGGTCTGATAAACAAGCTGGGTGGGGTTCAGTACACTACTGAATATACTGGGTACTCCATGCTGTGGTTAACCCTTTATGGTATAGGTTTTTAAGCGTGCTTTGTAATTCACTTGTTAAGAAAAAGGGCCTCATATCAAAATATGACAGATATCACTACTCCAAAATAAACAAACCAGTTGTTCTCTGCTTTCTGATGTGTGTTTTTCTGGGCTGCAAACACCGGCATCATAAATCCAACTGGAAAACTGAAAGTTGACCTTTTTTTAATGTCATATTAAAGTGGAGCCTGTATTGATATGAATGATGAAATGAAACTATACATTTTTAAGAATACATGAGCTTCGTACATCAGTACATTTCTGTCATCAAAATACTTCAGATTAAAACTCAGATTAAATCTACAACCATATTATTTTTTCTTTTACCTATTTTCATAAAATAAAATGAATAAATGATAATAAATAACTATAATTAGAAATAGTTAGAATCGGGTCATTTAACTGTGTGGTAAAGTAAATATGTTTTTGAGTTTCACAAAAGTTCCTGTAAGTGTAGACTGAAGGTTTACAGCAGTATCTTAAATACTGTTGGTTGGTTAAAGGTTATGAGATACATATTGATGTTTTGATCCACATTATTGTAACAGCGCTACAAATTAAGACACATACTGCATATTGCAGACACTGATCACATTTTATCACATACTATAGATCACTTGATTTTACATCCATTTTCATAATTTGATCATTTCCAGCAAGAGTGCTATTTCCAATAGTAGAGACTAAGATAGTAGTTAATGGCTTAGATAAGGAGCTTGATGCTGTGAACAGCAAAATGTGGAGGTTTCTTATACAGAATGAATTATACAGTAGCGTCAATAAAACACATTTGCACTTTAATGTAAAAAAAAAAACATCTAACGTCAAAGAATTTGGTGTTTAGGAGTGAAGACAATGACTGAAACACAGAAGTTGATATAGAACATGTACGCCACGTTTCTCCTCCACCATCAACTATTTTTGTATAATGAGAGGCTGTGATTGTACAGTGTCCAGAATTTCCTGTTTTATGTGGTTTTTCTGCAGTCATTGTGGCCTCCCTCTAAACTTTTCTCCCAAGAGAAACAACATTCTCTTGAAACACTTTTCAATACTATCCCGTGCACTGACAAGTATCTAATTCCTGGAATCCGTAGCCTACAGTAACCTAAATTACATGTGTAATTCTGGGACACAATGTGCTTCTCTCTATATATAATACTATATATCTGTCTGTGTTAAAGTTTGAGCCCTTTATGTCTGTCGTCATGATTCTGACAGTTTCATTTCTTGCTCTGTCAGTGTCTGTTGTTCAAGTATTGCATGTCCATTTGCTTTCGCTTCCCACTCTGTGAGAAAGTTAAAAGTGTTATTTTGTGCCTGTTGTTTCTCCTCCAGACAGACAAGCTACAACCAAACAAAGACACCGTGTTCTTCAGAGACGGAGTTCGAAGAATAGACTTTGTCTTGTCTTATGTAGATGACAAAGATGGAGAAAAGAAACAGGTAAGTGTAACAGAGAAACGACAAGTTGCCGTCAGTTGACCACTCAGCATTTTAGTGACTAACCGCGGTGCTGTCGACATTATTACTCAGTTTCTATCCAGAACAGGAATACATGGTACTACAATAAGGAAGTGTGATTCAGATTGTATATTTTCCGCAGATGCATCACATTTGTGACCCGAAACAACTATTGAAATGAACAGATTTTAAATTATTTTGTTGTGCGTAACAGAGTAGGAACATACCGTGTATGTCACATGACAGAAAATACAGAGATGTGATTGTCAGTCATGTGCCAGTAGGATTGGAGATGACTGAAAGGAAACAGTAGACATAGTTTCATAAAACTCTGCCAGTTATATCACTTCTTGTGTCTGTTCAGACTCTCACTATTACTGTTCAGTCAGATGGTCTCAATAGAATGCCATCTGACTAGTTGCAGCTATGCAGTTTTGCAACATATTTTCATTCATTTAAATTTTAAAGCGACTATAATCAATGGCTTTACGGAGTTTTATAGAGAGTTTCATCTCATTGTTTAGCTGTCCCACAATTTTACTGTTTCGGTCCACTGTCACCGCCCTCAGCATCATTTTTGGCTGCAGCAGGCAGCTGTTTTCAGTGAAAAAGCTTTAAAACCCTATGGTACACTACCTGCCCAGCACCAAACAGCAGACAGACAGAGTCAATGACCAGTTGGTATTTAGCAGCTAAAGAACCACATGTTTCCCTCAGGAGTTGGTGGAGACCAAAAACAGAGCTAAAGGAGAGTGAATATTTGACTTACATTTGCCAGGTGGCAAGCAACACGACACCAAATGAATAATAATGTTGCTCCGTAACTGCTGGATTTGTAAATAAGCAGCAGTTTGCAAACAAGTCCAACATAACAACTTTAAAGTGTTGTGTTCACAACTTGTTTCTGCTGCCCCCAAGTGGCCAAAAAAAGCAATTATTGGAGGTTTAAGTAAAAGTTAATAAATTGTTCCATCTCCAAATACATAGTTAACAAACATTTTGGTATATATGTATCATATAAGTATCGGACTATCGTATCAGTAGATACTCAATATTAGAGGACTTGGATCGGAATCAGGGCCAATAAAACTTGAGTTACTGTCAAGACTGTCTACTGTGTTGTACTTCTTATGTTCTTCTTTCATGGATGATATTCCGTTTCTTCCTGGCATTAATCACAGTGTACCTAATTTTACAGTTAGCTAGTTTATACTTCTGTAAACCCAGTTTCCTTGTTACTGTGCTAATTGATTTTTGGTTTGTGGAATCTCATTTTTTTCTGATTTGATCACTATAATTGAATTTGCCCAATGCTGTTTCCGCCGTTCCACAATTGCTTCAAGTAAGGGCTTCAAAGGCCAACTCCTTGTCTTTAACCTTTACTGGAAGTGTGTTTAGCTCTCTGCATAGCTGCGCACCTGCATGCATAGTGAAGGCAGAGCCCTGTTCAAATTCTTCCTATTTTTGAGCATGTTAGAGCTACATCATCATCAATTAGCATTCTGAAAAGGTCATAGCACAGAGACTTCATTAGTAAAAGTCTTGAATGACTGATGTAGGCAAAGTTCCTGTCTTGGTCCTCCTCAATCGAAGCCACATTTTCACCCTTTATTTATCCAGGGAGCAATACTCTCTTCTGTGTTCACACTCACACATCCGCACCTGGAAGCTGCACAGTACAACCACACCTGTGCTCACAGGTTGAAACATTCAGTTTGTATTTCTGAAAAGGCAGCATTTGTTATGATGGACCAACACTGTGGCACAGCTTGCCTGTAAACATCCGTCGTGCAGCCTCTGAAAATTGGTTTAAAAGCTTAAGACTACCTTTTTAACCTCACTTTTAAGTCATCTGTAGCCTTGCTCTCAATCATTTTTTCCTGTTTTATGTTTGTGTTTGCCATCTTTTTCTTTTTCTTTTTTGTTAAATGTTAATTGAATGGTAAATGAATGGTAAAAACTTTTTTTATGGAAGGTGGTACAGGTATTATTGTTTTGTTATGTGGCCGACACTACATTTTTTTTATACCCTTCTACTTCTTCTGCACCGGGGTTTAGGAAAATTTGGCATTTATTTAAAGCATAAATATGCTCCCCAGTGCCACTGCAGTGTTTCACTAGGTCAGTAAGTGAGGCTTTGCCTCCCCCTGTGTCTATTGATAGGGGCATTAACTGTCCCCTAACTCTATTTGTTTGACCAGTCTCCATTTGTAAGAGTTTGAGATATAACCAGACAAACAAAGAGTCAGAGAGAACGAACTGGCAAAGTTTCCGCAGAGGAACCTCAGACGGGGGGCTTTGTTTAATTTCTCTAACTTGGACGGGTAAAGGAGAAAACCTACTAAGACTGTGTGAGTCTGTGAGGCTCTCATGCTTGTGGTTTGTGTGTTCATCCACAGGAAAGGAGGAGGGAGTTTGAGGCCAACCTTGAGAAAGTAGGACTGGAGCTGGAGACAGAAGACAAATCGGTAAGAAATTCAACCACAGAGTACCTGCACCACCTAGTGGATGGTTTGCTGAGGCACACCATGCTCTACAGACAAAAAGTCTTAAAGGGGTGGCTCAGTATTAGACATATTATACTGCCATCTATCCAAGTATTTTATGGAAATAGTGAAAAAGTTCTTCACAAATAGTTACAGAATTTTGTCCTCCTCTCCATCTCTACTTGTGTCAGGACTCCAAAGACCAAAAGACATATTTCTTGAAGATACATGCTCCATGGGACGTACTGGCCACATACGCTGATGTCTTAAAGATCAAAGTTCCCTTCAAGGAGAGTGATATCCCCCACGGTCAGGATGTCCCGCTGGAGTGGCTCTCACATCCTTTCCGCCTGCCAGACCACATCATGCACCCACAACCGGACTATTTTACCTACCCCTTCGACAAAACCAAGACCGACTTCTTCCTCATCAATGACAAGGACACTTTCTTCCTGCCTTCCACAAGAAACAGAATCGTGAGTGTTTCTTATCTAAAATCAGAATTCACTTGTTACATTGCAAATATCTCCTGGGTCTAATATTGGTATTTAATAATGATAAATCCTCCTACAAGTTAACCCAGTTTAACTTCTTCTGGACAGGCTGACCCTAGAAGACTTTGTAGAGATGTTGACCTGTTTTACTCTACATTGTTAGAAAATGCTTGCGCAACAATGAAGCAAAATGTAAAATGCACTTAGCTAAAAAGTTCCTACAAATCCAAATCCCTTAATCTCTTGTTAAATCCCTTCCTTGTTGTTAGGTATTCTACATCCTGGCTCGTTGTCCGTACTACAAAGAGGGTCGGAAAGACAGAGACAAGACGGGAATCAAGCGACTTCTCAGCAATGGGACGTATACAGCAGCTTTTCCACTGCATGATGTAAGACACATGAAGGAAAGAACATAAATATGCAGAGATCAGACGTATCAAAGTACATTTACTCTAGTAAAAAACAACTTTTAGATACTGGCACTTTTTACTTCTACTTTTTACCTCTTCTTCATTACAGAGGGAGAAAACTGTGTCCAGCTACTACTTTTATCTTTACACCCTTGCAGGTTAAGATTCAACATGCAAGATTTATGTTTTTCATTCATAGAGTAACCCAGTTCCTTAGAAGTAATGCTTCCTGGACCACGCAACATTAAATACTGCTTGTATTTTAACACATGATAATTAAACCCACTGTAGAATGAGTACATTTTACTGTTAATGCTACTTTTACTACTACGACTGTGACTTTTATATAAAAAAGTGGATCTGTAGTAGTAAATTGGCCTGCAAAACGTTGAATGAAGGACTTGATGACTTTTATTTCAAGCACATTTGGATCATTTTGTTTGTGCATTTCCCAGTTCCAGAGCAATAATACTTTAATCAGCATGGTCTCAACATAAGGATTTACTTTCCATAATACTGGTAGTTTATTGGTTCCTAACTAATGACATTATCTAGAATAAAACTCAATCTTTTCTTCTTTTTCACTTCAAGGAAAATGGGATGAAACTCTTCTAAAAATGTTAATATTAAGAAGTTACATTTTCAGAAACACGCTTATTCACCTTCTTGCACAGAACTTTTTCTTTAATTTCCAAATTTTGCTCAAATTTTGCTCAACAGCCCATAGCTGCATTGTTTCATTTCCTTTCAGTGTCGATACTGGAAAAGGGCAAGAAATGCCAAATGTGAGAGCGAGCACTACAACTTGTACAAGCACTGGGCCAGGTTTCTCTGCTTTTACAAAGAGCAGCCTCTTAACCTCATCAGGTAAACAAGCAACACCTGAAGGCTGCCACCTTACGTTTTCACTCAAGAAAAGTCTCTTAAAGTCTAAAAGTTTGCTGCTGAGTTAAATGTTTGATTGTGTGGTTGTAGGAAGTATTACGGGGAGAAGATTGGGATCTACTTTGCCTGGCTGGGCTTCTACACAGAGATGCTGTTCTTTGCAGCCGTCATGGGCCTTATATGTTTCACCTATGGAGTGCTCAGTTATGATGACAACATATCAAGGTTAGTACCACCAGAGGGCATCAGGGAGCTGATAACCACATGGCCAAAAGTATATGGACATCAGACTATTACTTCCATATGTGATTGTTGACTTCCAAAACCATGGGCATGAATCTGCTGCTGTAACCACCTCCACTCTTCTGGGAAGGCTCTCCGCAAGATTTTTGAACCTGGCTACAGCGATTTGCTCCCATCCAGCCCCAAAAGTGCTGGAAGTTCTTTCACACCAAACTTAGGAAATCCATGGACCTTGTTTTGTGTATTGTTATGCTGAAACAGGAAAGGGTCTTCCCCAAACTTTGGCCACAAAGTTATAATCACACTTTTGTCTTAAATAACATTGTATGCTGTTACATTGAGATTTGCCTTAAGTGGAAGTAAGGGGTCCAGCCCAAACCATGAAAAACACACAAAGGTATGTGGACAGAAGTATCCACATATTTTTGGTCATGTGATATATTAACTATATTATATAATACATCAACTTTTATTAAAGCTTTATAGACTGATTTTGATATTCCAGTAAATTGATGGCCTTTTCAAACAGCCCACTTTCAAGAAATACTGCTTTGCATTTAAAAGCAGTATTTACCTTCTATTCTATTCTATTGATGTATTCAAATTTTTTGACTCTCTTTTTTTCTCCTTTTAGCAAAGAAATATGTGACGCTGATATTGGAGGCAGTATTGTGATGTGTCCTCTTTGTGATAAGAAGTGTCCTTTCTGGAAGCTCAATTCGACGTGTCTCTCATCCTGGGTAAAACATTATACTCAGTATGTTAACTGGACACCATTTTAAAAACAGCGATAACCCAAAAGTATACATTACAAGCTTACATTACTACTGAAGTTGAAGAAGAAGTAATTTACACAAATATTTGCAATAAATTGTATCCTGCTGAGTCAGCAGTATGTCACCCTGTTCATGCCCAGCGTGTCTTCTGCTTCTCTGATGAACTTCTTCTTTTCCATATTCCCTCTTCCAGCAATCCCATCTGTTTGATAATGAGGGAACGGTGTTCTTTGCCATATTTATGGGGATTTGGGGTAAGTGTCAGTCGATGCTGCTCTTCCTGTGTTTAACCTGTGTAGGAGATCCAATTTACTCCCCCCCCCCTTGTGAGACAGATTTTCACAGTTAAAGCCTTTTCACACTGAAGCATCAACCTTAATCCATACTGTTTCAGCCCAGAACAACTTGCCAGCACAATTACGTTGTTATGTATTAAGCAGTCGGATAGCTTGCCCAACACACTGTAAGCCAAGAGCGCCCTAAAAACTGGCCTCATGCACAGCAGTTAGCCAAGAAATGATGGGAGTCATGGCACAGCTGAAACACATTACACTCCTAAAAACCCAACACAGGCATGCTCTTGTTTTTAGTGTGTACAAAAGCCACAACATGATTAAGTTCATAAAAGATCTGTACAAACACACCTGCACAAAGACACGCACAGCATAAGACTAAGTTTATCATTGCACAACAAAATCTATTTGTTAGAGGTGACTCCCAAACTAAGATTTTACAACGTTTTGTTTCCTTTCTTCAAATCTATTTGGCAGTAACTCTGTTTTTGGAGTTCTGGAAGCGGCGTCAAGCCCGGCTGGAGTACGAGTGGGACTTGGTGGACTTTGAAGAGGAACAGCAACAGCTTCAAATCAGGCCCGAGTTTGAGATCCGGTGCACCAACAGGAGACTCAACAAGATCACTCAGGTGCTTCAGACCCTTCATTCAAACATGGAACACGACAAACATTATGCACCTTGTGGTTCGCAAACAATAACACGGTACCTATATTAAAAACAATAAATAATAATGATACCAACAACACATCTTTCAGGAAATGGAGCCGTATCTTCCCGTCACCAGCAAGTGTGCTCGCTTCTGCCTCTCAGCAGCCACTGTTATATTCTGGGTAACTGAATGTTTAACTCCATCGTGTGTTTTTGTGTATGTGTGTGCGTGCTTTACAATAATACATAGAGAGTAATTTTCCACACCTAGTCACATACTAACAACAGCTTTATATGTGTGTGTGCTCCCCACAGATTTCTCTGATAGTGGCCTGTATTATTGGGGTCATAGCATACAGGCTGGCCGTGTATGCTGCCTTTGCAAGTATCATCAAAGACCCTATGAGGAAGATCCAGTTGGTGGGCAGGTTCATCACTCCACAGCTAGCGACTTCTGTCACTGCTTCCTGCATCAACTTTGTCATCATCATGATCCTCAACTTTTTCTATGAGAGAGTGGCCGTTTGGATCACTGATATGGGTAAAGAGATTTAATCTAACTTTCACTGAATCAAAGAGAATAACTATGAACAAATGTCAGGAGTGTGCAATAGTCATAGTTCATATCCAACACTGGTCTACTATCTGGTGTTTACTGTAACCTGAGGACGTCTTCAAACTGTTTGCTTCCTGCAGAAATCCCAAAAACCCACCTCGAGTATGAGAACAGGTTGACCATGAAGATGTTCCTGTTCCAGTTTGTCAACTACTACTCCTCCTGCTTCTATGTGGCCTTCTTCAAAGGCAAATTTGTGGGTTATCCTGGTGACTACTCATACATGTTTGGCAAATGGAGCAAACTGAGGAATGAGGAGGTGAGTTTTCTTGCCTTTTATTGGTAAAGTTACTTTGTGTACTGAACTGAGATGTATTTCTTTAAGTAAACATCCCTGTAGGAAAAGGGCAGGTTTGTGCCTTACTTCTAACATTTTTGCATATTTTTCAGGGGCAGCTTCATAATCTGGTGCTGCCAACAGGAAGTGCATCAAATAAAAGTGTGTTATATAAACTAAAAACCTCTTGCTGTCCTAGTGTGACCCTGGAGGCTGTCTGATTGAGCTGACCACACAGCTGGTGATTGTTATGGCAGGAAAACAACTCTGGGGGAACATTCAGGAAGCCCTGCTGCCGTGAGTCCATCGACTCTTTGTCCTCCACCATTCCCCAGTCTTTCATCTCTTAATTATTCATCTCATAAGCCACAACAAGTTTTTATGTACCAGTTTGTATTTTGATGATTCCTAGTGCACTCATTTTATTTGCTCTTTTTACAAGATCAATATGTTGTGTGCACAAGTTTTAGATTCACCTTTGATAAATAGAATTTCCTACCGTGCAGCTTGTTCAGATGCAAACACCCACATCGAAAGTTTTATCTTCACCTCAGAATCTCATAAATCTCATAAAATTAAATTCTTGCCGCTCTACCTCGAAAACACAGGAATGTTACAGAATAGGCTCAGACGAGGAAGGGGTACGCAGATTTAGAGCATTTCTGACTTCACCCATGATCAGTTACATGGTCATGGGGAAGATTTACAGGTTAGATGAATGTTTACGGTGCCAAGAAGAAGACATTATCAGCCAAGCTGCACCCTGAGCGTTCAACACACAGATGGCAACGACTACTTGTAAAAAGCACCAAATTACAGTATATCAGGCACATATATGACAAGGTAGAACCTTTTGGTGTGTGTATTGTTGAGTGTATTGACGGCTTCTGGTGGAAAATCATTTGGCCAAATGCCTATAAAACAACATTCTGGAAGACCCAAAAGTTATTAGGAGATGATTTATGGAAGAATTAGATCGAATTTAGAAGATGTAGAATTAGAAATACTGAGTAGCTGTCCCAAACTTTTGTGCAGATTTTTAAATAACTTGTTCCCACCAGATATGACAGATATGTCGTCAGTGTCATCTCTCTCCGGAAATGTCTTGTTGGCTTTGTGCAAATCCCAATGTCAGGCCTTCACAGCTTGACGCGTGTTTCTTCTTCATGGGCTTCTTGATAGGTTGATGCGTAACTGGTGGAGTAGCAGAAAGGGACGGCACCATCCTGAGAACCATTACAGCCGCTGGGAGCAGGACCACGTCCTGCTGAACTTCAGCCAGCTGGGATTGTTCTATGAGTACCTGGAGATGGGTGAGATACTTCACTGAGATTGTTTACAATACAGAGTTCATATCTGGACAGAAGAGCAAGATAATTGGTCATACAATATATGAATTTATGGATTACAAATCACAGATTTTTGCTGAGACTACAGTTGTCTTCTTTTCTATCCCTATATTACATTTCCCTGTTTTAAACTCTGTCTTTTTTTTAAATCACTGACTCTCTGTCTGCTCTGTCTTTTCAGTGGTCCAGTTCGGTTTCATCACTTTGTTTGTGGCCTCTTTCCCATTGGCTCCCCTCCTGGCTCTGTTCAACAACATCCTGGAGATCAGGGTGGACGCCTGGAAGTTCACCACCCAGTTCAGACGTCCGGTGGCATCCAAGGCTCGAAACATCGGAGCGTGGCAGGAAATCCTCAACGCAGTGGCCATTTTGTCTGTTGTTACCAATGTGAGTGTAGTACTGTATTAATGTGTTTATCAGTAACATTCAGTGAGGGTTTTTTTTGCCTAATCTGTGCTCATGTCATATATGATAAATGGAACATTTTTGGATTATGAATTGTAGTGCTGTTTGTCAACAATGACCTGATCAAATAAAAATTCAAATTCGGCATGACACTACGCACCAAACTAACCCTTTTTTGCAGCAGTTTCACTTCAGATGCAAACATTTCATTGAAAGCTTTTTGTGCTTACTTTTGTTCCAGGCTTTCATAATGGCGTTCACCTCTGACATGATCCCCCGTATGGTCTACCTGTATGCCTACGGTAAAGGGACCAGCATGAGGGGCTACGTTAACAACAGCCTGTCAATATACAACATCTCACAGATACCTGACCACAACATGCCGGAGGAAGCAGACCACTGGTTTGATAACTCAACTGCCATCTGCAGGTATTAGAGCTTAAAGAGCTTGTTATGCATCTAGTTGAAGCTTATTTGTACATTTTTGAGAAGCTTTAAAGCTGCACTAATCGATATTTTTATATGAACAACTGGTCAAATGACTACGTGTAATTTGACACGTATCACTCATAGTGACGAACCCTCAGTCTCTGTAGTTCCCCTCAACTCTATGGAGCGTTTTAGCATCTTTCATCTCATTGTGTTGGTTTTATAGCCTGCAACACTACAGTTTTGATTCAGTCTCACCGGTCTCATGGCGTTGTTTCCAGAAAAAAGGCTCGGATAAACCCACCGTACACTATTATAAACAAACCGACAGACAAAGTTAGCGACTAGCTGGTAAACATAGTGGAGCATTTAGCAGCTAAAGTGCCTGATATTTCCCTCAGGAGTTGGGGGAGACCAAAAACAGAGCTAAAAGGAGAATGACTATTGGACTAAAATTTAAGAGTTGGCCCAAGCACATCTCCAAATGAATACTAGTGTTGCTTCATGTTTGCTGGATCTGTAAATAAGCAAATATTTGCTAACATGTTAGCCATATCAACTTTATAAGGTTAATATGTCAATGTTGTGTTTACAGCCTGTTGTGCTGCCCTCAAGTGGGTAAATTATTATTGCAGATTTAAGGTTTTTCAGAGAAGTTTTGTATGCCAGTATGTTAGTCACTGTTGGCCAGAAACTTATCATTTGAATGAAAACCTTTTGCTTTAACTCAAGAATTTGAATTATACATGTTTTTATTTGTTGTTTGAGCTACATTTTGTTTGACGATTAGATTAATGAAACATTACTGATTGTATGTTCCTCTCTGCTTGTTGTTTTGTACAGATACCGTGACTATCGTTACCCTCCAGGCCACCAGAGGGAGTACACTCACACCATGCAGTTCTGGCATATCCTGGCAGCCAAAATGGCCTTTATTATTATCATGGAAGTAAGACAATACAGCTTTATTCTTACTCCTTACTCGCAGAGTAAACACTCAGAATGAATGTAGTGAAACTGATAACATCTTTACCATTAATAATTCTTCCTCCGCAGCATGTGGTCTTTGTGGTGAAGTTCTTCGTGGCGTGGATGATCCCGGACGTCCCGTCAGATGTGAAGGCGCGGATTAAGCGAGAACGCTACCTGATTCAAGAGTACCTGCATAACTACGAGGTGGAGAGGCTCAAACTCCAGCTGAGTGCCAGTTTCATCACAGAGCCGCAGTCGGAAATGTCCTCGATGACAGACAAGCATGAAGTGTTGTCTGAGTGCCTGTAGCTACAGCTTCACACCTCCAACTAACCAAGCCAAGAATGGACATGTCTGGGAGTTTCCTCCTCACTGAGAACATCCACACACAAGGGCTTCTGTCTTCGGGATAAAAATGATCTTTTCTTGTTGAATGGACTCCTATATTAGGATCTATATAGAGGCATCACAAAAAAACATCAATACAACATTTCACTATGCTTAAAATCAGCTTCATGAGTGGAGGAAACATTTCTGTGCCATAAAAAGTTGTTGGAAGGTGCTTTGATGGAAAATAACTGCAAAGAGCAAAAAGATTGTATCTGCAGCTTGTACTAATCCCCATGTAATGCCTTCAAACTCTCCATTTGTCATGACTGAAAAAATTAATCTCTGTATGTGCTGATAGAGTTAAAGTTCGTGGTGTTGAACATGTGACATTCGGTGTAATTACCCTTGAAGGAGTTTGTTATGATATCATCCATTTAATATTCTGCATGTGATTCTTCTAATGAGAATACGAGATGAAGGACCGTTTAGACAAGAAGATACGTGTCGGTTGTAAAAAATGTTTGAATGGTAGTTGTGGTTAAAAAATATATAATTTGTATGTAATGTTTTACATTCCATATCCTATTTTTCGTCATTTAATATGAATGTAGAAAACACTCAGACTTACAAATTTTACATATATCTAATATGAAACACATCTATATGTATATAAGAAAATTAATAGGCGGTGCTTATTCCCCAGACAGTGTCGCTATGTTTCTTCTTAAATCATTTTTTTAAAAGTGGTGGCTAGATAATATTCCACTGATCTATAGCTGGGCTATGAGATTGTCAGTTTTGTTATGTGAGTGTGTTTTGTTTAGAGAAAAGCTCTTAAAAACTGTGCATTTGAGAACCAAGTACCTCCATCATACTGCAGTGGTACTGTAACAGTCAGACGGGTGGTGGTGGTGGTGGTGACTGCTACAGTGATGTGGTGAGACAGCAGCTGCAGGCTCATGTCTCATCTTCCAAATGTATTTCCAACTTGCTGCGGGACCAATTATAAGATTTCTATCAAAAGAAAAGACTACATGAAGAAAATGTTGGAAGATCTCTTGACGGATCATCTGTTTTAATACAATCAGTTTGTGTCGGCTTGTGTTCCACGTGGATAACAAATGGCCCATATTTCTGTTTTCAGACTTCACATTAATGGTGTCTCCATATACTGTAGGCATCAACAGTTGTAACCTTCATTTCAGAGATATACAGAAAGAAGAAGAACTGCTTGTTCCCTGGTTGGGATACATGTGAGTGAGCTGGTTAGTGTTGCTGTAGATATAGAGAATAGCTGATCTATTTAAATGGGTTATAGTGCAACTAATTTATTGAGCTGTTTCTGAAGCTTGAAGCATTTGTGTTTAGAGTTGCATCATAATCCTCTTTCTTATCAATTTACCCGCAACCCGATTTATTATTTTGTACTATTCATCACCTCATAAATGACCATAAAGCAGTGTTAGTTCAGACAGTTCTTCAAGTACATTTTATGCTATAAATTACCACCAGACCAGTACAGAACTCCTGCGACACATTCTGTAGGAGACAAAGATTGGATCATATTTCTTCTTTTATCAGATATACGCCACTTTTTTATCTTCTTAAGACTAACATGCACTTAGATTTTTCTGTGTTTATATTGAAACCTCTTTGTAATTTAAATTGTAAATGACGCAGTTGTGATTCCAGCTATCAGCAAGTCATATTTGACCGTCAAAAACTAAGCCTGGCTTACTCCAATCTCAGGATTAAACATCTTCTAATGTTTGTTGAGCATCGCTTGTTGATACAGTGTGCAGATGCCAGATGTGTGCAGGGGGTTAGAGCATGATTCTGCGAGGTGCATGATGTATTTCCCAACAAACAAATGCCTTAAACGTCTGTGTTTACTTGTTTTTGTATGATTTTGTAATGACAAAAGTTTCCTATCTGAATTCAAAACCTGTTTCATATCATTTGTGACTGCTGCTAGTTATTGCAAAGTAGCTGTTCTGTCTGGTTTGATGTGCATGAATTTCTGTTATGTAAATATTTTGTCAGTTACATTCTAAGTTCACTGTAGCCTATTGTACAGAAATGCAGTAAAGCTGTTAATATTCACAATAAATGATGAAATAACTAGTTTTAGTACGAGTTTTATTTGCACATAGTGTATACGACAGCATGAAACCAGAGAACAAAAGTTTGTCACAGCGTCTACCTCAGCTTCTTGCCCAGTCTGCCTCTCTGTCCCTCCTTTCAGCCACATTCCCACCTCCCCAGGCTCCTGTATCTCTATTAAGCTTTATTGCCATTCTCCACCTGTCCACCAGATGGATCGGACGTCAATCCCGGTCACCTGACTCCCGCATCCTCCTGCTCACCTGTGTCCCATTCCCCAATCACCATGTCAGTACACATACCAGCCCCCTTTACCCCAGTCAGTGGTCATATTGTCAGTGTTATTTCATGCCTTTGCTGCCCAGCCTCTGAAACCTGTACCCTGTACCTGAACCCTTGTCTGTACCTGCGTGCCTGCACCTCTTACCCACCCCATTCCTGTTCACCCGTGGATCCCCAGTTACATCGGTTAAGACTCGCTACCCGTGCCAGTAAGCTTTTGTATCTGCATTTTTTTCAATAAATCACTGAACTGTTCCTGGATTGTCTGCGTTTGGGTCCTTTCCCTGCTGCCTCGTGCTCACCTGCCTGACAATATAAAATAAGGTGAGGACAGGTGAGGTCAAAAAAAAGCCATATACCGTGGACCTTCCACCAACTTAAAGATCCCCCCTAAACATGTTTAAGACATTTTTTCCACAAAAAAGTTCAATAAACTACTCACAAATTCTTGAAAGCACATCTACTCCTTCACCTCATTGAAAAATTCTGTATCTATGAATATGTAAATATTCTACTGGACACTAGATGTCTGTTCCCAGTGTTTCCAAATTTGTGTAAGTTGCATACTTGACCATGATTGGCTTCCAGACGTGGTGTGATGTCACAAAATGATCTTGTATGTACACGTCAGACTTAAGGTGAGCTCAGAGAAGCTTTCCTCCTTCAGCAGACGAACATAAAAACTGCGTTTAGTGTCAAATGCATCATTCAACATATATCATTCTGCTCTGCGAAGCTCAAACATCCACACGAAGTAACAGTAATAAAAACACATTTTTAAGTGGAGGGTGACTTTAAGACAAAAACGTACAAAAAAGTAATATATAAAGCATGATTTAGAAAAATACTTATGCCTGCAAAGAAAATAAATGACAACAAAAACCACAAAATTAACAGAATAATTCAGCACCAATCAGCTAATACAAAGAGAGCAAGGTGCAGTGTCATGTGTGACCACCAGATGGTGCCCAATACCAACAAATGACAAGAAAGACACTGATCTCTTTTCTCTTTTCTCTTTTGGCCTCCAATCACACATCTAAGATCTGTATTTTAAAACTCTATTATTATTCTTATTATCATCATTATCATTTTATGTTTATTGTTATTATATGCATGAGTAGTTGTAGCCTTTTATTATTTGGCTAAATTTGATGGACAGTTATCAGATGATATCTCCTTGAAATATTGGAAGAAAATGCTTCCAAAATTTTGTTCATGCCCTCTGTGGGAAAATGTGGTTGTCGAGGGGGATGAAAATATGGGAGACGCTTAAATTATTGATGGATTCCTACGTTGAGGAGAGGAGCTTGCTAGGGGGGTGTGGGGGTGGAGGGAGGGAGGGAATCCACTCCTGCTCATTTGGTTTCCATAGCACCGCCCTCGGGAGAGCTGCAGCTTTCATACACGGGGTGGACTATCCTTGTTTTATTTTTATTTTATTGTACTTTTTAAACATAAAAACAAATAAAAATATATAAACGAAATAGAGTTGTGTCACGTCTCACATCATTTAGGCTGCGACATAAAGCGGATTAAACTATAAAACATTTCCTCCTCTTCCCCACAGTAGCCTATATTATGAAATTACTCACAGAAACATACATATAATATATATGCATTAGGTGTGTTATACGTTGACTCTGGCCTTCATTTGCGCTGAGCAGCTGGCCAGATGTGGAACTGCTGTCGCTGACCTCGGTGCTGAACACGACGTCAGATGAACCTGCGCTCACCACAGGAGACACGATACCGCCTCACTCCCTCTTTGATTTATTGAAGCCACTCCAAACACCCACTTCTGCTTTCTAAACTTTGAGCTTTTCTTTTTCTTTTTCCATTCATCTCTCTCTCGCTCGCTCTCTTTTTTGTGTGTTGTTGCGGACACGGGTCCACACCGCTCTACGACGCTGGCTATCAATTTCACTCCTTTTTGTTTTCGTCGTGATGGCACTTGGCGCGGCTACTGTACGCCAGGCAGGAGATGAGCTGGAGGTGGAAGAAGGCGCGCAGCTCGTTTGATTGCCCTTCTTTACGCGAAGGTGTTCTTGCTTTAGCGCTTTCATTGTGAAAATCAGACTCGCTCTTTTGGATCGTCGCCTCCCTGGACTCACATTCATTATAACTTCGCTTGTTGTTTTCCTTGTAGCCGCTGCAGTCGGCCATCCTGCGCCGTAACATGACGATTAAGCAGTAGAATAATATTGAGAAATAGGCCTACACATAGAAACTGGATATGGAGTCAGTGAAGACGAGAGCCACAGCGGGGGTGAAGGAATTTGCGGGGAAGGCCCTGGGTCATATGCACAGGTAAGGACAGGCATTTTTTCCCCCCATCTTGAGTGGCGCGTGCCAATTTGCTCGTGTTAAAGTGGGATTGTTTGCTTGATTTTAACCAGACACTAGTCACGGGTTGGTGTGTAGGTTTGCAGGTCACCGAAAATGTTACAACTTGCAGGGATCTCCAGTCACGCCTCTAGAAGTGAGAAGAAAATTATGCAATCAAATGTCTGTGTGTGTGTGTGTGTGTGTGTGCGTGTGTGTGTGTTTGTGGATGAAAGCGTGCACACTGTCAGTCCATCCTGATGCGGGGCCTGTGCGTGAATCTCATTAGCAGATATGTTATACAGGACGTGAAGGCCACGCGCGGAATTTTGGGGGATTCATTCATAATTTATACTGTTTTTCATGATATCTTTAAATCCGGTGACGCACGCATATTGATAAACCCGCAGCCTGCGTCTCACAGTAATTTAAACCATCACTTTTCAACCGGCAGGATTTCTATGAGGTTTCTTTAGGACATGTTGCCTGTTTCTGCATCTGCAGTTGAACAAATATAAATGTAGACCTACAACTATTTAGCTTATTCCCTTCGTGTCTTTTTAAGCATTTTGGGGGCATTATCTGTGCGTAATTCCTTAAAATCTGAAGTGGAAATCCAGTAAAAACTGTTGCAAATTTATTGATTAGCAGCTTAAGTTTGGTTTCATTGAGGCTTTTAGAAAAACGCAGGTCTGTGTTTTCTGAGGCGTAGCCTATAAAAAACCAGGCCTTTCATCTCACTGCATCTCATACATCAATTTGTATTTTATTCGATTATTTTATAATTAATTAGCCCTGTTGCTTTTCATCCGTTGTTTGCAGACACACGAATTTAAATGTTTCGATTTTTGATCATTTTTTGCATCCTTGGATTTGGACAAACAGCGCGTGGCGAGTAAATGTGACTTTCCTGGAGAAATAAAAACAAAGAGAGAGTTTGAGGAATGCCCACAGACGTGTTTCTGGAGGCTGGAGCTGCTGCTCGGTCCCGTGAATGCTAATGAGTGTGAAAGTGAGCGGGCTGCTGCAATGCGGTACAGTCAGGGACTTGCTCGCCTGTTTTCAGCTACAGGCTACTAGTTTGTTTCTCTTTTTTTCCCTTTTCATCTTATTTTCTTAAGCACAAATACAAGTTAAAGTATTTGGCTTTCAATTCGTTGTCTTTTGGGTGATCTGACATGAACGCTCCTTAGTGTGAGAGAGAAAATCTCCTCCAGTAAGAAAATACAGTATGGAGGCCTCACCTCCCCTACAGATGGTTCATTGTGGTGATTCTGCAAGATTTGCCTCCTGCATGTTCTTGACTGAAATGACAAGTAATCTCAGATGGGCGCACAAACCACCTAAGCTCCATAAAAATATGAAATATCCATAGAAAATGGAAATAAAAATGGGCCTCCTGAGAAATGTTCCATCATAGGAGGGATTTTAATTCAGATATCTGCAGGGTGCATCATCTCATGTGATGATATGTTATTAGGGGACACTTGCTAGACACTGTCCTCACCTTGCAGGGTGATAGAGAGGAGACAGAAAACCGGGGAGGTGATCGAGCTGACGGAGGATGGGCGGCCCCGGGAGGCCGCGGAGAAGAAGCCCCCGCTGTGTGACTGCAACTGCTTCGGTCTGCCCCGCCGCTACATCATCGCCATCCTGAGCGGCCTGGGCTTCTGCATCTCCTTCGGTATCCGGTGTAACCTGGGCGTGGCTATAGTGGGCATGGTCAACAACAGCACCATCCACCAGAACGGCAAGATCATCATCAAAGAGGTGTGGCGCTCCTCCTGACGTAAAGAAAACAACGTAGACCGCGTGCCTCAAGACACCACACACCTGATTCTTATTTTAGCAGGAAAAACAAAGGAAGGAGAGAAATGAATCCCTCCACACATGAGATACAGAATATACAAGGCCTACTGTCATATTAGGCCATAAAATCACTTCCCACATCTTAAATAGCCCCTAATAATCATGGCTCGTGAGCTTTTTTATACATTTAAGTGGATATTTGTGCGTAAAAAATCCTCGAATAGGCGCAGATACTTTAAAACCTGCCCAAACCATTAATGCACGATATAAATGATCCTGTTTTATAATGTCAGCTAGCTTGTAAAGTATACTTTTTGGGTAATATATGAAGCATTTAAAAAAAAAAAGAAGATCAGATGCATCTCTGTGTAAAGTCTGAATCATGTAGAAATGTAACAGTTAACGTTATTTTAAAATAGTAATTTCCTTTACGGTGTCTATTTGCATAAATGTCCAATATGTGCAGAGTTAAAATGACATACATCTTTAAAAATATGTCTCAATAAGTGGATTCACAGTAGCTTGTATATATTTAGGTAAAATGGATGCATATATTTATATTTTTGCTTTTAGGCCAAATATTAACCAAATAATCGTGCCTTTACATCCAACACATATGTTTAGTTTTCAGCTTCTCGGCAGGTTTTCTTTGACAGTGCAGGACACATGAATGATTTCAGTGAACAGATCGATGTCATCTGATCGAAATATACCGTAGCGGGCCTTTAATAAACAGGCCTGGCTTGAGATCAATCCATTCAGACAATAAATGTTTTTTCGTTTGTTTCTTGAATGATAACCTAAAAATGTAGAAGCCCCCAGCAGAGGTCATTGAACAATATTCATCGTTTTTTGTTTTGTTTTGTTTTTTTTACTGTTTTTTTTTTTTTCCACATCATCTACCAGAAAGCCAAGTTCAACTGGGATCCAGAGACGGTGGGACTGATTCACGGATCTTTTTTCTGGGGCTACATTGTGACACAAATCCCGGGAGGATACATATCCTCCAGGCTGGCAGCAAACAGGTAGGCGGCACTCCCCGTGAATCACCATAAATACAACACATCCACACTCATTTGGCAGATGAAGCTTTATCATTTCTTTGTTTTTGTTTTGTTTTTTAAGGATTTTTGGCCTATTAAACGAAATGACTGAACAGTTGGCGGGACTCTGGCTTCCTCTCACTCCCTTTCTTTATTGTTTTCTATTTTTAAAATACGAAGGAAACGAAAGTGAACACATGGACTGGCATAAATTTAGAAAAGAGAAATCAAACACAGCCAAGGCCAGACATAAAAAAAAAAAAAGGTGTCATTCTTGTCTGAATTATGAATCGGATGAACAGCTCACAGTTATAGGCTGAGTATATCACCACATAAAGGCAGCAGACAGTCAGCTGCTCTGAAGAGATGCAGAGCTGCAGGGAGGAGGCACCGGGCACTGGGGCTGGCAGGCCAGCAGCCCCCGGTGTCAGGGCTTTCTGCCACCTGTTAATGAGCTCCCTGGGGGGAGCCGGGTCTAATCTGTCGCTCTCTCAGGGCGTGGAGACCAGACCTTGTCCTGTCGCCAAAGGCTTTAATTCACATGAGCATTGCCAAGGCGTCACTCATCATATTTGTGTTATATTACACACTCAAGGCCATAATATTAGGCTAATACACATTTAATGCACCTTTTAGGGATTGAATATAAACCATGGCTATAAATTGCTTATTTAATCGTTATTGGTAACACCACCATAAAGACAAAATGGCTTCTCGTATAGCTCAACACTAGAGGCCTTAATATTGAGCATGCTATGACAATTTTATAAATTAAAATGCAAACTATAGCCTAATATTACCTAATATTAAAAAAAAATACTAAAGCAGCCAGAACATCCAGTTATAAATGTACCTGCTACAGGCTAATTTTGATGTATTTTAGTGTCTCTTTTTTAAAATCTTTATTTTCCTGCACCTTGGTTTTCTGTCCCTCGTCCTGTTGATTGACACGAGGATGTAATCGAATCAATTGGTCTCGTGCCCAACAGTAGTCTCGACCGGATTAGGGCTTGCCCCCCGCGTGCAGATGAGAGGGGCAGGAGAGCGTGACAGAAATGAGAAATAGCTCGGTGTTTATGGATGGCCCTGGCCCTCCCCTGCGCCTGGTTTCACCCGCTCAGCTGCTCCCTCCCGGTAAAAAAACAAACAAAAAAACACCTTGTAGCTACCTTTAATGACAAAAACGAAACCTCATCACATTTCTCAATTACAGCCTGCTGTCTAAACTCTGCTGTAATGTGTGAGCTTTTTAATGATAACACGCAAATGTTGTAAAATAGTGATCAATAAATCTTCTGTTTGCATCAGTTTCAGCTCAAAATTAAAATTATTCGCGAAAAAGATATTTCTTGAACAGCATACCGAAGTGAAAAATGGTTGCTAAGCGACACATGCGTTATGTCGCGACTGTTAATGGGGCGTTGCTGCTTGAAATATGTATTTCTTTGACGTCAGATGAGCGCGTCTGGTGCACGGTCAATCAGAGCCATGATGATTAAACACTACAGAGGTTTTAAATGTGACAAATACTTCTCCTCTTTCCTAAAGCAGATAGAGACAAAGAGACTTGAAACGGCCTTTCATTGTGAAATAAATCGATTATGTCTCATGGATATTTTTCACAAAAGTAAAGTGTAATTAAAAAATCTCAAAGCCAATAATATTCTATAATATTTTTCACATAGGCATATATTTAATCTAATAGCTATGATGTTTCACTGTTCCTTATCACCATGGCACAAAGCTAAAATATGTCAATGACACACATTCAGTTTGGTTGAAATAATTATGATGGGAGTTGCTATATATAAAATGCTATATTTAAATCACATCTCATCTTTTTCAGGGTATTTGGTGCAGCCATTGTCCTGACCTCCACTCTCAACATGTTCATTCCCTCGGCTGCCCGAGTCCATTATGGGTGTGTCATTTTTGTGAGGATATTACAAGGGCTGGTGGAGGTAAGAGGATGTTAGCATCTAAAAGTGTATTACAACATTTTGAAATCTTAGTGTGTGATGGATTTAATGCATTCACAAAGAAAAATCAGCACTGAACATATTCTCACTATTAATAGAATATAGAGGTGACATATGTCTGATGTGATTTTCTGTTATTATGGCTGTGGGATTTGTAATAACACACTATACAAAGGGGCTTCCTGCATATTTTACTCCACGAGAAGGCAAAAGGAAAGACTGTAACGTATGCTGGATATTCAACCAGAGGAAATGTGAGACGAGCTGTATTGATCCAGCCCACTACAGCTGAGTGTTTGTGGGATAGTCCAGCTCCTTTTTTCCTGTCACAGTTTGTATCCTGGAAACAGGATAAACAGCAAAGTGCCGGTATACAGATAGATGAAAAGGGAAATGCTGACAGGCAAAAGCACGTCAATCCTCTAGCTTCGTAGTGAAACATGACACAGATATCTGCCTGCTGGGTGGCAAATCTTGGCATGTTGATGAAATTGATCTGTTAGAAATACACAGCAGATACCACAGTTCTTATGTATGCAAATACAAGAGAAATAATGAAATGTAAAGATAAAGGTGTTAGTGGACATCGTTTGGAGTCTGGTTGAGGGGTTTCCATCTTATTTCAATGTTTTTGGACAAATAGTATCCAACGCTTCGTCATTATGGTAGATCATTCTTTTAATCAGTAGCCCAGTATCATATAACATGTTGAAGCACATCTTTATTGAAGGCTAAATGATGGTTTTGATATGAAAATCTAATACTATAATGTAATATTTCATCCCTTAAAGACTGGAGGCACTGCACTGCTCTCCTAAGAAAGTCCATGCAGATTGTATTTTACGTCAACACAGTTTGTTCAAATTAGTGGCTGATGAACATTTAATAGCTGCAGGGCTGCTCTGCTCCATGAACAGATCATCAGGTCGTCTTTACTCATGGCTCCGCGCAGTTTGCTCGTGTTAATTGCGAGGGTGAAAATGTTAATTTTTGTTAGTTTTTATATCCGATATCTGTTGGTTCGTGTTCAGACATAAAAGGGTGTTCCCTCATAGATTGCTAGCACATCCTAAACTGAAATAATCCAGAAATACAACTTGGAGGTAAAACATTATAATGACTTTAATGTTTGAAATGGATGTGTAAAATGGGAGACGTTTTGTTGCTATTTATATACAGATTTTGACACTGGAACAACACTGTGTTTGGTCCATCAACTAATGCATGCAGGCGGCCTTGTTCCTTGTACAAACCTAAATATTTATCTTAACACATCGATAGCTTGAATTTAAATCATTTTGGAGCATCAGCCACTCTCATTAAATACGTACATTTCCAAAACCAAAAAAAAAAATAGGCTGAAGAACATGGAGTTCCAGTCTGCTGCTAAGTGTTTTCAGATGTTTCTTCACCATGAATTAATACAGACTGTTGCTGTGTGGTGTGTTTAGGGAGTGACCTACCCAGCCTGTCATGGCATCTGGAGTAAGTGGGCTCCTCCGCTGGAGAGGAGTCGTCTGGCCACCATCTCATTCTGTGGTAAACAACCTATTTCTCAACTTCTCCTATTGGTATTTATAAACTGGCTTCAGAAATGAGGTGTTGCATATGACTGTATTGATTAAGAAGTCTGACTCCCTTGTCTCGCTCCTCTGTCAGGCTCTTACGCTGGTGCTGTGATAGCGATGCCTCTGGCTGGGATCCTGGTTCAGTACTCAGGCTGGTCCTCAGTGTTCTATGTCTATGGTAAGACTGATCGATGAGGGCTTGCATGTGATACGTGTTTGTGTGTGTATCGTTGCAGTGTGGAATAGGAGATGAGGTGTAATTCTGTGGTGAAATGATGACAAAAAAAATGTATATATATATATATATATATATATATACATATATATATGTTGAAAAATGTTTGGCTAAAGTGTTTTTAAGCTTGGTTGAAACCTTGAGAGTTTGACACTCAGAGAGTCCAGTGAAAGTCAAACGGATTTATCCAGGCAGACTGTGTATTGATTTCCTCCCCCCGATGTTTTGGTGTGTCAATAAATAACCCCCCATCTCTCTCTCTGGACTGAATACAGTTAGCTTTCCTGTCTGGGTTTTATTCTCTCAGGCATTTTGGAAAGATCAGGCCGGCCAAACACTCTTGTGTGTGTGTGTGTACTTACTGCCGAGGTCAAATTAGCTGCCGTACTTTGTATGTAATTACCTAAAGTTCTGACGTGTAATCTGTCTACAGGATGTTTCGGCATCTTCTGGTACATGTTCTGGGTCCTTGTCTCTTATGAGAGCCCTGCTGAACATCCTACCATCACAGATGAGGAACGCTGCTACATTGAGGAGAGCATTGGAGAGAGCGCCAAGCTAATGGGTCCTTCTGAGGTGAGAGGACTCTCCAGACCTACACTTAAGAAAGAAAATAAATATCATTAACTCCACACAGTACTCTTTGTTTTCAATCCTTTGTGTTATAACGATTACTAGAAGTATCAACACAATACCGAGCTACAGTTTTCATCAGCCATTTCCATCACCTCTTGTATTTTGTCAGACACTATCAAATTCAATCGTTTGTGATAATCTATTCCAGAAATTCAAGACCCCCTGGAGGAAGTTCTTCACCTCTATGCCTGTCTATGCAATCATCGTGGCCAACTTCTGCAGGAGCTGGACCTTTTACCTGCTGCTGATTAGCCAGCCTGCGTACTTTGAGGAAGTGTTTGGCTTTGAGATAAGCAAGGTGAGCTTACAATACAAGTCAGTGGACAAGCGGCAAACACAACACTGATGTTTTAGAGCTGAGCTTGTGACACTTTTCTCTTGGAACGATTCATTATCAGAATCAATGTCAGTGCAACTGGTGGCCTGTGGTTGTTTCTCATGAACTGATACATTACATAACAAGGCAGCATCAGTTCACAAAGGACACAAAAGATTATGTAACAGCTATCACAAATTATCTGACAATGATGTTTTATTTTTAGGTAAAATGACATGTGTTGCCTGTAACAAAATAAGAAAAAAGTAACAATAGAATAAGGGATTCATATAGAATAAAACAAAATGAATGTAACTGTAATTGTAACTGTAACATCGGGTGTAAATTAACTTTATACTAACAACGCATCAAATGGCAACGTTTCTGTTAAATACTGTACATCTTTTAAAGGCCCTAAAAACTTTTTTTCATATCTTAAGTATTTATAACATTACATATTCGTGACTAAATAAGCAACAATCAAAGTTAAAATGAGGGGAAAAACATCTTTAGTTCTCATTAATTAAGAGATAAACACTTAGACACTCAGCTAATCTCTCTTTATTTACTGTATTGCACAAAATTTATCTTCCACCATTTTTTTGAGATTCTGAGTGGGATATATACCCAGTATAGTGCCCTAAAAAATTCCCACAACGCAACAACGGGTTCTTGGCGTATGCACTACTTTCGACTAACAATCTCACGATACAATGCGCTGCATTTTATAGATGCCAAAATGAACATTTGGCGGACACTACACTTATCAGTGATGACACTAAATGACGATGTATTTCCTCAAAAAGGCATAATAAATGTACTGTATATCAGCGTATAAATGTCTTATGCTGCCAAGTCATGCTGCAGCTGATTTGGTTGATTTCCTGTATGTGGCTGTAGGTCGGCATACTGTCTGCCCTGCCCCACTTGGTGATGACCATCATTGTGCCCATCGGTGGCCAGCTGGCCGACTACCTACGCAGCAAGAACATCCTGACAACTACCACTGTCAGGAAAATCATGAACTGTGGAGGTGAGAAGTCTGAACTGAGGATGAAATATCATTTTCCACACCTCTCTCTGCACAGCTTCAGGGTGTTACTTTCGTGGTGTTAGATCCATACTGCTCTCTCTTTCAGTTGCTCTTCACTGCCAGATGGGTTTAAGAGATGGTCGTGTTTATGTTTTTGTAAAAATCTATCTGCTCAATACTTATACACAAGTTGACTTGCTGATTGTGACTGTGCATTGATTTCATATCTGTCACTTACGTAATTGAGTGCAGACCATGTATCATGCTTAATTCAATTGGCACTGCGATGACCAACAGCCCGTGGGCTTTGTGTGTGTCTGTGTGTGTGTATGTGTGTGTGTGTGACCTGCTGTCTGTCTCTGTTAGGATTTGGCATGGAGGCCACATTGCTGCTGGTGGTAGGATACTCCCACAGCAAAGGGGTGGCCATCTCCTTCCTGGTGCTGGCAGTGGGCTTCAGTGGATTTGCTATATCAGGTTAGTATGAGTAAAACTAACTTTCAGCTTAATCAGAATAGACTACTTTAGGTACATTTTAGGATATGACATACTGTATATGTAGTTAATATTTTATGATGACTGTTGGGGAGTAGTATTATTGGATCTAATGTTGGGTGGCTAGTTTTCACAACAGAAGGGCCAATGGATTTGGGGAGTCTAAGCGATGGCTAGTTAGTCACATTTTACCTTTCAAAACAACTGTCGGTGTTGTACATTTTTGGGGAATACGCTTATTTGCTTTCTTGCTGAGTGTTAGATGAGAAGATTGATACCACTCTCATACCTCTATGCTAAATATGAAGCTACAGCCAGGAGATTATACCGTAGCTCAGCATAAAGACTGAAAAGGGGGGCACAGCTAGTCTGGCTCTGTACAAAGGTGACAAAATCCTAACACCTCTAAAACTCAGTAAGTAAAACTGTATATCTCATACGTTTAATTGATACAAATCCAAAGTGGAAAAACGACTTGTTGAGTTGTGGTTTTATGGGGGGTCATGTTCTTGTTCTTTATTTAGCAATGTATTTATTCTTTATTTGACCACTGCCTCTTTTGTGTCAATCAAATTCCTCTTCAGTTCCCTTTTTCCCAAATACAAAATTAACACAGAATTTTGGAGGAGAACCCAAATTGTGTTGTGTTTTTTCGGTTTCGGTACAAACTGAGACATTTAGAAGTAATTACACCTAAACTAGAGTTCCTCTGATGATAAGATTGGTTATATGGTTTGATCTTTCTGTCCAGACTCCTTTGACATGCAGCTATGAGTGTGAAGATCATAAAATATTATAGCAAACATCGTTGAAATGTATTTGAATGTTATACAATCTTGTTAACATCCCAGCAGTGGTATGTTTGCTGTTATTTGATAATATGATGTTGCAGTTACATGTAGTATATACCAGCACTGAGCTTAATCAATGTTGGCTAGGTAGCCAAAGACTTCCTTAAGACATCAGATTTCAGATATTGTTTCTGACACGTTTTCACAGACTGCCAAAATGAACCTTTCAGCTTTCTTCTGCCATTGATTCAACAGATCTTTTCATGTTTCTGCTTAGTTACAGAGGATGCAGAGGTCTGTGACTGTGGCAGAATCAGTTTCTTGCCCGTTGTTCTTGAGCTTTCTGGTGGAGTGTTTAATAATTCAGTGCTAGCTGTCCCGGGGGATTTGCCAGGCAGGCAGTGTGAGGCAGCTCGCAAGGACACTTATTCATTCAGCCAGTCAGAGTGGGGGAGGAGGAGGATGTGTGGCGAGTTGCTGCCTATTTCTGCAACAAGATGGTCACCAATTGTGCTGCTTTTATCTACAACTGTGTCCTGCTTCTGTTGCTTTTATTACTTGATACATATTGTCACAGTGTTTCCCTCAATTTGACATATAAGATTGGGTTGCCTGGCCTTGTTATAATAACAAGATAAAAGAACACAAAAATAGAATTTGTCAACAATATTTTCATTTCTTTTTGTTTTGCTCCATCAGGCTTTAATGTCAATCACCTGGACATCGCTCCACGCTATGCCAGTATCCTAATGGGAATCTCTAATGGTGTGGGTACCCTGTCTGGGATGGTGTGCCCACTGATTGTTGGTACTATGACAAAGAACAAGGTAAGGGCTTCAGTAATAAAGATCATCTCATTTCATGTGTGCAGTATAAATCTTAAAGGGGATCTAAATAGGTCGACAACAATTTAAAGTCCTCTTATTCAGCAGTTATAAGCTGTATATGCAGTAAACATTTAATAGATGGGTTATAATACACTATAATGTAATTATAAGCAGATATAACTGTTTATTAAAGTGTGTGTCAACAATTTTAACTCCTCCTGTGAAGCATCCATAAGTGGAGGCTGAGGTATAAACAGATAATGAATGACAATATAGTAAAACACAGTTGTAAAAATATAAAATATGTCTTCATAGTAGAAGTTATAATTGATGGCAAAAACTGTACATATAATGACCTTATAGCTATGTACAACTACATTATAGTGTGTTATAAACAATGTATTTAATGTTTATATATTGCTTATAAATGCTAAATATGGGGGGTTTAAGTTAAGTTTTACCAAGTAGTCTTTTTGTTCTCAGCAGCACTTTCATCTGTTCGCTAATATAACTGTAACAGATTACAAAGGTATTTATAAGAGTTCATAACAGGTAATGCAGGTATAATGATTTTGGGACATGATATACTAATCAAGAGAACATTATAAAATTCAGTTTCAGTGACTGATAAGATAAAGTGACAGATAAAATGAATTGATAGTACAGATGTTATACTTGACGTAGAGCACGGCCTCCCTTAGAATCTTACATTGGTGGTACCTGGATAGTAAATACATGAACGTGTGTATATGTATTTATCATATATATTCTGTATCAGCTTGTTCCAACTCATTGAAGCTACAGTATATGATGTTCACATGAGGTAAAATATCCAAACCCAGGACTTTTTTTATGGCTGTACCACTAAATAAATAGCTGCACATGGTCACAAATATGTTGTTTCATTTAAAGGCTAAATAATTTTTTAAAACAGCTGGGCACTGTAGTTTTAAGCAAATGTTACTCAAACAGGAGTAAATTGTCCATTTGTCACACACTATTTTCAGCTGTGGATTAATACACATTTGCTGCTCCAGTGAGTACTTGCAGCGACAGGATACATATACAGTATTTTCATAGTAATGAAAGAACATGTAACCCAATGTGTTTTTTATAGTTTTTGGACAACAGTGTCTCCGGCACACAGACTATACTTGTTAGTAGGATCTATTCATTGTTGGTTTTGGTTATTTTCATGGTTATTTCATTGACAGTAAGAAAAATGTGCAGACTTTTTCTTCAGTGGGTTAAAAACAACTTTTTGTGTTCCTCTTCCTTCCTCCTCAGACTCGAGAGGAGTGGCAGTATGTGTTCCTGATTGCCTCCATGGTGCATTATGGGGGTGTGGTCTTCTATGGGATCTTTGCGTCGGGAGAAAAACAGCCGTGGGCCGACCCAGAACTGACCAGCGAGGAGAAGTGTGGCTTCATAGACGAGGACGAGCTGGCAGAAGAGACGGGCGACATCACTCAAAATTATGGTGCCTTTGGAGGTCCGGCCAAGTCGTACGGTGCAACCACGCAGGTGAATGGAGGCTGGGCTGCGGGCTGGGAGAAGACGGAGGAGTACGTCCAGGAAGAAGCACAGGGAGGAGGCTACGGATACAGGCAGGATGAGGGATACTCCTAGACCAAACACACATTCACTGACACATGAGTAGACTTATTTTCCTGAGTGTGCGTCAGTTTAGTCATAAAAAATATCAAATAACAAATGAGAAACAAGAAAAACTACAATCCATTGTTGTATTGTTTGCACAAATTCTAAAACTAAATCTAAAAAAGTATCAACTTCATGTAAAAATTACTAAAATGCATAAAAAATTTAAAGATATTCGATTAATAGAGGTGTAACGCATATCAAATTGGCGGTCTGTAAATGTATTATTATGCATATTGATAATAGATATATTTATTTGGAGTGCAATTGTGTGTAAATGTGAACATTTTCATCCCATCAGCCGAGGCTTCCTGGCCGTACTGAAGCCTGTAGGGTTACATAGAAGCTGCCCATCAGAACCGACCCCTTATTTATCAAATTAACTGTTGCAGTACAACTTCCTACAAGCCAGCCATTACAGTGTATAAATACGTCACTGCACAGCATCGTAAACAGAAACTAGACACTCTGTTGATATAGATTGTACTGTATCTCTCCTGAACGCACTCAGAGTAGTGTGTCCTTTTAATGCACAATATGATGATTTATGTTTTCTTATCACCGGCTTCTGTGTGTGTAAAAGTCCTTAACATGTAAGTGACCTGGTGTAGAGATTTGACGAGTGACATAATGACCTGTGATGACTGTTTGGTTACACTTGCATAAAAGGTGAAAAATGTCTGTCAGATGTTTGCTACATGTGATCCATTTTGTAACTCAGTACCTCTGCAGTTGAGCGTTTGATTTTAGCTTTTTGCAGCCCGTCACAGCTCAGCAGTGTAGTGCAGGAGTAAAGCCATTCTCATTATCATATTCCACATTACTGTCAAGCCACTAAAAGTCTAGTTGTACCAATGCATTGTTGGAAGATGTGACTTAAATAAAACATATATGACAGAGATAACTAGAGAGTAAATATATATAAGAGTTTATAAATTAAATTTAGACATTGTTAGACCAAGAGATTCATTGTCGTACACGACTTTATGAAGGGTTGTGCAATGCAAAGACTCTGGGAAAGTAAAGATTAGCCAAAATCAGTATGAGAGTCTTACTATATTAGAGCAGTAAACCTAATAATATTTAATGAGAGGGAAAAAATGAATATTTAAAATAGTGCGAAATAGATCAAAGGGATAAGTGAGTAATTTTTAATACACATGTTAAAGCCTCTGAAAACTAAGTATTTCTCTATAACATCAAATATTTATGATTTAAAAAACAACAATCAAAGTTTAAAAAGCCGCTTTATGTATTTTTTGTTAACGCTCAAATGGGTGGGGTTTGATCAGATTTGATTGACAGTTACCAAACAACTGTCATCAGATTCTGATTTAAATGTTCTGATTGGTGCACGGATATATGCCCACTTCAAACCAGGGAGAAGAGCACAGAAAAAGTACAGATAAATAAAAATACAGAAATATGTCATGTGAAATAAGTAAAACTGATTGTTTAAAGTGAGAAGCTGATTAAGAAAATGTGTTTTCAGAGCCTTTACAACTAAAAAGGAGAGGAGTTTAAAATGTTAAATGCCATTATAAAAGTTGAAGTGAACAAACGAGTATTTGAATGTTTACACATATCTATACTTTGCATAAAGTTCACCAAAACAGGAGATTTCTATTTAAAATTATAGACGATGCAGCAGGAGGGGCAATCAGAAATGTGTGCAATTTTGACAAACTGCCATTTGTCCATTTCCATTACAGAATGGAAGTGAGATGAGAAATTTTATGAAATAATGTGTAATGTAATATCCTGTCTTTACCTATGGGAGTCTGGTAATGAAAAGTGTTTTAGGCTCCTGAATAGAAAGAGTGAGCAAACGCAAACGAGCCTCCAGAATCTGTTTTGTCCTCATTCTGCACTTACACTGACAAGGTCTGAGGGGGGCCAATTTTGTTTCATTTGTCACTTGTCTGTGGAGACCTTAAGTGAGCACTTCACAATATAGATGTGTGTGGATGTGTATTTATGCATGGAACAAAGTGAAGTATGTCTTTTTTTTTTCATTTTCTTTCAAACTTCTTTGTCTTTGTCTCAGAAACTGTTACTGATGCTTCAATTTCTTTGCACAATCAACCAAAGGTGAAGAGCAGAGCTGGGTTTTAGCTGGAAGTCAAGCATTTTTAAAGGGAGTACAGACCATCAGCAGCGAGGTTCCAGCGTATGGACCCCCAGTGTGCAGGTGGCACCAAACATTACTCAGTGTACAAAGCAATAAATCCATAGTAACAGTTCTGGTCAAACGTCACGAACAGTCATTATGTAACTGTTTTTTATGCATTTGTTTAAAAGTCGTGTTTTTTGTGATAACAAATGTAGAAAATAAAGACTTGTAAAGAAAAAAACATAGAAATATATGTATGAAAATATAGTAATAGAGTCCAACACAAACGTCTTTGACAACAAGGAAGTGCAAGGAGTTTGTGTCGGGGCTGCTCACCAGATGAGAATGATAAAAAGAGCTCTGTCTGAGAGGCGGACGCTCTTCTTCTTCTTCATGTTTCTGTTTTTGTTTTGGTGTGGTCCACATAGAATGTGTGCTGTTGTTGCCTTCCTCTCTCTCTCTCTCTCTCTCTCTCTATCTATCTCTTTCTCTTTCTCTCTATCTCTTTCTCTCTCTTTCCTCAGTTTTTAGTTTGCTTAATGTTCTTCATTCAGTGGCTGGACCCCCGTCGCCCTACTTAACCACATGTACCTCCTCCTTTTCCCTGTGCAACCCTGATTTCATGTTCATTGACATTAAGGATGAAACCTGAACAGGTGATTCTACATTTTCAAAAATGACAAATGTGCAACCTGAAGTAGTTAAAAGTTTCCTGTTTTGTGCCTCTGAAGTTACAGTGTGATTCTATGGCTTCTGTTGCTGTGTAAATTGAGAGGTTTGTTGATGTCAAAATGAAATACTCTATATCCTTTTTTGATAAAAAAAAAAAAGCAAACAAATCTGTGTGTGTCCCGAGTATTTGTATTGATAATGAGGGAGAACAAGTAATGAAACAAGTCAGACAGTGTTGAAGGGTGTAACATACAGAAGGGCATTGTTTTATCAACTTTGCAATTTCTTAGCAACTCCGACTTGACCATTACTACACTTTCCACTTTATGCTATATTCACATGTTGCTAATAACACAAGTTTATGTTAAACCTGCAATAACACCCAGCAGTCTAAGTCCAATATTCACTGTCTTTTAGCTCTGTTTTTGGTCTCCACCAACTCCTTGAGCTGTTAAATGCTCCACTAAATGTTTCACCTCCAAGTAGAGATACAGAATACTACATTATCATTATCAGTGGCCCAAAAAAGCTACAGTCATAAAGCATCTACAGTAGATATTGAGATGCAAAGATGAATTGTCTACAGTCAGACTAATGTACAGTCAGCTCTGTTTGCCCACTGAAGGAGGCTCATAGTCTTTCTGGAGGATATCTCAACATCTACATCTTCATGTCAGTCAACTGCCTGCAAGGTTGGCCAGGACAGCCTACAAGATGATGTTAGGCGCATCACACCAGTCAACCAGTGTTGAAACCCACAGGACTTTATTTTAAATTCTAGTTGAGATAATCTGTATATAGTTATATGAATGTGTGTAAAGTTTTGTTTTATGTTGGTAGACTTAAGGGAATTGATGCACCTGTTGGTAGTAAGTTGATTGATTTTTGGTGAAAAGTTAAAAGGACTCAACCATTAAACTGAAGGGCTATTGCACAGCCAAAATGTTGTCAATTATGACAATAAAAACTGAATAAAAGGAACATATTAATTGATTTGGGTGTGCAAACCCTTTTTTTGCTCTTTTCAGAAGTTTGATTTAACCACATGAAACATTCATGTTCACATAAATGCATTGTCTCCTATTGTAGGGTTCTGTATTGAAGGATAGAGGAAGCTCAGATAACCAGTGTTATGCTGCATTTTGTGGTAAACACGAGAGACTTAATATGCTGCTTATATGCAGGATGTAACAATGCCATTTATGAGACCTGATTGCCAAAGCACGTATGGTGTTAGATCTCTGTTGCTTTATGTGATTGGTCGATTCACGGTTATATACTGTGACAGAACATATCGGTAAATTCACAACATACTGTATCAGAATATTTCTCACTGCTTACGAATCAACACAATAATATAAACATAAATATTAGGTATACATATATAGGGTTAATACAGTAATGCAGTCGGGTTTTCAGCAGAGTGAGTCTTAGCTGTTCCACCAAGGCCACAGGAAGTGCACAGTTAATGGCTGCCCTCCTTCCCCGTCGGTGAAATCAATAGGGTCAGTCCCCAGTGTTCGGCTGGACCTATTGACTGTTCTAACCTCTTAATGGAGATGAGAGGGAGGAGGAGCACTTATTGAACCATTTGGAGGTGTTATTTCGATTTAGGAGCCGACCCCTACGTCCACCAACAAAAGCTTCAGCACACAGTTCTCACAGAGTCGAGATACTGTACAACAAAACAAAAGCACACCTGAGCTTGAGTAGATACATGAGCTTTGTTTCTTTCAGGTAACTGAGATTAAAATCATCTCTTAATCCTTTAATGGTCCTACCCAGAAAAAAAAAAATGCAAAAACACGGTGAAAATATTATTTTTTATTTCTTAATTCCTTTGGGCACTAACAACAAAAATCTTTTTTATTTCAATTGACCACACAGTTTTTTCAATTATGAGCCAGTGATGTCCAATTATAGTAAAAGTAGACTTTCAACACCTCTGCATTTTTTGGTATACATCTCTTTTTATGGACAGGAGAAATATGTAAAACCAGAGAAATAAAACATTTTACATATAACACAAACATGACTCATGTTAGAGATATAATCTCTGAGATTTTCATTTAAATAAATGTCTGTTAAGTCACTATCCGAATGAGGCAACACACTGGTGATTGAGCCTATGGCCCACTGATGAAAGCCCTTGCATTTGCAGTATTACAACCGGGGTGTCGGTGGCGACTTCACCTGGAAAAATCGGCACACAGTTAGGCTTTTAACAAGGCTTTTAACGCAACAGACTCGCTCTTCAACTCACCTGTGTGTGAAGCGGAGTACAATTTTCTCCGGTCTCTGCTAGCGTTGCGAGTAAACGGTTACTATGGCCGAACAAACAAAGAAGAGGTCGATGACTACTGACGATGAAACTGAAACTGAAGTGAGGTCCAAAAACACAGCTGCAATTACCGATTATCGCCATAGATGCCGTGAAAGAGAACGAAATGAAAATCTTTGAGATTACAACTATTACAACTTTAAAGATGAATGAATAAAATAATAATTGTCATATGGCAACAACAATAACAACAACAACAACAACAACAACAACAACAACAAATCATATAATCTTCAGTCTTTGAACCTGATCAGACTTGCTCATATGTGTGGTGGGACACCAGCACAACAGTTTTCTGGGCAATGGATCCTCTTTTTGTGGCTTTCTATAAACCAACAGTGAGTAAAGTTTATAAATGTTTATAAACGGTTATTGTGATTAAATTAAATCTACTAAAAGAAAAACATCTACTCGCTGTTATGGCAGAAAGCAGTTTGCACATGCAGTCATGAATGACTTAAACTTAAAAATAAAATCCAAAAATCCAACACGTTTCTGTTACTGTGGCCATGTTCGAAATCACATACTAACGTACTATTCATACAAAATATGATGTAAAATTGAGTACGTAGTGCGTTCCAACTGCATAGTATGTGAATTTTAAATACGCGAGAAATGCTCGGATGTATCCTAGATTAGCAAGAATTTCTGAGTATGCTATGTGAGCTTACTTGACATACTCAACCGCCCCAACATGCATTGCGGCTCTTCAGACTGTCCAATTGCGGACTGTGAGGCAGGCACTTTAAATAATTTACTGTTGGATAAAATAATTACAAATGATAGCGAATGACGTTAAGATATGGTTCAGAGGAAATGTGTGGGAGCTTGCATATGTAATGTACTGTGGAAAAAATATTTAGCACTAAAATATTTAATAATATTAATTTGCCTTAAAATAATACTGGAAAATATTACATTGAGTGGAAGAGGTAATGTTGATTTACATTTGTGATAAACAATTTTCATTCAACGGTGGCTCGGGCCAGTAATGTTGTGATCGATACAGTCATATGCTGCAGAGAAGACTACTTGAGCATACTTCAGTGTGAACAGTCGACAGGTTATGGCGTACTTAATCGTCAATATAGTATGCAGTATGCAGTACATACTTATTGAGTATGTAATATGTTAGTATGCGATTTCGAGCACACTCTCTCTTTATACGTTTTTGTTATGACCCCTCGACTTTCTGCCTGTAGTGGTTTCATTGGCCTCTTCCTGTTGGAGCTTGCAGTCAGGGTGACCCGGAAATCAATCTTGAAGGGTGTCTCAATTCCTAAAATGCATCTCGAGGGGAGAGGAGAGAGGAGGCTTGCTGGAGGAGCTATGAGTGAGGATGCACAGGTGTATCCCTTGCAAAAATGTATGACATCCGTACATTCTTGTCACATTATGCCACGTTGTGAATTGAATTAAAAGTAAATATATAAGTTGTAATGAACGCTGTTCTGCTCATCTGACAGAGATCAGTAGGCAGTAACAAAACAATGGGCAGATGATGGCAGCTGTGCCACACGTCATATTTAACTGACGTCGCTTTAAAATGACGGCTCCGAAGCACAGATGTCTCATTTTGTTAAATGTCTGTGGCCTCGACTCCTCCCTCCTCGTGTATCTCTCTCGCCTCCTGCGCTCGCATCTCAGGTGGGAGGGACTAAGACGCGAGGAAAGGAGGCGAGGAAAGGAATTGAGGATGTACAAACTGAGAAATGAGAAGAGGCTTATAACTACCAGCCTGGTCTCATTGTCTCTCTCGCTCTTTCTCTCTCTCTCTCTCTCTCTCTCTCTGTCTCTCCTGGGAGGTTTTGGTTTTTTGATACACATTTTCTCATCACACAACAACTATACTCATCACTCATCCATACATTCCACTCACTACTGATGCAATTACTTCATTTCTAATGAAACACCCAGTTGGCACTTTAACCTCACTTGTCTCCCCTCTTTATCACATGCCGGTTTGTAACGTTATACACTGTTGGCCTGGTTTTGACCAGTGACGAAGTATTTAAGTCCCCCTCCTCACTCAGAAATGTGTTTTGCTTATTGTTACTTCACTTGTGGGTGTTTGATCTTCACTGTGCAGAATTATGTGTGTGCAGAGTTTGACACTCGAAGGCTGTTTTTAAATTCATCTGCTGAAGGAGGAAAGTTTCTCTGCGCTCACCTTTTAATATGAGTTTGACATAACGTGTATACGAACAGGATTTTGTGACATCACAACTAGTCTGGTAGCCAATCCTGGTCCAGTATGCAACTTACACAAGTGTGATGTGGAAACTTGAAGCCTCCAGTGCACATGTACAGAGAACTGACTTATGTCTATTAGTTAAACTTTTGAAATTCAAAATATTTGCATATTCATTGATTCACAGACGTAGGAGACAGTGTGGATGTAATTTTAAGAAATTTTAACAAACCAGAAAAAATTCTTATTGTAAGAGAGAGTGTTTTTTATGTCTTTATATGTGCATAAGATAATGATTTAATGGCAGCCATATACAATATAGACGTCTGCTAAACTGTCACTTTTAAATTCTCTGCACCGTTGCGTATCTGCGCGTCTGCTCTTCTCTTTCTTTATGTAGTTGAACCTAGATGTCTATCTTTAAAGTCATTTTGTATGGATTCCTGCACTGTGCAGAACAGAATTAGTGAAGTAAAATTCAGACCACATTCTCTCTCCCAACATCGCTGACGTCAAACAACTCTGCAGGAGCTCCGAAAAGCCCAAGGTGACACAGAGATCAGTGTTTGATTGATGCACAACTTCTGGACCAGGTGATATTAAAAACATGCTCTTTTTCCCTCTACCTCTGTCCATGTATGTGTGTATGTGTGTGTGTTATTGTGACCCTTGTTCCAGCTCAGCTCATTGCTTTTGTTAATTTGACAGGCTCAATAAACGTGTCACCAGCCACCCCTAAATGGTATTTTCTCACAGTCAACCAGCCAGAACCATCATCCTGTCCTGGTGCAAGTGAGGGAGGTGACCCATAACCCTCTGTGACCATCAATCTGCCTATTAACATCGAACCTGCCACTGCCTCTCCCCACCGAAAAAGGTTAAAAAAAAAAATCAGGTTAGCATCAGCCTCAGTGTCTGCGTATATTGATGCAAGAAACACGTCATCTGGCAGCTCTTTATTTTTTTTAAATGTTCTCTTGAGTTTTAATGCTTTCATTTGCATCACATATATAAATATAGCGTGTGGGCGTGTGCGTCTGACAGCGTGGATTGCTAAATTGAGAGAATGCGTGCGCATATGTTCAGCATCTTAAATGGCTGTTCAAATGTGGGTGGGGGGCAGGTGCTGCCACAGCCTCAAGGGAGCTGAGGGAGGGATTGTGAGAGGAGTGGAAGTGGATGCCAAAATCACTCTTTAATGACTCGGGGGCTGTGCTCATGTTGTGCTCTGGGCCCCTGAGAGCCTATGTCGCTCATAAATAAGCTCCTGATTTGCACAAAGTGCCTTCAGCACCTCCGAGCGAGTCACAAGATGATGAGAAAGTATGTGTCTTTAGATAGGATATTGACTTAAGATCAAGCAGGACACATGAAGATCACTTTGGGTTTGACTGATTTATTATCACAAACAAAGCATTTACTGCTGCATCATTCTGTCTTTTTCCAAATCTCATGAATTATTGAAGGTTTTTTGAATCACTCATTAGTACTTGTGAGAGTTGCTTCATTAAAAATAACTGCAAACAGAGAAATATCTTTGTTTTGGTTTAAAATAAAAGTAGTTGTAACTTTATGCAGCCTCTCCTGCTTTCTGCAGTCACATACATGCACACGTGAGCTGTCCATGGTGCTCAGTGAAGGATCTCTGCGTTACACGACCATGGGCGTGTTCACTCAGCTGTACATAGACATGCAGAATGCAGAGAATATACAGCACAACATCATGGTATTCAAGACCTTAAATGATCCTGTTCTATACGTTGCACTTCTACCTGAATGCTGGGTAACCACCACCCACCCCCACAACAGGCTCTGGATCAGCACCCATTGGCTCGGAAAACAGCGGCAGGATCCTCCTCCTGCACGAGTCAGGAAGCATGATTGGTTGCACGTGCCAGCCTTCGGCACTATCACCACAGCTGGTATATATTTAGCTGGTCCTCACCATCTCCCCCACCCCTTCCTTCACCCCACCTTGTCAGGAAGTGCGTCATAGGCTTGTCAAGGGGGAGCCTCTGGGGCGAGACACTCTAATATTACGAAGTCAGAAGCTCTCCTTCATCAGGCCTCCTTCAAGATCACACACATGCAAAGAAAGACACTTCAAACACGACAGTGTGATGCAAGATTATGTGCGATCTGCAGGTACATATGTGAACAATTCATGTGCAGACAGACGTAATAATCTTTCTTCTTTGTCGTCTTCTTCTACTTTTCCACCTTCAATGCTGGACAAAATAGACAGAAAAAAGAAATAAAAATAATAGTTGTCTTTCAAGAGGATGAATCACAAGCACACAGTCGTCCCAATATACTTCAAGGATGCTGCTGGTTTGATTACAGATTACTCCGGTAAAACATACATTTGATATCTATCAGGAAGGATGCAAGGAAGAAATCTGGTAATGAGGTCTTTTTGACTTTCATTGTACACTCATAGGTCTGTTTTTCACAGAAGCTCCAAGAAAAAATAACCTGTTATAAAGAGTCCTTTAAGCACATCTCAGGATTTCAAGTTGAAGACTAATTTCTCCTTTGGTTTTATTTTGTTTTTTACACAAACAAAAATGACTTGTTGCTTTCTTTTCTCTCCTGCAGCTGAAAATTGTCCCTGTTGTGCTTCGATAGTTGAATATTTGGATGGAGACAAAAAGCAAAGAGCACAGTTTTGCAGTGCCGATGCTGAATAGAAGATAAGAACACTAGGAAAATGGGGAGGAAGGCATTTTTTTCTCAATTAATGCAGCTAAGGCACCTAGATTGAAGTGTGTGTATGTGTGTATGTGTGTGTATGTGTGTGTGTGTGTGTGTGTGTGTGTGTGTGTGTGCGTGTGTGCCAATACTTCCTTATTCAGGCTCACCTCTTAATGCCCTATCACCAGATGGGAGCTAGCGGTAGATGTGTGTGTGTGTGTACGAATGTATATGTGTGTGTGCGTGTGTGTGTGTGTCTGGTTAGGAGGGGGGGTTTCCCAAAACCCAAGCATCAGGCCTCCTTTTGTCCTCTTGCCTGTCACCGATGGCTTCACAGTGGGGTGACACACACACTCCAAATCTCATTAAAAAGTGAGAGATGGGGGGAGGGCTTTCATGTCTAATGGGACTGGAGGAAACATATAATAGCAAGTCCAACTTGGTACAAGCAATGTTGTTTTATATGAGCATTTAAAATAGAAAACCAGTAATCATTATGACTACATTCACCTTTGTAATTGTTACAGTTACAAAGTGATATTTATATTGATAAAATAAGAATAAGGACATTTCTACATAGACATAAACCACACACCCTCACAGACACACACCTCCTTTATTGATTCATACTGTCACCAATGCTTGTCCATCTGATTTCATTAGTTTCAGTGATGTGACACATCTGATAGAGAGGTCTCATAGCGGAGGGATAACACAAGGACGACACTATCACCGTCTGCCCTTTTGTTCTGTGTTCAGAAAGACGGCTCAGTACACACTCCTCACTGACCACGATGAATCAATTTTCTACATCTCTCACTCATGTTTTATAATGACAACCCTGACAAAAACACGTGTTAAACAATCTTAATCTTAAAAACAGACCTTTTATCATCCCATGTTAAACCATTTGTTGTAATTGCCAGTATGAATGGCACAACACCAAGCCCCTTTTTACACCCTGCAATTTACCCATTAGGGTTAGAAATTGCTTTGCAATTGCAAGCAATTACTCCTCATCCGCAGCGGCAACCACACACTATAGCTCCTCAATTGAANNAAAAAAAAAGCTGAATCCATCTCACTCTTTGTTATTGACTTCCTGCAGCCATTTTTAATGAGACCGTAACTGCACATATTTGCATTCAGCTAATGGATTTAGTTTTGTGTCACTGCGGTGATGAAATATTGATGCGCGGCGCCTTTAAGAGCTGAGCCTGTGAGGGGCGACACCTTGGGACGAGTGTGTGGGAGAAAAGGGACAGACAATAAACAAATAGGAGCAAACACACAGGAGACGCTGCCTCTGACATTTGCTTTGGAAAGATGATGGAAAAATGGGCAGCTTGATATTTACATGAAAACAGAGAGCTAAGGCTACAAGTCCCATTAGTTTTGTATCATAACTGGTAAAGCTACACCAAGACGGTCACATTTTATTGTTATATTGGATTGTATTAAGTCATAGAGTTATGAGTGGAGATTAGCAAAAAATTAACTCACATAAATCATATAAACTTGAACTCTTTACGTTCCCCGTAGAAATAAAACATCCTGCACTCTCCATTTGTCTCATTTTCTCCACACATGTACAGTTTTATTTAAGCCAGATGTTGACAATTCTTGTTCAATCTTAAAACATCCACAAAGGCTACACCTCCTGTGAGCTCTAGATTGACACAACATCAATCATACGACTAGATAACGCTTCTGACAGACTGAAGTGAGCTAAGTGAAGGCTGCAGAAAAGAGTCAGATGAAAAGCATAAGATAATGCCATGATCTTTCTTTCATCATATCAGCTTCCTTTGTTATCTGCTCTTTTCCTTGCACTCTCTCTCTCTCTCTCTCTCTCCCTCCCTGATGCTCTTCCTCACTCTGTCACTGCTGCATGGTGACTCAGACACTGCAGAGATGCTACATCTGAATGATATATCGGATGAGTCACACACCCGATCGGACACTGTCCATCTCTGAAAAGTTTTTCCTGCACGAACAAGCGCGCGTACGCTGCACAAACACACACTGGCAGGCTGTAACCTCTGAAAGGCTGCACATGCTTATATCCACTCAAACTCTGGCAGATTTGGCTCTACATACAGAACGGTGAGCTGCCACGATCGACGAATCAAACACAGCTTATTTTCTCCTCTGCACCTACACTCCTGACTAAACAAGCAAGCTGATTTTAATGGTGTTCCCTTCACACCGCCCTGACCGCTGCTACACAAGAAACGTGTACACACACAGTGAATCTGTCAATCCATTGCTCCACAGAGGGGCAAGGTTTTTCTTCATTCCCTCGCTCTCTCGGTCCATCTGTCAGTCTTTCGCCCTTCTGCTCAGATGGAGAGTCAGCTCCTCGACTTGGTATTTAAGGTTTTAAACCACTTACACACCCTACTGTCTGCCCTAACACACACACACAAACACAAACACATGCAAAGTCTTTGTTTCAGGGGCTTCAACGAGTCAGTCGAGCTCAACAACTCCGTGCAAGCAGTTGTGGAAAGTAACAAAATACATTTACTCAAGTATATAAGTACAATTTCCAGGTACTTTACTTGAGTATTCCCATTTTACGCTAATTTATACTTCTTCTCCAGCGGGAGTACTACTGCATATGTGAAAAAAAAAGTTGTATAAAGCTTTTTGTGGCTCCAGAGGGAGCTGCGTGAAGTCTGATAAATTACCTCAAGTGACATGACTTGAGTCAGCTTCGTTCTGGGCTAAAGACGACAAGTTTGAAAATGAAAAAAATCTGGAGGAGTGGAGTTAGAAACAAGTGGGACCTCTGTCGCCCTCTCCTCGTCTCTGCTTAAGGCAGGCAGCTCGAGGCTACATTAGCCGCTACTAGCATAACTCACTCAAATCTCCAACTGAGCTGTTGCCGGTCGAGTTGCATTGTAGGTAATGTAGGCACCAGATTTGGACAAGGAAGAAGCATGCGTGGAATAAAAAAGATGATATCTCTGGTTGTGCCTCATCGATTTGTTCGAACTGTCCACTGTCTAATAGGAGTGTGATGCTAAATCAGTGGAGTAAATGATCCCAATACTTTTTCCACCACTCTCTGCAAGTGAACCCAAAATCCTTGTTGTTTCATAATTAAATTCACAAACTGAAGGTAATCTTAGAGGTTCAGAGTTTCTTCACATGATCACAGATGGGGCTCCCAAATCTATGTATGCGGCACCATACCCCATCACAAAACATTTGGAAGAGTTAAGTCGAATGGTGACCACAGAAAGAGAAATAAAGAAACGACTCAGTCAAAGTTAATATGAAACATCTTGTCATCTTTCAGGGACTCGACTTGGATGCATTCACAGAAATGAACAAAGAGAGACGTTGAACAATTGACATGACGCAGTATCTTTATTGGAAAGGCATTAAGGAGCAAAGTCATTTCATCAAAGCGTTTTCAGGCTGCAGGGATGTCATTATGACGAACAAATGTCTCGGTGACGTTGATATCAGATCCCTCTGTGAGTAAGGAAATAAAATTAATAAAATGACAATATGCGGTGAGACATTATTTATCAATATCACAGAGAAAACATAATATTTTTGAGCAGCTTTAAATCCAAATCCAAAACATTATTCCTGTTTTTTTTAAATCCTTTCTCAATGGTGAAAGGTGCGGTGGTGATATTTCTGTGTCTTTGCACTTCTGCTGATGCACATCTGTGTGTGTGTGTCTGCCGGGGTATGTATGTGTGTAAAGTTGTGTGCTTGTTCTATTGATTAATGTGAGTCCACATGTATTATTTGTGTATGTCCTTGCCTATTTTTCTTTTCTTTTTTTTTCTGTGTCTTTTGTCCACGCTTTCTAAAACTGAGATGAGTTGCTATGGAGACTGGGATACTTGTGTAAAAAGGAAGTGGCAAAAGAGAGAAATGTGGTTGTCAGGAGACACTCTAGGACCATGAGGTTGAGGCTGAAAGAGCGAGCCTGCAGAGTGTGTGTGCATATGTGTGCACATGTGTGTGTGTGGACTCAAGGTTCAGGTTTTCTCCACATCGAAGTACATTAATATTTCTTCTTTTACCTAATTCTGCTTAAACTTATTATGCCACACAAGGAGACACAAAGACAGACATTGGCTCATCCACTTTCATGTTGTTGTGAAATGAAAAAATGAATCCTCAGTTATGCTCATATGCTTATAAACCTTTGTTCATCATCACACAGGGAGTGAGGGTGCGATCCTTCACGTGTTGACAGGGGTTAAACGACTGGCCAGTGATAATACAGCTGTTTCAGGCACTCCATCACCCGATAATTACATTACACTGGTACTCCATTGCTTCCACTCGCTCCCAGTAATCTTGTTAAAATCCCAGTGATTGGAATCACAGTGACAGGGAGACGAATGACGGCGAGGCGGTCGCCCTGTGGAGCTGAGCCCTCTCCACGTCTGACTGAATATTTTGAAGTGTATTAAGCTTTTGTCAGGTAACCATGGAGCTGCATCGGCACACAGGTACTGAAATGCACTTTTAAATGCAGTTATTCCCATCAAAGATCTGTCCATTTCCTGTTTGCAGTTTTAGGATGAAGTGAAGGACCTGCACTATGCCGGATTGATTTTCTGTCTTTTTTTCCTGTTACTTAAAAGCAGATACATGAAATCACCACACAATAGCTACGCCCCACTCCATTAAAAGTAAAGATGGCTCCTCTTTTTTCCTTTTCAGTCTAGCATCAAGGGCTTTTGATTAAGTTGCTATGCTGCCCTCTGGTGGCCATTTGTTAAAACTCTATAGAAACAATTTCACTCTATCAGGATGCAGCATGTTGGTTTGTTTTATATTGTGTAGAAAACTGCAAAAATATGCAGAACATGAGCATAAATGAACATTTTTTTAGGTGTCTTTACATCCACATTCCTTCTATACACTCAAAGGTAAAGTACAGTAATTTCCTGCCTCTGATTCCAGACTGGTTCCTCATTTAGACGCTCAGTATGACAGGTAGTTTAATTAAAGTAAAGGTCTGCCCTGCAGCTACTGACCCCCTGGCCTGCCAGCCTGAGCCGAGGTAACCAGTATTCATTTGTCATGTGCAGGACTGGCTGACATATTATTTATTAGTCATTTATATGAACGCCACACAGCCACCGACAGGCTGTGACAGTGAGACAGCTTTAATGCTTTGTTGGAATAATCAGTGGTAATGAAGATGATGCAGTGACATGATTTAAATCACAATAAATTCCTTTGAGATGAAGAAAGGCAGAGTGGAGCATTTCCTCACAATACAGTTAATAATATGATTATGGTAGCACATTTTATGAAATACAAAGTACAAATTTCAAGGAACTCCCTTTGCTGCTTTGAATGCTTTTCAAATCTCATTTTATTGAATGTTTGTCAGGTCAAAAAGCATTTTATGTAAGAAAGTCTTGAAGGACTGTTGTTGGTGGCATTTACAAATGAATGACAACAACAATTTGAATGTTTTATATAAAAAAGTCAGATTTGAAGGCCAACGTGGTTTCAGGAGATTTTCAGGGACATCTCTGATTTGTTCAGCAATACAAATAGAGGCGATGTTTAAATAAATAGAGTCAATAAAGTGTAATGAAATGGCAATCCAGTCTGATTATCAGGCTAATGTAAAAATGGCTCTTCTTATGGACTTCCATAAAGTTGGGGGACTGAAAAGAGACGCATTTAAAAAAGAAATGGTGAAACGTGATGCAGCAAAAGGTCAAGATATTCTGATTTTGAGTCCCTAGTATGGATCAAGCTCCAAAATTTCCCGTAATGGAATCGATAGCATCTTTTCATTACACCCTCTCTGCCTGGTAAATGCTTTTGAACTTCACGCCCTTAAAATAACCCTGGTGATAATTCCCCCACAGCCACAGAAGACATTATACAAGTAGTTGACGCCATGACGAGCAACCGGATCTTTATGTGTAAAATTGGTGAAATTCCCCATTAAATTTAAATGTAAAGCACATGTTGTCAGGTGAAAATGTAAAATGTTCACATGTGGAAAAATAAAAAGGCAGCTCTGCACTAAAACAAATGTAAAGTCAACATGAAGGAATGTTACTGTGTGAAAATGTGCTTTGAGTTCACAGTTTTAACATTTTTATAAGAGACGTATTTGAAACCTGAACAGAAAATGGATACATGCACATTTCTGGCGAACAGCAGCACACACAAAGAAATATTCACTTACATGAACGCAGCTCATTCCACCTCAAAATGAGATCTGCTTTAATCTGACAGAATGATAAAACACTTGTGAGTCTCTAATAAGTGTGTCCCCATCTGATGGGCCTCGGGTCCTCTTGACCCAGGGGACCAATTTGAGTGGTACACAGCACATGGTGCCCTGTGCTGAATTATCGACCCCCCCACCGCCACCACCGCCACCACCATTGCAGTGGGGATAAGAGGGAGGCGGATTAGGGTTCAGTTGTCTTGGCAACCTGAGATGCCATCTGTCATGTGTGTGCTGATCCACATCGTGTAGCTGAGACATTGTTTTAATTCAATCATTTTCTCACTGCCAGACAGACCTCCTGTTAAAATACAAAAACTCAAGTCAGCATGTATTTAACAAGAAGGGTGGAGTTATAAGATGGGTTTTTATTACAACTGTGGGTGAATATAATGTGTTTAGCAACATATAGAGCTTTAAAACACACAACCCAGAGACTGTAGTTGAATCCTTAAAGCAAAAATGTATTCACTTTCTTGCCGAGCGTTAGATGAGAAGATCGATACACTCTCATGTCTGTTCAATATAAGACAACAGCCAGTAGACGGTTAGCTTAGCTTAGCATAATGACTGGAAACTGGGGGTAACAGCTAGCCAGGCTCTGTCTAAAGGTAACAGAATCCTCCTAGAGGTGTGTAAAAAGGTGGATTTCATTAACTTCAGATAGAGCCAGGCTAGCGGTTTCCCCCTGTTTCCAGTCTTTGTGCTAAGCTAAGCTAACCAGCTGCTAGCTGAAGCCTTATATTTAAAGGTATAACAAGTACGATTTGTTGGTTGCAGTTTGTAAACACAACATTCAAAGTTGGCCACTCCTCCCCGACTCAAAGCGCACGCACTTCTGGTGGTCCCATGTGCTTACGATCTGGCACCTGGCCGCTACATTTTTATACAGTCCCGCCCTTCACACCCTGTGCACTGTTATTGGCTGGGGGCTACACACCACTTCCCAAAGGTTGATGCCCAGAAACGTCCCGAGCACAGCAAAATAAGAAAATCCAGTCAGAGGGCAGGGTCGCAGATACAGACACCACCACATACCACATAGAGGGACTATTTTTTTTTATATTCTATACATTTTAGGAAAATCCTGCTCATTATACCTTTAATGTAGAGATTTGAGAGTGGTATCAATCGTCTCACCTAACTCTCCGCTCATAAGTAAATAAGTGTATTTCTTAAGTTTTTGTTATTGCCAGGAAATGTAATGAAAAGACCAAAACAAACAATTAATTATTCCTACATTAGACTCTCAATACTTTCTCTCAGCCCCAAGCCCATTTGCTCTCACTGAAGATGTAAATCTTTAAAATGGGTTAGAAATATTAAGTTGCAATTTAAACAAAGGCTAAATAATTTCATAAAACAGCTGGGAACTGTAGTTTTTATCAAATGTTACTCAAACAGAAGTAAAAAGAGCATTTGTTGGGGACTATTTTCAGCCACAGATCTGGTACACTAGTAAGATACTTACAACAGTAAAGCAGTGTATGTTTGACCGACTCAAAATAAACAACAGTGCCCATGTTCATAATAAAGAAACATGTCACCTAGTGCAATAGTCTGGTTTTTGGACAACAATGGAGCTCTATGGCACCAAGGAATAAGCTCTATCGGGCTTTGGCTACACAGAAAATACTTGTTGGTAGCATAAATTCATTGTTGGGATTCGTTGACAGTAAGAGAAATATATAATATCACCACCCTTATTCTTTACGTTGTGTCTTGTGAAAAGCACATACATAAATGTGTGTACCTGACTGTGTTGTTTGGCTTCCTTTTACAATCCAGGCAGCGTTCCAGACGCCAAGGGACTATTTATTAACTCTGTGGGTGCTTCTGACTCATTATTAAATTGGTTTAACTAGGTCTTTAAAACGTCATCAGTATGTCCGCTATACCATACCTGCTCAAAGGCACATTGCCTCTATAACAGAGGCAGGATGTGATTCACACACTCACTGCCTCAGAAGCTTCTCTTAAGCAAAAATTCTCTCAAATGGCTCGTTGTGTTTTGTATCTCTGGAGGGGGATTCAGAAATTAGAAAATGTTTTGATGATATCTAATCTTATATGCATGTTTCATGAAGTGAGACTAACGCACCAACAAACACACTCATTAATATTCACAATAGCATAGGTCAGATGAATGCTAACCAGTGAAAATGAGAAGGAGGGCAGCAGGGAAGTGTACTGATGGAGGAAGAGGGGAGTGTCTGATAGGCGATAGACTCGTCCCCTGGGAGAGGGCTGCAAATGAACCAGGAGCCACACCTGGGTCTACACCACACACACACACACACACACACACACACACACACACACACACACACACTCAGAAGGTAAGAATATTGGGGTTAGCTTGTGGCTGCCTCCACTACCAACCTGATTGATTGAGGCCCTGAAGCTGCTTTCTGCTACAATTAAAAAAAGAAAATAAAACACTTTATCCCTTTGAGGAAGTGTAATTAACACCCACACCACCCTGGCAGCAGTAATCAAAATAGTAATGAGCAAGAAATAGTAGTAGAGATATTAGTTGTCAATGCCGATAATGAGCCATTTCATCTCAATCCAATGAATCTGAAAGTGTTTTGCTCTTTATTTCTGCGCTTTGGAATGAATGCTTGCTGTGAAATGAACTAATACAGTGGGGATTATTGGTGAGCAGAGAAGACACTGTCCTAAGAAGCTGCAGAAACTGCCTTATTAGTGGGTATTAATTAGGTCAAGGATGGAAAGGGCTCAAAAATGTATATTTACCACCACAGAGTGCCTATTAGAGAGCACAGAGGTGAAGTTAAACTTCTTTACCCAGCTGAAAGAACGCTGTAACATAAGCAGCTGCATAAATATGCATAAAGCATTATATCATCTGCTCTGCATATGCAACCAACTGTGCACAAGTGGTACGATTAATTAAGGTTATTACTAAGAATGCCACTGAGGCCTATGACGCAGCGATTATATAATTCAGTTGTGTAATTGGCATAGTAACTATAAATATTGTCATCTGCACAGCTTCAAATTTAAAGCCACTGTGTGCAGGATTGGAAGATTTCTTACGTTGGAGCCATCCAGTGGCAGTGTCAACAATGACACATGTAGAAGGACAGCACTGCATGTCACTACATCCCCATCAGAATAATTCTATATCTATGTATGATAAGAGATCCTACAATCATGTGCTTTTTGCGCATCATAACTTTATGAAGCACATGTGCCACTTGTGGTGGGTCCAGCACTCTTTATACTTTATGGTAGTGTTGATTTATTTTGTCTATCTGAAGGAGCTGTACAGCCTCTAGGGGGCACAAGAGCTGAAAGTGACGGGTGTGTTTTTGTCTCTTTTTTTCAAAGGGACAGTTTCACAAAGACTTCTCAGACTAACTACTCAGATTTCAGATGGAAGTCTTACATTTATCTGTTGCACAAACCTGTCTAATTTGTAGCCATATTAAGTAGA
>NTHP01000029.1:1752508-1782652 GCA_003416845.1 Oplegnathus fasciatus
CAGTTTCCTCAGGTAAATTAAAACAACTGACGACATCCTCACTGCCACTGGTGCCACTGGTGCCAGTGGTCAGCAGGTGCCACTGATTGTTACCATGGAAACATGGCTCTTTCTCCTGAGTTAGCCTGGAGGTCAGGTGGCTAACCTTTTAGGCTTCTACTTGCTTTCACCTTTTCTTATATTTTTCTACTGACTATGTTTATTGTTATGCGTCAACATACCAAGACAAACTGCTTGTATTTGAAAACCTACTTGGCAATAGAACTGATTCTGATTCTGACTCTGAGTCAGAACAGAATCCAGTCAAGGGAGAAAATGTTTGATAAATTGTGCCCTCAAATTACAAATAATTCCAGAAATTAATTAATTCATGTGCTTGATATGCTCTTATTTTATTTCCTCAATCTAACACATTTTGTGAACATATTCGAACACATTTACAAACTCTATAGGCACAAGTAATTAAAATAATGATAATAAAAAAACTTGTATTGTTAATTTAGTTTGATTCTACATCCAATTTTTACCTTTCCAACACAGAATTTAGTGGTGCACCTCACCCCCATTTAAAAAGTGAGGCCTCACAACACAAGTTATTAGATGGCAGATTATTGGCAGATTTATGATAGGATATAGTATCATCAAAATGCTTATAAAGTTCTTTATTTTTTTTTGAACACTTAAGAACAAAAACAACATCAAACACAGGAGGTTTTTAGACAAGTCATACATTATGTGACATCACAATGGACAAGAGTGATGAAAACTTAATGAAGCGTTTTGATGCTTATAATTCTTACAATGTCCCATATGGACATTTTCATTGGAACTGTGTTACTATGGAAACCAAGTTACTTCCTGTTGGCTGTCGACATCAGCAGTTGACTGCAAAAAGAAACACACCAACAAACTTCAACTTGGGCCAAACTTGAATGTTTTATTATAACATAATTCATATAAATGCAACGTGTCGGTTAAAGTTTTCTTCTACAAACCGCTATGAGGACGTTTTTTTTTTCTTTCCCAGTCTAACTTGTCTTCAGTAACCCAGCTTGTAAATCGACACCACAAACTTGCAGGCGTGTACAGGAGAGTTTGTTTTAAAAGTGACGGCAGCCTCCCCTTGTTACACTGTTGTGTACTCACATGTGGAGAACCTGAGGGCGATGAACATCTGGCTGTGAGTGATGTGCGCGCGTGTGTGAGAGGAAAAATACGGGCGAGAAGATACTGTGAGGAAACTTTTATGAAAAAGGAAATCTTCTGAAGAATCCTGCTGTTGCTGTTTGCGTTTTGTAAGTACAGTTTGTTTAGTAAAGCTAGTGTGTATTTTTCATTTTATAGAGTTAGGAATATTATAATTGTTCCTGAAATTCCTGATAATGATGATGGTGAAAACACACTGTAAATATGAAAATATTGATTATCACTGTTTTATTATTTTGACAGTATTAACCTTTTTGTTATAATTTAAAATGTTATTATAATTTTTTCTTTATGACGGTGACAACACAGAGGTGTCAGAATTTAAAATAATTGGTTTAAAATGATTCTAAAACTGATGAACATAAAGTTAGTATTTTACATTGGGATTTAGCATGCATCAGTGTGTGTTTTTCAGTAATTTAATGTCACAGCCATACAATTTAAAGCACTCCGAATGTTTTTTTTCTTTCTTTTTTTGTACAGTGAATATTTTCTACAATAAGCAGTTTTTTAAAACAAACAAAAAAAAGAGGTCATTTTGCATATAGTCAGAAGAAAATATGTGTTTGAATGTGAGTTTTGAAACATAAGCACTCATTAATGCAGAAATGAATCCAGCATCACGTCCGCGGTGTCTGACCCTTGATGGCCCCTGTAGCAAAAAGTTGAGTCAGGACTCACTCAATGAACAGACTGTCCTGAGGGGATCATTGATTATTTGCTTTACCTCACACTAAAATAATCAATGGAAGATTTCCTTTTTAAATCTTGGTGCCAAAAGTGTATTTTATTGTGTTTCGCTGGAGCTGGAGTACAGTAAGTCTCCTCTGTTCGGGGTGCGTAAACTGCAGCAGGCGACAGACCTTTCCATCCTGTGTTGATGTGAGGTTTATTTAGTCTAGAAGCAGCTGAAGGAAAGCCATGGGGTGAGAGCACCACTGTAGCTGAAACCTATATCTCAACTGTGCAGTTGTATCCATTCAATACCTGTTATCCATTCACTAGTTTTATATTACCTCTTTTAAGCTGTTACAATCCTACAACTGACACCTGAGACAGCAGATCTTCAACTCAAAGCTACTGCTGCCAGCACTGCTGTTGGACATCCACTTGTTATTAATCTTGATATTTTATGAATAGTTTTTTTCAAACAGTTGACGCAGAGAGCGGATGCTGAACAGACTTTGAAGCAGAGTGCACAAGCCCGCAGGTTTAACAGCAAACTCAGAGCAAATACCGAAATTCATGAAACACATGTTCCTGACTGAAGAGATGATTCTTTCTGTGACAGATTTGCTGCTTCAACTTTTTTTTTTTCCAAAGTAAACATGAGAGCTGTGCCTGTCGTGTGAGGAAACAGGATTTTGTTAACTAGTTGTGAAGTTAGTTGTTTACCAGACAGCGGCTTTGGTTTCATTCTCTGGAGACACTGGTGTTGGAGCTGCGCTGAAGGCCACATGCAACCAAATCATCAATCACGCTGTCATCTCACATACATACAGTACATGCTCAGGTATTTAAGCCAATGCTTTTGGCTCAGATCCGTCATTGTGCACACATTTTTCAGGTAGGCTGGTGTGTAATTTTAGCTGTTTCCCGCTAACAGCCGGTTAGGCTGTGAAGATGTGCCCTTTTATTGTGAAAACACAATTAAAGGCTGTGAAATACCACTGAAGCAAATCGTACTTTGGAAGCATTAAAATGTTGTGCAAAGTAAATGAGGTGGAATAGAAACACTGATACATGCATGGGCCTGTGTGTGTGTGTGTGTGTGTGTGTGTGGTGTGTGTGTGTGTTTACAGACATGGACCCTCAGCTCTGCAGGAGTATAAAGGCTGCTAGTGTCTGAGAGCTAGGCCTGTAGGTGACCTTTGCCTTCCCTTCCCAGCAGAGCCATCCTGTAGCAGAGGTGTGAATATTGCACCTGGATGTTTTGTTAGAGACAGAGGCTCTCATGCCCTGATGGTCAACCTGTAAACCAGCCTCAAACTTGGCAGGCAGCCCCCTTCCACATATACCTTGTCTGATGATGTGTTTACAAAAGACCCTTTTCACTATGTCCAGTCGGAGTCATATGTCTACAACATCCTCACATTTATCTCACACAGCCTGAGCCCAGAATCCACTGACACACATACTGTATGTTCATCTTTGCCCTACTTCCTCTGTAATCATGTGCGAGGGATTTGTCGCCAACCTTTTGCTGATGTAAGGCAACTTTACGACAAAAAATGCTTGAACTTGTAATGATGCTCTGCAACACTGAGCCACAGGTACAGGTGGTATGCGACTATAAATGAGCTCAAAAAGCCAGCTGTGATGCTGCCTGTCTGGGTCCCAAACATCTGTCCTCCAGATGTGCTTTTACTTGACTGAGTCTTTGTTAGAGATAAGATTTTTATCTGTCTATTTGTCTCTGTCTCTCAGCTGGTCGGTCTGTTGGTCCATCACTTTGGTCCAGACTGAAATATTTCAACATTTTTGGATGGATTTCCCTGAAATTTTGTACAAACATTCATGGCCCCCAGAGAATGAATCATAATGACTTTACTGATCCTCCGACTTTTCCTGTAGCGCCACCACGAGGTTGATATATGTGGTTTCGAGTGAAATGTCCCAACAACCACTGGATGGTTTGCCATTAAAATTTGATACAGACATTCTTGCTCCCCTCAGGATGAACTGTAATAACTTTGCTGATCTCTTCATTTTTCACCAGGTCAAAATCTTTATTTGTCTTTAATACTTTAGTTTATGACCAAATGCCTAGTTACATTCTCAGCAGTCTCAGCTATACATCATATTTTGTGCTAATTAGCAAATGTTAGCATGCTTATAGCTAAACTAAGATTGTGGACATGGCAAATAATATGCTAAACATCAGCATGTCAGCATTGTTACTCACTCCAGCTTTTAGCTCAAAGCTGTGCCTATAAGTACAGCCTGACAGATCTGCTAGCGTGGACTACAGTAGCCCTGTGACAAAACATTCAGCCCTGTCATTCATTTGAATGAGGATAGTCTGGTGATGCTGCAGAGGAAGCAACACAGGGCCGTATTTCTACTCTTTACCTCGTGAACGTCACAACGAAAGATAAAATAATTGCCGCCATGATAGCCTTCCAGACTAGTAAAATCCAGACTCATATTATTATAAACCGTTGTGCAGTGTTTTGGCATCTGAGAAGCCTTAAATTTCACGGATCTGCCACTCAAACTGGACTTCCCAGACTGTATTTCATGTCTCACCAGTGCCTTAAACAACCATCGCAGCCCCTTGCATTGTTTTAACGCAGGGGCGTTTTTGGTCTGAATGCTGGCTTAGTCTTGTTACTTTACAATTAAACTTTAAAGTCAGTCATCTGGCACAAATCGAGCCTCTGTCTCTTTTGTATATTACCCAGCAGACCCAGTGACCTGCTGCATGTGTTGTTGTCTTAATTCCAGCTGATTAGCAGCGAGTATTACTGGCAGTCAGGGCCTGTCTCTGCATGGGGCTGAGCTTTATGATGGAGGCTGCTCTGGGAACAGGACAAATGAGCCATGTAGCGGCACCAGGAGACTGGCTCAGGACTGTAGCTGTACATCTTATTAAACCTGCAGTCAGTCACTTTAATCCCTTTGATTAATGATTGTGTGTATGGTTTGGTTGTGAGTGTAAGGTCTATGCATGGAAGCCAGTGTATAAAATGAGTTTCAACATGTATTGTTGCTTTTGTACATGTGCAAAAACCATTAAGTTTTAATTATTTATTGCTTTCTTAAAGGATAGCTTCACATTTTTTCCAAGTCTGTCTTCAATCAGTCCTCACATGCCCAAACCGTTTGCCAAATAATATGAAGCTTCGACAGTCAAAGTGTTTTTAGTACAAAATTTCCTTTTTGTATCCTCTGTAACAGCTCAGCAAGGAAACATGTCCAGAACAGAAAGAGACAATTTTGCACTAAAATGACTGTGACTTTGGAAAATACCCACTTGATTTGGCTAACTCAGAGTGCTGAAGCTTGTAAAGAGGACTGTGCATTTTGTCCCCCATCTCTTACATTGGAGGAAGGGATTACTTTACAGACAGTATGAACAGGAGGAAAGATTACAGCAACCTTTTCAGATATGTGAGTAATGTAGATAGATTTGAAAAATGTGATCTTAAGTTAAGGCAGCTCATTAGCTCATTACATATTTACATGTTTACAGAATATTTACAAAAAACCTTTCATTGCAATGCAATTAGCATTTAAGACATGAAATTAAAGTTTTATTTTTATTTTCTTTTAATTCCTTCCTCCCACTTGTATTAGCTGATACTTTTGGTGGAGAGCACCCTGCGGTTTATACGTCAATAACACTGATATGTTGTTTTGTTATTTCTAATGGTGATGTGTTTTTATATTGTATTTTGCGAAGATGCAGTGAAAGAAAAACTAGCATACTGCCCCAGTAATATCAGTAGTTTAAACCTTGGTAGGTTCACCAGAGGCACTTTTACACAATTAAGAAACACAGTTATGCAGTAAATCGTAGGGGTGGCAGTGTACAGCTGAGTCAAGTTCTTGATTTGTAGCTAAATCTAAAACCAAACCCTCCGAATTGTGATGAAAAAATGTGTACATTAAACTGTAAATGAGACTGTACTCAGTTCATGAAAGAGCAATAATGCAAAAGGTTAAACATGAGCAATACATGAGGAAACACAAAACAACATCTATTATCTGGTCCACCAGGTATCCGTCAAAGACCGATCGGAGCGGGAGCATGGACAGTGAAGTGGGAGCGATGGACACCAGCCTTGACAGTCTGAGCCCGAGGCACCTGACCGGGTTGAGGATGAGCTGTCTTCTTGGCCAAAAGTACAGGCACTCCGGGCCTGGCCTCACCAGTCCTCAGGAGTACAACCAGTGGCTGCCTTACCGTCACGACGCCAGCCTGCTGCCCATGAAAGAAGACCTGGCCTTCTGGCTCAACACCCTCATGGGTGAGACAGTTTTCCTCCATTGATCCTCATGCCAAACTCATGTTAACTATGTCAGAATATCAGCTACAGTTAAAAGATTTTGATTGTAAAAGTCTGTAAAACTGAAAACTGGGAACAGAGCTTTTACAAAATATTCACCAGTGTTTTGAATTTGTGCTGCTAAATTAAAAGAGAGAATGTCGATTCAAAACTTTAGTATAACATATTTAAGGGCATTCATGACATCAAAATATCACTTCAGGTTATCACAGTTATCCAGTGATGAACAACCCCTCGACAGTTTGAGTTTGGAACTGGGGCTTTTATTTTGAAGAACAGGTGAAAAAGCAGCAGTCACATTAAACGGGGAGACACATTAACCTACTTATTATCCCAAATCCTTGAAATACCTGTCCATGAGGGGAACTGAGGCTGGGACTCCAGGGAAAGGGATGTTTCTTCCCAGTTTACTGCATCGTAAGGGAAAACATAAAGGGTCCGTACATGCCACGACCTGTTGGAGGGTGTCTGGAGAGTGACAAGACTCCAACAGGGTGAGTTTCTGACTGATGCTGTCAGAATAATGTGTTAGCACTAATATGTTAAAGCTGAGACCTGATTTCCTCATCGTTTGCTTTTCTCAGACAAAGCATCCATGTGGCTACATTTGGTATTTTAAAATCCATAAATCAGATAGAGATTTAAACAGTAAATGCTGTCTTCCTCTTGGTGTTAAGGTTTTGTCTGCAATGGGATTATATTGTAACAGATGCATACAACAGATTTTATGTGAATGCTGCTGTATGCATGTAGATTATATCATGTGTATTTAGGAAGGTTTTCCAGCTGATCCACCAAGGTGTTACTGTTATGAGATGGATAAATATGGCAGTAATAGGGCTCATTATTTTTCATTTCTTTCTTCAAAAGACTTCTGTTTATTTCTGCTGCTTTTTTATCGAAAGGCAGCTGATAATTGGATTAAATAATGCTGGAAACATCTAAAACACATAAGTAAAAATACTTTTTCACAGCTCAAATATTTTGTAGTTTCACCGTTACTTAATGATTTAGGGAGACCCCTGGCAGCATAATCTGCAGCTCCTTTTCCTCATTTTCTTTTACGTTTGTCATCAACATTATTCTGATCTTTCCTCATTTTTAAAAGACCCTGTTTACTGAAAACTGCAGTGGACCGTTTTGTCTCTTGCTGTAAGAAATCCAACAGTGTTTTAATACATTTGAGCCAATAAATGTATTTTAATATTTTAAGTGGTGTTAACTGTTTATTTTATAAAGCACTATGAGCTCAGTTTTGTGTATTAAAGGTGCTATATAAATGATGTATGCTGATATTTTGATTATTATGCATTGCAATATAAAGTCTGAGTGAAATATTGTTTGAACAGCACGATGAGCCTTGAGTAATAACTAATACTGTATATAATTCAGTGTGTGTGTATTCTCAGGTGTGAACCTCACAGCAGACAGTCTGATGGAGATGTTGGACAACGGCGTCCTCCTCTGTCAGCTGGCACAGCTGCTGCAGGAGAAAATGATCCACACCAACAATGGCAAGGTGCTGCGACAACACAAAGTAATGCACATATTCATACACACAGACATGCACACAGAAGAGAGGACTCGTGCAATCACAAAAACACAAAACCACACCATGCAAGTAATTTTATTCCAGCCAAAAAACAATTCGTGATGAACATGTCAGTTTTTTCTTAATAGATTTATCGAGTTTGAAAAAAGGCCTGTTTTGGCCCAGTTACATTCAGTTGTTACAGAAAATGAGGATGGTACAGGTAAAGCCCACAGAGGCTTAAACCAGCAAAACCAGCTCACGTCTGAGGTTGGCAATGTCAATATCTGGAGGTGCATTCAGTAGTGGTCCATGTCTGTTCATGTTTCCTATTAGTCTCACCTTGCACGAGATCACCTTTTGACAAGATCGTCTTCCTGATTCGTCTTCTATAGACAAAAAAACATTTGGTACAAGAGGCGAGCAAGAGGAAGCCTCCAGCTACCTGTAGCTATCACTGTATTCATATTTAAACATGCTGTGATATTTAAGATGGCACGTGTACTGTTTGTCATTACAGTACTCTGAAATACTGGCTAACACATGAACCAATATTCATCAATTTTTGTGTTATTGCAGAAAACGCTGCAAACTCACCACCTCTGTGTGTATGTGTGTGTGTGTGTGTGCACATATATTTGTATATGTGTGTGTGTGTGTGTTGAAAACAATCACAGCCCTTCATGAGAAGAGTGATCCACTGGCGAGCTGATGCAACGTCTGGATCATTTTTCGCCCGAGACAACACTGCCAACTTCCTTTACTGGTGCCGAAAGACTGGCGTTGATGAGGCTTACCTTTTTGAGTCAGAGGATTTGGGTGAGTAAAGACCGGAGATTGCGCCAACCATTATGGACCATTATCTAAACCTTTTTTCCCTTTCACCAATAAAGGCCTCAAGTGAATAATGTCTTGCTGCACTATGTTATTGATTAAATTAAAATCTTTGACCCTGAGTTTCAGTCTGTTTGCCGTGTGGGAACATCATGTCCTTTGTATTTCTTCTTTAATCTTTCCATTCCTCCTCAATCTCTCCAGTACTGTTGTGTTTAGTGACAAATCTTCTCACCTTCTGGCTACGTCTGAATAAATATGATGGACTTATCATAATATGTCTTATTTGACAAAAGATATTACATTGTACATAATTTATTAGTTGTAGAAAATAAAATAATACATCCATTTTTATTTGCTGGGACCAGAAATTAGTTTAAAATTATATTATTTCTATACACTTTATGATTAATTGGTATTATTGGTGATTTACAGTGTCTTTACTTCTAAAACTCAAATTATTCAGTGCCTTTTAAAGTAGAAGGGATACTGGCGCAGAAGTCTAAAAGTGAACATATTATTTTTTGACTGAAAGCTATTTTTTTGTTTGTTGCACAGCTCAAAACTCACAAACGCATTAAAATAAACAGTCAGAAGCAAAAAGGAATATGGAAAATTAGGATTTCAAGATGAGTCACTACGATCACGCTGAATGTGACTGAGTCAACGTGATGATTATGCGTTTCCATGCTTTCAGACTCCCTGTATCATGTCTCACTTACGCCTTCTGCATGTGTGGTGCTCTGTGTGCCTACAGTTAACATGCTAACATGGTTCTGTATCATTAAACATACTCTTTTCTGTGCTCTCTTCTTCCTCGGGCATGTCTACGCAAGGCGGCAGATGCGTGAGAATGATAATGTGCAGGTTAATCCCCACCAACAATAAGTCCCCCNNCGCAGGCAGACTAACTTGCTTCACTTTACTAATTGAATGACAGGAAGAATGAACTTGCTGTACTTTGACAGGCTTCAGTTTACTGCCTCAGTGACATGAAGGCACAGATGACTCTTCTTTTCTCTCGTCTCCTTTTCTTGCTGCAGCCTCGGTGGATGTCAAATACAGGTGAATGAAAATAAAATACCATTACTGATAGTGACGTTCTCTCTGCTCGTTATACTTTCATTTAGTTTTTTTGTAGTTGTACATGATTTTACGCATGCTGAATCAATTGTCATCAAAGAAACTAACTGGGACTTTTTTCTGGTCCAAACAGAGTGCACAGAGCCCCATTTTTAATGTCTAGATAGTGGACTGGAGGCAAGAGGCTGACTTGTTGATGAAGCTTTCATGCCCTCATGCCCTCAGCTGCACATCCAGAGCCCACAGGAATTCTTGCTCAGCTTCAAAGATAGAGATGCACAATAGAGACCTCCTGAATGTGCCCTCTCAGTTCAGACTGCAGCTCCTGTTTTCTTTTGACACAGACAGAAGTTTATCTCCGGAAGCATCTTTCCTTTCAGATGAGTGACTTTTTTTTTATTTCTGCCCCTCCACCCTCTTTGTTTGTATTTCGTGCACGCGTTGTGTGAAGTCCTCCACAAACAACCTCGGGAGGTGTGCCTGTGCCTGATGGAGCTGGGGCGGATTGCAGCCAGGTACAGTAACTAGAAAGAAAGACCTGTCCCACCCGTAGTACTGTACAGTTCCTGAGTAAAGCAAATCACAATTGAATCACACTGAGGAGAAAACTGCTGCACAATTTTCTGTGGATTGAAATTTTCATCACACAACAATCATGATGTCAGACAAAAATGCAACATGCTTAATCATTTGAATCAATGCAGTTTTCAATGCAGCAGCAGTTTTCTACTGCAGTGGTTCCCAACCTTTTTTTTAATACAGTATATATCTGGCTACCCCTTCTTTGACACCACCCATCATATCAAATGTTTTCATTAAATTATTTTAAATTGGATGTAACTATTGATTATATAAAAGTGTATACTGTCACAATATTTTTTTCAATTGAACTGTCAATGTTTAGATGTGGTTTGGTCATATTTGCAATACTGGATGTTTCAACCATTTATCCTACACTTAGCTTTTTTATTTCAACTGGTTATCCATTAACGTTACTTTTAGCTAACAATTTCAACTACTTATTCATTAACGTTAATTAAAAGTAATGAATAATGGTTAAAATAGTTAGCTAAAAGTAACTTTTTGCACAATTTATCCATACTTTTAACTAACTGTTTCAACTTTTCTGCTCACTTGCTAAGTTCTCACTCACTGATTCAATATAATATGTGGATATATTTTTAAAAATCAAATATTAATTTCTGTTTTTTCAAATTAGTTGAGCTACTCCTCGGTCTTTCCGCGTGCCAGAAGTATCCCCTGATTCAGTGTTGATTTATCCTTACGATTGCCGATATATTTTTGTTAAATCTCTCCATCAGGTACGGAGTGGAACCCCCGGGGCTGGTGAAGTTGGAGAGAGAGATAGAGAGGGAGGAGGCGGGGTGCTTATCTCCATCATCCTGTCTGCCCCTCTCCTTTTTTCCTCCTACATCATTGTATTCACCGTCACAATCATCCCTACCCCCAGCCCCCTCTCCTCCTCCTCCACCTGTGCCCCTCACTCCGAGCACAACCTGTCTTTCTGAAACCCTCGCTGCATCCCTTGCCTCTGATCTTCCATCAGCCACAACAAACCCAGTACCTACATGTTTATCCCCTCCTCAGTCCTCCCTCTCAGCTGCTAACCCTTGTACAACCACAGCCTCAACACAAACACCTTTGTTCTCTTCATCCTGCACCACTAACACATCTGCTTCAGCTCCACTGTCAGCAGCCTCAGCAGGTCAAACCCTGGTATCCACTGCCACAGTCTCCTCTACCACAATAAACAACCACACTCCCACAGCTACACCTCCCATCACCTCCCCACCTGCAGCCCTGACTCCTCGTTCCTCTAGCAAATCCACAAGGCGGAGGAGCACAGGCACCAACAATATTTTGGATGATATTGTATGTATTTTTATTTCCAGCGTAATTAATCATATGTGAGCTTACAGATGTTAAAGATGTATGTTTGATTTGTCCTCTCTCTGTCTAACCCGTTCCAGGTGAGAAACATCATCGAAAATCCCCCTTGCAGCTGTCCTACCAGATTCCTTGTTGAGAAGCAACCTAAAGGCTGCTACCGTGTCGGGGATAAAGTTCTATACATACGGGTAAGTGTGTTCACGCTGACCCTGTCTCCTAGAAATTCTGTTTATATATTACTAATTTGCATCATTAAATACATTTTGAGAGACACAGTATGCCGTCAGGATTACATTTTTATCAACATAATGAACAAACGTCTCAAAATATTAACACTGCAAAATGTTCACTGACAACGTATTTCATTTGTTTGTTTCATTCATAGCAACAAAAGCATGATTAGACTTTCTTATGGTTATGTTTAGGCGCTCGCAGCACTTGGTTAAAGTGAAATATGGTGGTCTTGGTTAAATATTGAAAAAGTCCAGACTTGAAACACGAGACAGGACATGTTTATCCTTCCCAAACCTTAAAGAGAATCCTTTAGGATGTGAACCACGTTCTCCTGTGTCAAAGTCCTGCATTTTGTATGTCCACCGCCCACCCTGACCTTGATCTCCTCCATATGTGTGCAGTACAAAAATATATGTAAATGTATGTAAATAATAAATGTAGCGCTTCCTACACTTCAGCAAGCATTGCCACTGAACAATATCCTGGCAGCAATTATGTTTTACATCAGAACATAATGGGGAAAACAAATTAGAGTATAAATGTATTTTCTAGAAGACAAGGTTGGTTCACTCCCACCTCCTCCACTAGTTTAATGATAATACTGCTGATGTTTTGTTATATAAGGTATTAAGGTAGCAAAATAAACAAATTAGATACATTAATGTGAAATCTGATGTGTGGAATTATAACTTGATACTTTGCTATCATGACTTGTAAATTATGAACCAAATCTAATGGCTCACCCAGCGAAGATGCGTCATAGATGCTACATCACATAATAAGATGTGAGGTGTGAAGGCCTTCAGGTTATTAATCAACAGCTGAGTCAGCAACAAGTGCAGTGTGTCAGAGCGACTGATTTGCAATCATTTGGGATGGAGACGTAGGTGCTGTTCAGCTTCCCGGAGTCGTGCACCACCCATATGCGTCTGTACAAAGGCTTGAGGAATGGCCTTCTGGGAGGCAGGGTTGCTTGGCAACCAATGGTCAGGATAAGACTGGGCTGACAATGATTTTATTCAGTACATAGACCTTCAGCGAAGAGTTCAAATCTGAAGGAAAAACAAACACATCTCTTTCAGGATGATTTTGCGCAGATATGAGCGTGGTGTGCGGTTCAAATGGCAGCCCACCCGGGAGCCCAAGTCCACCCATGTGGGGAGGGCTCTGAATATAAGAAGATGGTTTTACTTCACTGCCTGTATACAACCATCCATCCATACAAAAGAGAAAATATAACAGCTTCAGTGTATATTTACCGCACACTGTATACAGAATATTGTCTAAGTAATGCATTGTCCATAAATCCATTAAAAAGTACAGGATGTAAATTTAAAAATTGTGTATTGGGAATACCATAACAATTAGAGCTACAATGGACAGGATCTGATCTCACACTCGATGTATATCTTCTACATTAAGCAGTCACACAGAAGAGGATCACAGCTTTGGTGGCTAATTGGTCACTAGTTGAAACCCTTTTAATGCTTTGTTAATTGTATTGACAAAACACTCTCTAAACCGGTAATCAATGCTGTCAGCGTCTGTTTGCTTACAACAGAGTTACAGCTACATTATGACTGGCTGACAGACAGCATATTTTTACTGCCCATTTAGAAAATAATGCTCCCCTTCAAGTCACAGAACACCTGTTTCTCCACAGCAGACCTGTCAATAACACGGGAGCACGTGTTTGAACGCCACATCAAAGAAAGGCAATAAAGATGTGATAACCAAACACGTTATTAGTTTACGGTCAGGTCCAGCTGAATGCATTTATGTTAACAAAATTAAAGAGAGAAGGAGAAAAAAATCACCTTTTATTTATTCTATATTTCAGTATTTCAAGGATTTGTTTTTTATCTCGACTGTTGACCTTTTGTGCTCACCTTCTCCGCAGCCTTGCAGATACACTGTTTCACCATAACTCTGTGTCCATCTGTCAGTTTAAAGCAATAATTGCTAGTTTGTAGACACTGCATGCACTGCTCCCTTCCCTTTTCTCCTCTCCGCTGACAAGCAAACGCATCTCAGCTGTGTGAATAGAGCACTGCAGCCCATCGACCCTGACTCCATCCATTACCTTGAAGCTCACAGCTGCCTACACGTGTGCAAGGAAACACACCATAATCCTCAATTACCATACACCATGTTAAACCCCTGTGCAGCTCCTAGGAGAGCGTGCCATTCAATGTGTGCAGACCTTTTTAAAGAGCAGATACTATTGATTACTGAGACACAGTCATTAGTGAGGGGTTTAATCAGACAGCTTGTTAATGAGCGGCTGAGCATGACCGCCCCTCCTCACATGTAAACTTTCTACCCCACCTCTCCCGCCGTCTCTATTCCCTCTGGAGGCTATTCAATCATGCTGGCCCTGGAGTGCTTCGCCATTCTTTGGTGTTAAAAAAGAGGAAGGCTTTTCTTTCTTCTCTGCGCCCAATTAGGCTCTCCTTCAGCTTTGTAGCAGGGATACTGTCTGACTGTGTCAATGGAAGGAAAAGACATTCAAACACCTCACAATATCATGCCACATCAATTCTTTGTTTATCATGCTATCCTTCACAAGAGATAAACCTAAAATGGTAAAATGAAAACATCTTGTTTTGAAGACTAGTTTCAGCTGAGCAAAATCAGGATCGAAATTAGGATGGTGAAATTGTTTTTCTCGCCTTCAGTCCCTCATTTTGGCAGACAAGCCCTTCATCATCCTCTTTTCTTAAGTGTCCTTGAGCAAGACATTGACTCCATAGAAGCTCCAGGGTCTTAGTTCTGTAGGTGACCCTGACCTTTGACCTTAAAATGATTATCCCTAAATGTCATTGAATAAAGTTTACAAGTAGAGAGCTGATGTTATTTTAATCATCAAATCAAAACTAAAAGTCTGCAGCCATGCTAGTAGCTTAGTGACACTGTACTTAGGCACAGTGGTGCTTTGAGATAAATGCTAATGCTTAATGCTAACGTGCTCACAGTGACAATGCTGACATTCTGATATTTAGCAGGTATAAAGTTTACCACGTTCACCATCTTAGTTTGGTGTAAGCATGCTAAGTTATGCTAATCAGTACTAAACCAAAAAAGTATAGCTGAGACTGATGGAAATGTCACCTAGCTATAAATGGGAGGAGTCTCTGTCTGTCTGTCCTTCGATTATCTTGACAACTCTTAATTCGATCGCAGTCACGCTTGGCGGGTGTATCGCTCAGGACCCAAGGAAGTGCAGTGTTGGGTGTGAAGCTGTTTGGATGAGCAGTTCTTGAGAAAGCTGCAAGCAGCAATACCGGAGGCCAAGCAATCGTCCCGCTCCAAACAGGCACGTTGTGAACAGGCCCTGCACTAGTTAACTAAAATATCCACCCAAGTTATTACAATTCATCCTCAGGGGAACATGAACGCTGGCGCAAAACTTCATGACATTTCACTCAAAACCACAAATGTGTACCTCATGGCGTGGTGCTAAAGGAAAAGTCACCAAAGTCATTATGACACATGGTCTGGAAACCATGAATGTCTGTACCAATTTTTTGGCTAATCCATCCAATAGCTGTTAGAAAACAAAATCAACCTCATGGTGACCCTAGATATAAAGTCAGTGGATCACGAAAGACATTGGACTTCATCCTTTGGGGACCATGAATGTCTGTACAACATTTCATGGCAATCATTACAAAAGCTGCCAGCATGGTTAAAAGTTTTCCCCTAATCTATGTGCTGTTCCAGCAGCTCTCAAACATACAGCTGCCCACACATACAGTATATATTATAGATAACTTTAATCAGGAGGTCTCACTGAGATCAAGATCTCTTTTGCAAGAGAGACCTTGAGAACAGCTGGCGAAATAGAAATATAACAGAGATAAGACACACATGTGCTCGCCTCAGCTCATATACTGTAATGCTGCTTAGTTTGTCTCTTTACTGTAAATTTTACAAGGCATGACTGTATTCAAAAACAGCATCAAAAGCAATGGATGTGGCTAAAGCCTGCCTCCTACTGGCGGGCGTCCAAATGACTCCTCTTCCCTGAGTACACTCATGCATCTTTTAGCAGGGAAGGAGAGAGAGGGAATCAATGGAGCTGCCAGGGAGGACACAGGGGAATCCAGACGGTAGTTTATGGGCTGCAGACGTAGCACACTTTGTACGGAGACCTGAAGGGGGGAGGGGTGGTTGTAGAGACAGAAATAAAGGAGTTTGCCTGACAAAGAGGGCTTGTGTTGAATATTACAGTGCAGAAAGACTAAATGATCAGTTTGGTATACTGGTTGGCAACCCTTGTCCCAGTCAAAAGACATATGTCAGTTAATGTTGTACCGGAGACCTGAGGACAGGAAACATTCATAGTCAAACAACCACACAACCAGCACATAAGAAACAAAACATATAAATCAGGCAAATTAATTTAAACATTACAGATATAATATATATATATGAAGAGAGAAAAAGTGGGAGTAAATACCGACAAAAAAATAAGAATTAATTGGAACAGATAATTAATGCTGGATTCATTTATATTTTATTTCCTTAACTTTGGATGAGGAGCTGAATGAGATCAGTCAGAATTACACTCCCTCCATGTCTGACAGGAAAGTGGTTTATTCAGGATGTCAGACTTGACCCCTGCCAACCTCAACATTTTAATCTGCAGGATGACAGCTGAGACGGACCACGTCTGGGGTTTCCTCTGTTGCTGCGCGTGTCGCCTGCCTGCGCGTGTGCATCTGTGCTTGTACCATTGATTTTTCATCCCACACACGTGACGCACACACCTCCCCACATAAGAAGAGTAGATCTGCTTGTATTATCACATTCTTAATGGCTCCATAATGAAGGGTTTATTGGCGATAAGGCAAGAGGGGGTGGGCCGGTGCTGACAGGACAACGGATGGCTTAGCAAGGCCTCCTGGGAATGTTAATGTCTGCTGGGAGTTGAGGGTCTGCGCTGAACTCATCTCAATTCCTCCTTTCATTTTTTTTCTTTCTTCCAGGCTTTATATTGTGGCTGTAGTTGCCATGGCAGCAGTTGGTTTTCAGCTGTAAGGACGGCTGTCTGTGAAGGATGTGTTGATTCAGAGACAGCTGACCTCTCTGCAACTAATGTTAACAGATTGGCTATACAGTAGTCATTTTATTTAAAATTCTGTTTATTAGGGGGTTTGTGTTGCAGATCTGAGTGGGTGTGCCTTTGTGCGTCACTGCAGTGTGTGTGTGTATGTATGTTCATATGTGGATTAGTCCTCCGTGTGTGCTCAGCTGGTGCCACGAGGTGTTGTTTCATTTGGTTTAATGAGATTTTGACAAAGCTTCATTTGCCTTTCATAGCCAGAGCAACACATGCATGAGAAGCTTGTAAATATTAGATTGGTGTGTGTGTGTGTGTGTGTGTAGACTGCTTTTCACATAATTGAGAATTCATAAACATCCAGGCAATACATCAGCCAGAAAATATATGCACACTTTATTTCCCAGCATTCCCTCCCTGACAGTCCTGTCTCATGTCACCTTTACAGATGCTGAATGAGCGTCATGTGATGGTACGCGTAGGCGGAGGCTGGGAGACCTTTATAAGTTACCTGCAGAAACACGACCCCTGCAGAGGAGGAGGACTGGTCGGCAGATCTGAGTTCAGGGTCTGTAGGGACAAAGCGAAGTCGCCCAGTTTGAACATCTCACCTGACAGTTACATGGTGGTCGGTGCCCATTACCGTGGCAAGAAGTAGACTCTCAAACTGCTCGCTCTGGCTCCTGGCTCTGGGTAGCAGCGTTGAACATTTCATTTAATCGCACCAAAACTGTACAATGTTAATGATTTAACATGTAGTTCAAATCCCTTTTACCTCAAGTTTAAAAAGAAATCCAACTTTTTCTGAAGGTTTTCTTACCTGATTGTTATCTATGAATTATCCAACCTACTGTAACAACTTGACAGTGAAGCTACATGACTGTATGTTTGCAACAATTAGTCAAACATTCACTGTTTTCAGCTTTTTCAGTTAGAGGATTTGCTGCTTTTCTTTGTCATATATGATAGTAAACTGAATATCTTTGGCTTTGGGACTGTTGGTTGAATAAAACAAGCAATCTGAATACATCACCAGAAATTATAACAGGAATCTTTCGCTATTTTCTGACATTTTATAGACTAAATGCTGAATCCTTTAATCGAGAAAATAATCAACAGATTAATAAAGAATAAAAGTAATCGTTAGTTGCAGCACTAGTTGTTACGTATAGTATCTCATAACTTTAATATAATCACCATCAAATATCCTTTCAGGGAAGGTTTTGTGTAGTACTGTATGCAGTAATGTCATTAAAGTTAAGTTATACATTTGAACTGTTGTAGTTTAGTTAGTAAACATACAGCTGTGTGTTTATGTATCATGGTACTGTAGTTTGAATTTGTATGTTTGAGCTTTTAGATGTATTCATAGTCACTTTTAATGTATGGAACTATTTTTCTTATTTTACTGGACTTTGGTTTCGGTTTAGAATAAAGTGGTTTCAAAAAAATATGTTTGAGTGCTGTTTTATAGATAGAAAAGAAAGAAAACCTTGCACAGCCTAAGTTACAGCTTGTAACATTTTGTTTTAATAGCAGGTATCATAATTAGTCATTTATTTAATATTCTGTAATACACGATGGATGCAAAAACTTGTATATGTCTTGTTTCTCATTTACTTTTACATTATGGGCCTGCAGCAGAGATTTGATCACCTCAGCCTTAAAAAGGCAAAGACACAAAACATCCAGTCCTCCCTCTAGATGGCACCATGTCCTAAGTGACAAAAGGCCAAGCCTCGCCTCCATGCTTGTTTGGAGGAGGGTGCTGTCAACACTGCTGTTATGATCGTGTCTCACCTCTCACGGACACTCATCTCTTTGTTGGACTGGAAATCTGTTTTTCTTTGAACTCATAAACCACCTCAAGCCCACAGATACAACAGTACAAAACACATTGCTGCCTCATCAGCGACATGTCACATATTTCATTTTTTAAAGAACTTTTTTAAAAGTACTTTAAAAACATTTGTGGGGAAGATTCTCAGACAACTGTGCAACTTTGGAGAGCAAAACTGCAGAATTCAGGCACAAATACAAACACAAGTAAAACACATTAGTAATTACATATTTTATTTCAGTAAAATAAATTAATTAAAAATGGACACAAGTTTTAATATATTGAAAGAAACTAACTGTAATGAGATCATGCAAGACTGTAATGTCTTTTTAGTCCCCACATAACATCTGCAGTGGATTGAACCAGTATAAATGACTTGTAGAAAATAATAGCTGTGCTACTGAAACAAGTGCCACTCTAAACGGTGGCGTTTTCACAGGGCATCTCTCGTTGAGTACATTTCTAAGTTCCTCATGAAACACAGGAAGTTGCCACTTGAGAGGGATTTTACAACAATTTCAAATACATTGTTACACTGTGCTGACCTCATTCGTTCTCTAAAGTACATTATTCTTAATGTTTTGTAAATCCTGCTACTGTGTGCTACTGTTCTTCTGTATTGAAACTCAATCCAATCAAAAAAATCTTAGTTTTAAAATACAGATGTGTTGGTGTTCTTGAAAATTTACTATTTGAGATATGGGGGCGTAAATATGTGCTTTAAAATTTTTGCCTGAAATACTTTTTTTGACGAACTCCTGCACATGTGCAGTGGTGGCACATCAGTACTGGAAAAGTCAGATTTTCCCACCTATAATACACAAAAAACTTGTAAGAGTTGTGTGCAATTGTGCTTCAGTCCTAACAACACATTATACTTGTACCATGTACTTATACATTACAGTTTACTGCTTACAGTAATACTTATATTACTGCGTACCAGTTTGGGTGTGAACTTAAAACTTTATAAAACCAAAACACCAAACAGCATTGCATTCTGTGAGTCGCAGGACATCAGAGAATACACTGACCCCGTTTACCAGTGTAATGACCATAGATATAAATATTTTTATATTTATGGTATGTCCTTGTTTCTGGCATAAATATTTTCACAATAAGAGCCTTGACCGACTGAGCCTAAACACACAACATGGTATAAACCCAAACTCTTTGTAAAAGACACAACAGGGTGCTTATTACATGCTCTGATCATCTTTTGCTCCCATATGTGGCCTTGCAAACATATAATGTATAACTCCACCTGCTCAGACTTCAGGTTCACAGACTTTTATGAGACCCAGCAAAGTGCAAAGATTCAACAAGACACTGAAGATACAGTTTTCAATCATGCCTCAGTTAATTTCCTCAACTTCTGTAAAAGTGGTAGCCTCATGAGGAGGTTAATGGTGATGGTGAAAGGACTGAACATCACACACAGTGTTGTCAATACACATTATAACACCTTTTTTTTTTCTAAGAAAGTTAATTGACATAGCTGATAGAATATCTCATGACTCGTCTCCAGCAATCGACATTTATAAAAACTTCATCACACATGGCTGTAATATTCTCGTATCATGAACTTGAAGTGAGCTTTAAGATTTCAAAATAAATGAGTTCTAATGACCGGGATAAAAAAATCATATTACGTAACAGAAAACTGGCTGCTGTGAGTTCTTATCATCCACAAGTGTCACCAGGAGAATCGTTTCTCCTTTTCCACTGAACAAACTAAAGTCCTACCTGCTGCACTCCGTTTTCAAAACCTTTTATGTGGCCCCATCCCATTCTACATACTACAATTTTGTAAGTTAGTACCCAAAAACTGGCGTATTTTATTGATTTATACTAATGACACGCAATTCAAGGTGTGTACCACACATCAATCAATATTTTTACTGGTTATTTTGTCGTTTTTTAAAAAATGCAGCTGTCATCCATATAAAGAAAAAATTTATCAGCAGCCATTAACGCTTAAAAATCAGATCATTTCATTACGGATACTTGTGATTTTAAGTATACTTCATTTTGGCATTTTCCATGTGTAAACACACCACAATTGAAACACAAAATGAGCACACAGTTTGTATTTGGAATACAGCTTTTAACGTACTGTACGTCGCCGTAGTCAAGGGCCTTTCTAAATTATTGTTTGTGCTTTTTTCGACACCAGATTTGGAGGTGTCCGAAGCCTTAGAGAAAAACTGAATAATTCCCATGTTCCTACGCATTCTACATAATATACAGTGTTTCATTTCTGGTTTTGTTTTGTTTTCCAAGATGCCACTGCACCAACGTCCATATCTTTTAAAAACAATTGTCAGAGTGAACAGCTCCTCCCATTTCCATTGTGCATTGCATTGTGGGACAATGACATCCATCACATAAATGATCTTCCATACTCTGCTTGTTTCATTGTTTCAGCAGCTACTGAGACAGATTTTAAGAGACTTTGGTCCACTACCAATGTGTGATGTTACTATGTTACTGTATTTGGTGCAGATGAGGATTTGGAACACAGCTTGTGCTTTCATTTTGAGTGGGATCAATGAAGTTGCATTTTTTTTTCTTCTGAAATTGCTTAACTTGTTCGTATTTCACAAAAAGGCTGACCAATATTGAGGGTAAACAATGGAGCAATTAAATACTTCCTCCACAGTTGGGTTTCTTGTTTTTGCCCTTGTCAGGTTATGATTCAGCGGCCAGCAAACAACCGGGTGGGGCCTGTCAGTTTGGTGGCACAAAATACCTACATGTGGCTGAATCCAATAGTGGATTCATGCTCCTAGCACCATCCTGTAACTCTTTATCCTCTCCATACTGTCAGCCATCATTACCTCTAAACAAACAGAAAACAAACATTCTTATTCAAAATCTACTTTACACAAACAATGATCTGGATCTACATAGAGATGCATTTGTACATATAGAATCTTTAAAGAAGCATCAAACGATTTGCTCTTCAATGCAAATGTACTTCTGTGTATTTTATCGTACTGACCACGCTGCTAGATGCATTTTGTGCTCTGCAGAGGCTGCAGACGTTACCCCTGGGGCTCATGTTTGATATCAGTTAGTGTGCTACACTAAAGATAAGCAATGGGCAGTCAACGCCAGAATTATTTTTTTTTTCATTACGAACAATAACACAGCACACATCACTCGACTGAAAGAGGAATGCTGACATGATGCTCTGGCCTGATGTTTGTGTGTTTGTTCCTTTCCAAGGATTTCTCCCATGATTCATCCAGAGTAATTGAGCGTGTGTGGAAAAGCATGTGCTGGTGTGTGTGTGTGCTGTGTGGGTGTGTATGTGGCTTTATGTATTTAAGAGAGCACCATTTTAAGACAAATTCTCTTCAGAGAAAACAGTCACCTTTAGATCGCCATAAAGTCAGCATGTCAAACATCTGAACCAAAAAAAAGTCTTATTTGTGCTATGAGAGCTATGCCCCAGCCATACGTTACTGTAGGTGTTACTCTTGGTGTTCCTGGAGGTCCCTCTGGGGTTTTTCGAGATTAGGTGTGTGAAGTTTGTCGTTACTTTGCTCCTTCTCAGGCACACTGAACACTGAAGGGGGATGGCGATGTCGAGGGTGGTGTGAAATGGTGATCAGACAAAAACTGTTTCAGAGTTAAACATCAAGGTTGGAAGGGTGTGGTTTGTGCGTTCGGTGGGTCAGTCGCTTCATGACGCCTCTGTCACACGGTTCCATTTTCCTGCCTCGGCTTGTGGGTCGTTGTGCGAGCGGGTGTGCTCAGGGAGGGGGCCAAGGTGCAGAGGAAGCCAGCCAGCAATGTGAGACCAAGGCCCCCCCAGGCACAAAACATGGACCAGCCATAGCCATGGCTAATGTCCTCAGGGAGGCCATACATGTAGCGGGGGTAGCGGGATAACTCAAAGTTGATTCCTGCCACACATGTGCACAAGGAGATGATGCAGCATGTTCCTGTGTGAGCAGAAGAGACAAGCAGTGATTTAAAATGGTTCCAGTTCGATTATGAAATACCTAAATGTACCATGCATCTTACTGCAGGACAGGAATCATGTTACTGCAGGACATTGATCTACTATCTCATGTTAACCCGAAGATGCTCTCAGCTGTCACCGAACGAATACAGAAATTGAATAAAATTGGATTTTGTCTGCATGTTTGTGTGGATGCGGGCATTTGTGCTCTCACAGTACCTCCCATGAGAAAGAGTAGCCCAGCTACATATTGCATGAGGTCATGCTGCTGGCAGCATCCCAGCACTCCAATGATCCAGCCAAAAAGAATGATGGACACGGCCATGCCCACAAAGCCAGCCGTCATTCTTCTTAGATCTGCAAGCACAGGCGAAAACGTCACCGAATAAACAGTAACCAAGTACTGAACAGTGAAACTGAAGTGTTTAAACTGGTAATTACTCAGAAAGTGTGCAATGTAATGCAATGTCCCAATGGTCACAGTATGCTCAAAATAAATTAAGACATTGCCTTCATTTTACTTGTCAGTGAATATGGGAAATAATTTTGGGGTGTGGTAAAGGTGAAATGCTTTTGACCAACAAGGTATTTTGAAAATTAATTATTATTATTACTTTAATTGTATTTTCAAACAAAAAACATGTGATCCAACAATCCAAACAATAACTTGATACAAGCCTCAATAGGCAATAGTCTTATTCTTATTTCAATTTGAATGTCAAAGAATTACTGAAAACCAATGAGGCTACAACTTTATTTTATTGCTCCGTTATTTTCTATTTCCTACTTCCTTGGAGGTTTTCTGGAAAGAATTGGTAAGGGAAAATAATAAAGGAAAACCTCCAGTTAAAGCCAAGTAAACATTCATTCATCTTGTTTTAAATGAGAAACTTTATTCTCCATGTTTGCTGAAATGTATGCTTATTTGGAGCTGCATTTCAGATTTTTGCATATTCGGCTGACCAGCTGGTTACTTGTCTAGATTATGATAACAATTAACTTACATTAATTAATCAGAATTGTACTATTTGAACACTGTCTCTGTTCACCCTGTAGTAAAATTACATAGCTCTTTCCAAGAAACTAAAAATGACTTGGAAATTATTCTGAAATTAATGACCTGTAATTAAAGCTTTACCCCAACAAGCTACAATAGAGATAAAATTGTAATTGTAATGGATGATAATAATATAAACAGTAATAAGTATAGAGATATCTAGAGTATATAGTATAGGTATGCATAAATAAGAATATGAATAAGAAGAAATAATAATTTAATAGCTAATCTAATAGCTTAGATAATGTTTTGGATAGCATGTTTAAAACAGAACCACAGCAGATTCACAACAACACTGAATTTAAAACAGGGGGAAAAAAGTTTTTAAAAAAAAACTTAAAATCACTACTGATGCAATCCAAGGTCAAACAACTCCATCACTCTATCTCTTTGAACAAGGATATCAAGCAAGAAATACAAGCCAATCCAAGTGTTTTAAGGAGAGATTTAAAAGAAGACACTGATCTGGGTGCCCTAGTGTCCTCATATAAACCAGTCTAAAGCCAGCAGCTCCTTAATAGTGATGACCTGATAACCTCTGGTCATGAGTCTGGATGTGGGAGAGAAGGGCTTATAAAGTCAGTGATATATTCAGGAATGGGGGGCAGCTGTGCCTTAAAAGTGGTATAATCTTTCAAACAATTCAGAAATAAAGAGATAACCAGTGTAAAGAGGCTAGCATTATAGTAAAATGGACTCTTGTGCTACTTTAAGTTAATAACCTGGCTGCTGCAAGTGTACATGAAAGACTCTGATTCATAGATGATTGAAGGGAATGACAGCACAGGGAGATAATGGCATGAATTACTCACTAGTTCGGCTGTAAAAAAAACCCTCTATTTTATAAATGTCTTTGAAATGATAAAAACAAGACACAAAAACGGTTTTGATTATTCTTAAAATTTCCACAATATCTCACAATGCTGTGGTAGAGCTGTGTTTGCAAATAATGCGACCTACTGTAGGAGAAACATGTACAATGAAAATAAGATAGGGCCCAAAATTGTGCCTTGAGGCATGCCTAATTTCATATATACTAAACTGAGTCAACTAAACCCCTGAATATAAAGAGAGCTTGTCTAGAGGACAACATTTTAAAATGGTTACTGAACAAGGAGACTAAAAATTCAGCATTGATCATTATCAGATATTAGATCATGGATTTTCTCAACCTTTTCTGCATTGTTTTCTCTTTTTACTGCTTAAATACTCTGTTAATTGAATACAGTATAAGCTGAAAGCAGAAAAATAAATGTGGATAAACACAAAAGATGCAAGGAACTAAACTAAACTCCACAAAGACAGACAAACACTTTCAGACTTACGGAGTGCATGCCACTCATCCTGTCGTATGGTCTTTGTGATGTTGATGGGTAAATTTCGTGGCAGGATGGACGAAGAGTAGTGATACTTGACTGGGGTACATCTTTGAATTATTCCTGGCAAAAAGAAAACAATGGAGACAATTAAAACCGGAGCACAGATATCTTTAATACAAGTAGATAGGGGTAACAAAGAAAAAAAAATCTCATTCTGAACCATTGCCCCACTTGTGAGATTATGAAACAATATACACACATGGTAGAAAAGCTTCATATTTATTTTACACCCTCACAGAGTTTTAATTTACTGAGATGGCCTCATTAACCTCATGTTCCCAACTACTCCTACATTGTTATCAAGGGGGGATTATGAAACAATATGGAATATGGATTATCCTACCGAAGGCTACATAAAGAACCTTAATTGCTCCCATTTAAAGTGAATCTCTTCATATTGACTTAATGGTCAGTGCAATAAACTGCATTCAAAATAAGCATTCACAGTCCAATACATTCTGAATTTAAAGACTTTTGGAGCACAAGTATGTAGTATTGTAGTATTATTTCTACAGTTCATTGCATATGTCGCAACAGGCTAGAACCATGGCAGACATCCTTCTTTTTTGTAATGGGAGTTCAAGGGTTTGATAATACAATAATACAAAATTCCCATAACTCTATTCAAAGCTTTTGTTAAACTTTGTTAATCTTTGATTTTTAGACTCTTTCCTTTGGAGTCAAGTTTGTGATCTTCCAGGCTTTGATATGAATGTTCTTTGTTGAGCACCCAAGGGTACTATTGAAGAAAGAGATTCATATACTAGGGTGCCATTTTAGTCCAAATATTTCATGTTTTCCAGATGGACTGATGTGGTTGGTATAGAAAAGCCAACAGGTGATACCAAATTGCAGCTTTCTACCTAGTTTAGTATTATACATCCAAGGCTTGAACCACACATTAAACTGATGTGTGAAATGGAAACATTTGCACAACACCTTTTTTCCTATTAACATGACATCAGTGCAACACATCTAAAAAGCATCAGCACATTTATTGGGACTTGTTAGGCTTTGAATGAAAAACTAGCAGAGGGGAGCATAACTTCACATGTCACGCTGAGGAAAATTTAACTTCAGTTAAGACTCGACTTTCACAATTCATAAGAAATTGTGTTTTTTAATTACTATAGCTGACAAAATGGTGGCTACCTGGCGTTTATCTTAAATGCCCTGCACACCTACGTAGATCCACACAGGCGATTTTAATTATCTTGCCTGATTAGACCTCCTCTCAGGATCCTGTTAGCTTAGTACACCTTCATAATTCTTATTGATAGATTGAGTTTGGTGTAATTCAAAGCATATCTCCGCCCACCTTTAATCTGTTCTCATCAGCCAAAATAGGTGAAAACACCTATGTGGGTGTGAAAGGCCTTTAAGTGTAAATTAATAATTAAATTGACTGCTAATTATGTTATGCTCCAACACATTTCAGCTAAATGAATGAAAGTTAACTGTTTTGAACACTAATAAAATGTCACTCACAGATCGACAATCACTGCCACTCAACACTCTCAACACTCTTGCTGTATGCATTTGGAGCATGTGTTCAAAACTCTAAGTGTAACACTATATCAGTGTGTATATGAGTCCACACCGGCAGAATTTGTTTAACATAGAAATTGTTATTTTCCTGACATTCCTGCTGTCACAACACAGTGAGGAGGTCGTGTGGCTCAGGTCTACTTGGCAACACATGAAACTCCTCCACGTCATATATGTTTACAATTCTATTTATAATTTTGTCATCCTGATTGTCCATACTGTAATTTTACTATGTTGGTCTATTCTGTACACTTGACATTATTGCATGTTTCTCCGTCCTGGGAGAGGGATCCCTCCTCTGTTGCTCTTCCTCAGGTTTCTTATATTACATTTTTTGGGGGGGAATTTTTCCTTATCTGAATCGAGGGATTAAGTACAGAGGGTGTCGTATGCTGTACAGATTGTGAAGCCCCTTCAGGCAAATTGTGATTTGTGATAGTGGGCTATATAAATAAAACTGACGTGACTAGACTGTAATCATGATTAGACAAACATCAGACACCTTTACTCCTGTGCACTGTCAAACTTCACAATGAGCAGTACTTGAGAAAATCATTTCTGAACCCAGTTTTGTGAATTGCAACACATGAAGGCTGCGTATTTATCGTTTGCCAGTAAGAGCACTGACATCCTGTCATTTAAAGTAAGGAATCCCACAAATATCTGACCTCTCTTATGTGCTGAAACTTGGTCACTCTGCTTTCAAACTGGTGAGCATGATCACACTTAAGCTGCCTGAGTAACTACCAGTGTGCATGCACCATTATAGCTCTGAAACTAGCTTCTGAACTATTATGTTGTCCATTTATGTGTGTTTATGTGCGTCACATCACTTTGAAATGTGTACCAGCTCATGTAATGTGCAAATTCATCTTCTATTTAGTGAACATGGCAAATGACAGAGGGAAGCTGGGACAAAAAAGAAAGCTGTATTTAGTCTTTTTTTCCCACTTTGTCTTAAACGTCAAACACATTTATTAATGCTTATATAAAGCTGGCTCTTTAAACGCAGTGGCCATTATAAATGATCTGTGAACACAGTATTAATACAGTATATGATATGATCAAATTGCTCAGATATCAACACCAATATTGGCCCTAAAAATAATTATCTAAAAAAGGAACAAATATGATGTTAAGAGCCTAAGTAAGGCTAAATAAATTCATTAATATCATGTGTTCACTTACAGTGGCTACTAAAACTAACAGTAAATAAATTCCATTGTACTTGAAATTAGGTGCAGGTGCAGGAGCTTGTGGTAGCAAGCACTTTTAATATATATATATATATCATTTTTGAGTAGTTTATCAACATATACAGTACAAGGTGTGGAAATTATATCGTGCACACATGTACAATTCATATCCAACACAGTAGCAGTCCAACAAATATTACCTTTGTGACGCTTGTAATATAATTTTTGTGTGTAAAAAACAGCCAAATGTATTTTTTAGGCTGTATTTTAAGACAATGTCAACAAAAAAAGGAAGATAACAAGCTTCATAAAGGGGTTCATAAGAGGTACTGCATTAAAGTCTACTCCTGTAGGACTGAGAGGTGCAGTCAATTAAACAAAAACATAACTGTGTTGTTATTATGTACACTGTATGAGTGGATATGAATAGATTTTATACACATTAACTGCACACTGTTGTCACGATATGATTTTTGAAAAGTAGAACTTAAAGCATTATAATGTAGAGGATTTTATTCCAGAGCCCTGGATCTGTGTGTTATTCATTTATCATGCTTTTTTTTTATGTCACATACGTTGGCAGATTTGCAGATTTCAATGGCTAAACTTAACAAAAACTGCCATTATTCATTATTTCTCTCATATATAAAGTGGTGTGGGCTCAGACAAAGATGGATTTTGCAACAACAAGGTGTAGTTGACAGTTTTCAGAGTCAATGCTTGGAAGAGCTGTCAGCAACGTGCCATTTGGGCTGTTTTTAGGCATGAAAGCTCATCTACTTCTACTTTGACAGCTTATGACACCCATGTTTTCCACACAGGGTGGTTCCCCTCTTTGTGTATCTGCTCAGTTTCAGGACCTTTGGTCTGGATTAAGTATAGCATACATGAGTGGGGCCTGAGATATGGCTTCTCATTGTTGTTCAATGAGGAGGGCTTTTCTCTGAATGAGAGGCCCAAAATTTTAACCAGAGGTATAAAAGATTCTGCTTCTTTTGCACTATGAAATCACTTTGTTATGACATTAACCTTTACAAGATGTTGTTTAGTCTCTTACAGATGCAGAAAATAGAGGAGCAAATGAGACCGGCCATTATCTCAGACAGGGGCTCAGCAGGAGGAGGCTCACTCAGCACCATGGACAGCGAAATTCACGAATAAAGAAAAGAGGCATAAGCTTGTAAAAAAGACATCCTCGTCTAGTTTTATAACCTTCAGATGTAAGAAAAACACACTGATGAGAGAGGAGAGAGCGGGCCTCTGTGCCATCCTGTGTTTGTGTCGGGCTAGGTGTGAGCTCATCGCTGAGCATCACGGCCTGGTGCACATAAGAAAAGCCAGGCGTCAGACTGTTTACCTTTGTAAATAAGGTCCTCGGTCTCCAGGTCGAAGCCTTCCCGGTGACACTTCCTCCAAAGCCCGGAGATGGTGGAGTTAAACTGCCGACTGCAATGAGACTCCATGGCAGACGCCGCGGCCAGAAAGTGGCGCTTCCCCCTGATGAGAGCACCAGCATCTGGGCCGTTACCTTTCCTCTCCAGGCTCTTTGGAGGCATCTGGAGGGGGAGGTTGTGGTTTGAAATGTAGCTGTACCCCGGGTCGTTTCGCTTGTTGGCATAGTTTTTACACCTCTCTCGGTGTCTCCTCGCGTCGGTCTCGTACCAGTAATCGGTGCAAATCGCCATGGCGAGCAGCCCGAGCGCACAGAACGCCAAGAAGAGCCCTGTGCCTGTTAATATTTTCATAGCGGCCATCTTCCCCGCTCGATGGAGAGCCCAAACAGTCGCAAGAAGGTTCCTCCGTGGCCGTGGTGGTGGTGGTGGTACCGCGTGAAATGAATCACGACGGCACTCAGAGCCTCACGCAGTCCTGCACAAGGAGCATGATGGTGCAAGGCCAGCGTCGTCCGGACTGGATGCTGCGGTCTATTGTTGTGGTACCCGGTGGATGCAATGTTGTTCCCACCATCTGTTATGTTACAGGAGGAGAGGGGATGGATGGCGACCAACGCTGTGAGGAGGAGGCAGGGGCAGTGATGTAGTTGCGCTCTCTCTCCTCCAGGTTGTTGCGGGATGGGGAGGACAGGAATGTGCCGCTCTGTTATGGGGGAGTGGTCATTTGTGATGCTTGAATGGTCACCTTTTGGATCTGGTAAACATGTGAAACACAGGTGCAGCGGAGGGAGGGTTTAATCATATGCAGTTAATCCTTTCAATCAATAATCATTTATTTTCCCACCTTGAAATGTGAGTTATTGAACAGCAGCAAAACAAAGGTT
>NTHP01000029.1:1782658-1805683 GCA_003416845.1 Oplegnathus fasciatus
TTAGACTAATTAGCCCACATATTTGTAAAATGTCGATTTTGACATGTTTTCATATTAAATATAATTTTAGGAATCATTAAAGTACTCATGCTAAAGGTCAGCATATAAACTTAAAACATAAAACATATTAACCTCTGTGGTTCTCACCTCTAAAACTGTTCACTCATTCTACCTTTATGTATACAGGGTGGTCCAATGAGAGCAGCTCATTGTCTTTTGCATGGGGACCTTCTGGACACGGGCCAATAAAAGCAAAAGTGCTACAGAGAGCAGCATACAAACATTAAGACAAATACACAAAACTATGGCTTAAAGGGGAGAATGCAAGATAAAAGATAAAAGGACATCAAACCAACAATAAGTACATTAAATAAGAGATAAAGGCCTGGTTAACCTTAAAGATCTGCACTCACTCACATGTGTTGCATCTTTCCCTATTAATTAAATCCTTTTTCTTTCATTGTACTATACTATATAGTAGGCAGTATAAATATAGTTGTATATATTGTTGTATAGTCACAACACTACATCCATTATACAACTACATTTCATATGATGTAGTATATATGTATGTTTTTGTTATATTCTGAATTGCTATAACATTGGAAACCTTGTGCAGCCAGCTTTGGCAATACTGTACTTATATAATCATGTCAATGAAGAATGTATTTAAATTGAAATAAATGCCAACATTGACTGACAAAGGAAGATGAATTCTTAGACATGTGCTCCTTTAATTCCTTATTTCTAATGGATTCACACTTATATGAGGCTCAGCCATTGCTAATGATGGACCATCTGTTTATTGGAACTGGATTCATGATGGCACAGGACCATGCTACAGCGTAAAAACACTGATATGGCTGATTGCTTTCATGTGTGTATAACTAGTAAAGTCACATTGGAGATGTTGAGTTTTGGTATCTGACATCTTGTTATGATGTTGACTTTCAGCGCAGGCATGAAATCAGAGAGCAGATAGATAATTTCAGGACTTTGTGAGCAGTACCACAAAACAACTGAGGGGACATTTGTCGTCCACTAATCAGATATTTTAATCCAGACTCCAGGAATCTAACACTTGGACTAAACTATGAAGTTACGTGAACTCAGCTGAGTATCAATGAAAGATTTGTCACTCATGTGTTTGCGCCATTTCCCGCTGAATGTCTTCCACCACAGTGTACATAGCGGTTGTTTATTGCCCTTCTGTGCCGTGACTGAGGAAGGCTCCCACAGACAATAGGCTGCTCGCAGGCTGATGACTAAGGAAGGCAACCCGCGGTGGAGTCGTTATGGCAACAGAAGCTTGCCAAACAGGCTGTGTTGAAATTGGACAAGTGTGAGCACACAATCAATACCCTCCTCCCTCCACTCCAATATGACATTTTAGGCATAGTATCTTTGCAGTAAAAATACGCTCATGGTGGACAGGTTTTTGTGCAGCGAGGTCAATTCAACACACTGGGCTGCCTCAGCACCTTAACACAAGTCTACCAACCAATATCAGGATATCCTAATTCCATTATAATGCCAGTTATAATGGGCCAGTTCTTCATACTAATTGTCTGCTAGTACGTGAGGTATTTTTGTCATAAAGTTGAAAAATAAACAGCAGTCTTTTTTATATAGATATATATTTATTTCTTCAGGGGTGAAAACTTAACAACATAGCAATGTGAATAATCCTGCTGTCTCAACGTTATCGGTCCCTAGTCTCACAAAATTCTTGGCGACAAGTATAAGTCAAAGCTGAATATTAACAAACACTACCAATCTTTTTCTTCAGTTCATTTCAACTTTATCACAATTATTTACTCAAGCAGAGTTTTGTGTGCAGACTGTACGGTGTCAGGAAGGTACAAGCAGAAAGAAAACAAACTGTACTTTGGTGTAGACCTGACACTATAGTAACAGATCATCCTGACTTCTTGGCACTTACTTCTTAACAAGACAAAATGATGGAGTGGTAATGCTGGTCTGATAAAACCGTATGTTGGTTGTCTCACTTTCAATAAATATGCGGCAGCTACATCAGAAACAGAGGATGCACAACAGCAACAATACATACAATGTTTTAACAATTCAGGGTTGAATACATTTTAAAGAAGGAGGTCCAATAATACCTGTTATGTTGAGCAGGTGCATCAGGTGTACCTGTGTCAATGTATGTGCAAAACTACATGATTGTCTGATCAACAGTTTAAGACAATTTGGTAACAGACATCCACACAAAACCTTTCAATTCCCTTGATTATTTAAGTTTGGCACATTTTAAAGTGTCCTGTCAGCAGATCCAGAAGTTCTTCCTTTCAGTCATCCATCCATAAAGTGCCGTTCTCTTGTCGGATATTTGTTTTAGTGTTACATAACGATGATTTCACAGAGGTGGAATCTATTTGTTTCCATGAATGAGAGGTACCAAATATGAGGGGTTGGTGGAGAACAGGATTTCTCTCCAGTGCTGAGTTTTAGTATTTGGTAAGGCGAGAGGGGGGGGTTTCCTCCACGTTCAGTCAACAATGGCAGAGAGCAAAGCCATGACAGCCACGCCACAGAACATGAGCAGGATCTGCAGTAGAGACTGCCTGCAAAAAAAAACCCAACAAAGTTTACAGACTCAGACAGATTCAAGGACATTTTTCCACCACAGAAGTTATTTCACACAAGATACACCGAATTTTGTTCTACAGTTAACAACCTTCTTACATCGTCACCATGGTTCCACTCAACAACAAAGAACAGGTTAAAGGTCCCCTTGTGGAGTTTTTGGCCACTAGTAGCGCTATAGAGTCTTGTTTTAAGAAGTGAGTCCCCATTTTGTTTGTAATGTGAACACACATAAGTAAGCACAGGCGGTGCGATTCAAATCCTGCTGGTTTCACGCTAGTCCGATGATCAGCAGTTGGGTGGCAGTAACACACCTACTAACGTAGTAATGCACCAACAAAGGGAGTGAAGGAGAAGACTGCGAGCTAGTAAACATTTCCTTTCCTTTCCTTCCTTTTAAAAGGAAATGCACTTGACATTTTAATGAGTAACACTAAATGTAAACATAACTTTTGTTTCTTTACAAAAATCACGAACAGGAGTATTTAAAATCATCCAACATACCTTAAACTGGACTCCTCAAGCAGGTCAGGCACCACATTCACCAAGGCTATGTAGAGGAAGCCTCCAGAGGTGAAAGGCAATATCCAGGCAGTGGCATTTTCTGGAAACGGTATGAAAGACTCATGATGACACATTCTGGCAGCCGTAAAATGGTCTCCAGTTAACAACAATGCGTTTGATTGTATGTATACTGAGAATTGGTCCTATCTTACCTGTGCCTTGTGGTGACTGAGCGCACAGAGCAAAGCAAGCTCCCAAGACCCCGACCAGCGCCGTGGACAGCTGCATGCGAGCAGCACTCCACCGGTCAAACCCGGCCCTCAGCAGAATGGCAAAGTCTCCCACCTGTAGACGATGACACAGCAGAGGAACGGCTAAACATCCAGCGTGTTCACAAGCACTGCAGCAGTCCGATTCTTCTTATGTACTTTCTGCTATGTAAACATGAAAGTCTCAAGTAAACCTTATACATCTAGAAATTATATAGTATAATTTAACCTGGAATCTCACCTCGTGGGGGATTTCATGAAGCAGGATGGCAAAGGTGGTCAGGAACCCAACCTGCAAGAAAAGTCTCATTAACAATGCTTCCTCTTTGGTAAAGAATCAAAAAGGGAAAATGGATGACAAATTCATCCTTATTAAAGGCTTGAGAGCACCGAAGTTGAGTGCTAAGCTCTGTGTGTTCAGTTTGCAATGCATGGTGCAGAGAAGGAAAATGTAAAAAAGTAAAAACTGCTTAAAGAGCTGTGAAGCTGAACGTGTTTAAAAGTTTATATACTCCTACATGAAGAGCATGATGAGAATTATCAACTGTGTAAATCAGAATTAAGTTAGGAGTGTAGTTCATTGCACATCACATGCAGGTGCAAGGCTATTGGATATCGGCATGTTTTGTCAGAAATTCTAAGGACTCGAAGCTCAAACCGGTTATAGTTAGATGATTATATTAAAAGGGCTGTGTGTACCTTTCAGAAATTGCTTGTTAACAATGACACCTGTGGCCGTTAAGTCACCTGCAGTCTGCATCCTGTTGCTCTCACTCCCTGGGAGCAAGCCAGCATCAGCCAAAACAGTGATGTGACACACAAGACTGAACATGATTGACAGACATCATGTTGACAGCTTGCTTTTCAATAAAGTTGCTAAAAAAATAGCTTTTAGCTTATGGTGTTTGTCTAGCCTTCACCGAGAGGCTCAGCAATGTCAGCAGAGTTACATTAGCTGGATGAAAACGCTAACGGTGAGTGAACTAGACGGAATATTATAAATAAGACATGTTGCCTCTGTCGAGTTGTGAGCCTGTGTTGTGGTGTGTGCCAGTCGTTTAGCTAGTGTTGATTAAAAAAACAGCTAATACGCATAAATTGTTACATACAGCCCCTTTAACGGTTGACAATTATAGCTATATCTTGTTTTTTTACCCAAGGACAAAAGCTGGGAAAAAAAAGAAGATATGAAGCATAACGTAGCTTAGTGACTGTATTTCCAAATAATTTTTGTTTATGAGATAATAGACCAAGACTTCATTATAGTAAATGAGAAATGTGTATTGTGTAAGTATTTAAAAATCTCTTAACACCAAATTAAGTTAAAAACAAGTGCACAATGTAGCCTAATGACATAACAATAAAATTAATGAGTCATCAAATCAGTAAGGTGGGGCCAAAAGAAAAACCTTTCTGAAAGTGAATGTAACTGAATGAGGTAATGTGGTTTCTGGTTTAAGCCCCATAGCTAATCTGGTACAAGCAAGCAGCTCCCTTTAAGACTTTATTGAACTGAATTCACAAATTTATTTTATCCTGGTATCCTAAAGTGCTATTTGCTAATAAAAGATCTAAGTTTAAAGTATGTTAATCGACCATTCAGAATTTAAAAACTGTGAACCCCGACTTATTCACATTTAATCAACACTGCGTTGATACAGGCAAAATCACATTGTGATAAATGTTCATGAGAGTAAACAGAAAACACTGGTGAGATGTCTTGTATGTGTATGTTTGAGACATCTAGGTAACTTCCTCTCTGGCACATTGATCCATAGTTCATGCTGCTAGCCTTATGTCTCACCAGCTGGACTCTCTCTCCTCCCCTCAGCCACAAATATACAGTAACCTACCGAAGCGACACAAATTCATGTTACTGCAGTTTAAAGTGCACTTTTTTCAACATTATCTGAAAAGACAACACGACAACAATGAGTTGCAAACCGAAAAAAAAAGATTGTTGTGTCCTGTAATGAATGAATGAGCGGTCCACTTTTAAGAGTACTGATACAACAGGTCGACTGCTCTGCCAAAGCGCCTGTACACGCTGCCAAACACTGTACTCACAAGGAAGGTGTTATATGTCCAAATCCCCCAGATACATATTTGTCCTTTGCTTTCATTAAGTATTATAGCGCTCCCGTTTGGTTAATTTGCAGCTCTTCTGCTTAATGCTCAACCTTTTAAGTGCAACCAGTAATAAAGCAGATGTAGCCCGACATTTACACCAAATGGACATTTTACAACCTCTTATTCAGTCTGACATTGCCTTCTTGTTAGTCAGTTTCTTTGGGGAGGGATCTGAGTTTCCCCAAACCAATTATTTGTATCTGGTAGGGTTACAAACTAACAAGTACCTCACTATGCAATTACATTTCTCCGTCATTATAAATTGAGTGTATTTTGTGTTTTCTTGGCTGTTGGTTAACAAGAAGTAATAATTATAGGGTCAATCAATGATGACAATAAGTGCTTCTATTTTAATTGTCCTACATGTTGACATGACAGACAGCCTAGTGTCAGTTAACGCACTATATTCATTAGCAATGATTGTCGGTTCATGATTGTGTGCTAATTTGGTCTGCAACCCTGGGGAGCTATTTCACCTGCAATTATACTTAACCAGGAGTTCATGTTTAAATATGCATGATGAGGACTAAGTAATCGAATTCTTACACGAGTCATTTGCTAAACCAGTGTGGTTAGAGATGTACACATTTTAAGCACAATTTCCTCACTGTTGGGTTTGTTTTTAATGCAAGTAGTTGTTAAAAGACTTTTTTTTTCACTGTGAAATTTACTGCCAGAACTTCTCAAGGACTGACTGCATGAAATAATTAAACATTAATTAGATATGCTGCATTCTGGGACTGTCAGAACTTTATTGTAATACTTATTGACTGGCATAAAACAGATTTATATATATTTATTTCTATATTTAGTTATTATAAGCCTTCAAAACTCAAATTCTAGACGGTTACTTTACCCAAGAGAAAAATGCAGACAAGCAATTTAATAATTTTCATACTACATGCATATTACTCTCATTTATATCTTTTTCGTGAAAACCACATTTGAATGAGAAATACTGACATTAAGAGATTGATTGATTTTAGTGTTATCACAGCTTCTTACCTTCTTGCTAACCAGGAAACTCCCTGCTACTGCCAGTCCATGGGTGAAGTTGTCAATGCAGTTGGCCAGTAGGTTTAGGTATCCACTTGTCTGTGACACACGAAACATAATGCCTCTTTTACTCAGACTACCACTGATTAGTCAAAAGAAGTATGTTCAACAGGGATGTAATTATCTATCAGTCACAAGATTCTCTTTTAAAACACAATAATTCAGGGTAAATTTGTTTAGTTATAGGTTGTAATTATTGCCTTGTTACATCAGCTAAAGTTACTCCCAGTTTTGTAGTCTGACCCCATTAAAATAAGGCTGTAAATGATCCGCTCCTCTGAGGAAACCTGGAATCTGAGTCCAGTATAGGAAGACAAAGAAACTCAAACACACTAGAAAGCAGCTGCTGGAGATGTACCATAAATTTCTGAGCTAATGTTGTTGTCCCTGTAATAAACCGTAGAATTGTGGGGTGTGTATCCCGACTCTCGCCCAATGTGTGCTGGGAGAGGCTGCAGACCCCTGAAACCCTGAACAGGACAAGTAGGTAAAGAAAATGTGTACGTCTCAATTCAAAGAATAATAAATTGGGTTAGTCTATGCTATTTGGTATTATGGTGTGCAGTTGGTCCAGTTGATCACAACCAACACATTTATTTGCTTTTGTCTGGTAATCCTGAAGTTGTACTGTCATATGGCTGGTAGCTTGGCAGACTTGACTCTCAAATTTGGTGCTAACTAGATGCTATTTATCCCCTAAAATGTTTTTTTCTTTTTAACTTTTTACAATTTATTTTACATTTTATTTTAGATTTTGGAAAGTTTTCATTTAAATAAATAAAACATTATTAAGTGGTTATGTGATTTAATCAGTCCTGCTTTCCTGATTGGCTGTTTTGACTATCTATTATGTATGGGCACTATAAACCACACTGAGATGTGCTTTTTTGTATTATTTAAACCCCTCTCTGATTTCTGATTGGCTGTGTTTTGATTATCTACGTGCCTCAGAATGAAAAGTACTAATAATCTGTCATGTCATTAATAACCCACCCACTTTTCTGATGGTGGCTGTTTTGTTTTTTTACATAATTTAATCCCTCAGTGGCATGTATGTTCACTGAGAGGAATCCAGTGTAAAGGATTTAAGGACTCAAAGGTTAATTTGTACATACACAAGTAATCTGTGTGGTGAAATGCAATTTGGCATTCTCCTCAGGTCGTGCTAAAAGACTAGTGTGAAAAATAAGGATTGGCAAAAAAGAAATTCAAGATAAAAAAAATCAGAAATACATGATTTACATACAGACGGGTGACAAATTAAAGGAAAAACCCGGATAAATAACGAATGCAGGTGCTTCCACAGTCGCACGAGGGGTCACTGAATGGTTTCATGAGTATGAAAATGATGTGAATCATATGCTATGGCCTTCACAGTCACCAGATCTCAACCCAATTGAACACCTATGGGAGATTTTGGATCAACGTGTTAGACAGCGCTCTCTACCACCATCATCAAAAACACCAAATGAGGAAATATCTTTTGAAAGAATGGTGTTCATCCCTCCAGTAGAGTTCAGAGACTTGGAGAATCAATGCCAAGGCATATTGAAGCTGTTCTGGTAGCACGTGGTGGCCCAACACCTTACTAAGACACTTAATGTTGTTTTTTCCTTTAATTTAATTTATCTGTATGTCACAAGTGCAAATATGCAATGTGCGAGGCATTGCAAAAATGTGTTCAGAGTAGGATGTACTGTACAATTTAAAATAGCCAATAATCTGTGTGAAGTTTATCTTTTTGGTTCCATTGAGCCCACTAAGTTGCAGGTCATGACAAACTACATGAATCCGTTTGGAGGATTGAAGAAGCAAAAAAAAATGCATCTCTTACATAAGCAACCCATATCATGACTTTACCCCCAGTGGGGTCTCTTTTTTTTTTAAATCATATTCTGTCTTTTTTGTTAACTGGAAAATGTTTTGGTTGTCAGCATTACCTTGATTTTCTCTGATCTTTCCTGCAGACTCTGTTGCTTGGAGGATTTCCATGACTCAGCATGGTGCCCATTTCTGAGTGATGCCACTGCATTTCCCCCAAAAACTGAATTAGACTGTGTCTGTGGAGAAAAAGGAAGAAAAACAAGGCAAAAATGAACATGTTGGCCCAACGAGCACCATAACCCCATCCTCTTTTTTTTTAAATACTTTTTAAAAAGTTTTTTATAAATAATATTTATGTTCCCATTACCCATCAGTATCCACCATCAGTGATATGTCATAAACTTGGAAAGGCTTGTCTCCCCTAAGGAAACCACCTTGCCCACCGTGGCCCCTAACAACACCAGTGTTACTAAAAACAGTAAGTTAATGATAGCCTGAATTCTGCAGTACAATAAACAGGCATTTTATTGTTGCTCCCGCTGTGTGTCAGAGGGTTCACCCTGAAGAACAGCTGTTGAAAAAAGCCCTGATTTGTTTTTCTAACTTCCCACATATGCAGCAATAAGCAAAAATTTGTACTTCTGCTTTATTTTTCAGACATAACAGATGACCTTTGAATTCCAACACTGTTCAACGTGTTTATATTTTGAATATAGAAGAAGAGACCGATTCATTTCTGTAGCCTCCATTTTCCGAGAACAGCCAACTTCCTTTTTCCCCTCATTCAGAAACCACTCACGTTGCCATTTAGACCAACAGTCAAATTAAGTGCGAGGGAAATAGCCTGCTGTCTTCTGGTCGCGGCAAGGAAATGTTCGCTCCATGTCTATGATTGAAGCGTGCGGAAGTAATAAAGCGTGATGAATTTTCAGGGCTATCAATCTCCTCCTGCTGTAAAACAGACTGGAGCTAAATTGTCACAGAAAAAAAACACTTCGTGAATTTTGTTTAACAAAAAATTTAAAATGACCTAAAATAAGAAAATTATCAAATCTCTCCACATATATGATGCATCCATTAAAAACACTGACTCAATTCAAGTAAAAACAAGTTCAGCTTGTTACAGTCCTTTTGGTAAGATTAGCCTAAACAAACAGTATTTTAAAGAACAAAATACGTATAACCTCCTCTGTCTCTCACGCACGCTATCACACTCTGTCTATTGTTGCCTCTGTCTAAAAGCTGAGTGCTCTCCTGTGGACGCTGAAATGGCTAAAGCAGCTGCTTCACCCCGGCACTATAAATAGACACTAGTGGAGGAGCTGAGGCATGGATTCCAATCTTCTCCCTCACTGGCAAAACAAAGACAGAAGGGAGGACGAGACGGACTCCACAAACATACTGCAACCAGCCATTCATTGTCTACAAAGAAGCGATGTGTTAAAAAGTTGTTTCTGTCTGTCTTTCAGAGTCATATTTCATGTTACATAATTTATAATATAATTTCTAGGGCTGCACTCGACTCAGAATTTTGTCAGTTGAATCGGATTTGGCTGTTCAATACGAAGATTCGACTATGCGTTCCATTTTTCCTTTTTTTCATATAGACTATCTGGCAATCAGAAAATCAATTGGCCACATTAACATAGTCAAATTTAACAGAGTCATGGGAACATTCTTTTCTGAGCATTTAAAAATCAATAAAAGACAGCTGCATATAATGCAAGATTTGAATTGCGGCCTATTTGAATTGCCGTCTAACTTTTTTTGTCAGTTAGATGACGAGATTGATACCACTCATAAGTCTGTATTGTTAGCTTAGCTTAGCATAAAGACTGGAAACAAGGGGAAACATCTAGCTTGGCTCTGTCCAAAGGTAACAAAATCCGCTTAACAGCACATCTAAAGCTCACAAATTAAAATGTTAATATCTCGTTTGTTTAATCAGTACAAAAACCAAACGATTAAAACAACACATTGTAGTTTTATAGGGGTTCATGGGCTAGACTATTGTTCGGGCGCAGTAACATCCCAGAGTCTGCACTGGCTGCCTGGTAACCTCACAGTGATGACAAGACGTGAGAGTGATAGTGATCTTCTCATCAAACTCTCAGCAAGAAAGCAAATACGTGTATTTCCAAAATGTCAAATTATTCCTTTAAACTCTTCCCTGTTAGAGGAGATTACTGATAAGCCAGTTGTACAGTAGGTCATGTGATGCTACCAAAACATAGATACCACTGACAAAAATATGCAGATCAAGCACTAACAGGGGTCTGTACTACGCATACCTCTAAAAACAAAAATGTGTGAAGGCTTGTATTGACACGTCTGCATGCAGTGAGACAGCAATGAGCAGGTTCTTCTAAAAACTGCTATTTCTGCTGAAGCACTTACAGCAGTGTTAAAATTCAGGTCTGAATCTGAAGTGGGATCCTCTTGGCTGTCTTGGTCTGGGAACATCTTCTCCAGGAGTAGGAAGGCCAAAAGGCCAGCGATTACCCACAGGCCCTGGGTCATGTAGTGGTTGTGTTTACCAGCTGGGATGGAAGCAGAGAGATTGTACATAAGACTGAATGAGCAAATACAGTAAGTGAGCTACAACGTGGGGGAGTGGCAGTGCTACAAACAACTCAACATAATAACTAAAACCAAGAGTTGCATAAAATAAACATAAATTAATGAAAACCCCATTGCAAGATAAATATTTACATTTTGAAAGCAATTTAATGCATAATTAATATATTTCAAAATTATATATCTGAAGAACTGCTGTTCCCAAATGAGGTTTACTGATATTACAGTCTTTGATGTATGTGAGAAGGTCTTAAGCAGACTACTAGTAAGACACGGCCATGGAGCAGTAATAGCATAGTTTTATATTATAGTAGTAAACAGGCGCGTCGCACCCGCGGATGTTACGGGTGTTGTGATACCCACACTTTCACAGAAACATGATTCCATCTCCCCACTTTTTCCTGAGATAGATGATAACGAAACTTAAATCTGTAAAAACGAGAACGAGTTCCCCATACATGGAAACTTATTAGTCAAGTCAGATTGACTGAACGGTCATCCAGCCAATCACAGCCATTTGGCCAACCCACCAGGCCAGGGAAGAGTAAACAGTTGAAGTATGGCACATGCATTCAGAAACAGGGCTTATGTCACTTGCTGGCTATGATGACAGATTAGGGAATGAGAACAAATCAGAAGCATGAAATGGCTGTTTAACCAGTTAGTAATTGGTAGGGTTTTCTTTTGTAACTTTGTCTTGTTATGTGATGTGTCAGCTAACGTTAGTCATTGAACATATAGTCACTACACGTTACATTAACGCACATCCTCTGAATTATCAACTCTGTACAGTGCACATATTCTCTAAACTTCATGCTGTAAACTTTTGCACATTCCTGCACAAAACTGTACCACTTGTCCATTTTAAAAAACGATATATTGTACATATTTTATCACATTTTTTTTGTCGATTTTTCTATTTTATTTACGTTGCCTGACTTGCAGTACTTGCTTTTTACTTGCTTTTTCTTTCTATTCTCTTACTATGTTTATTCTTATGCACCAAAACACCAAGGCAAATTCCTTGTATGTGTAAACCTACTTATAAACAATAAACCACATTCCGATTCTAAAATGAAATACGCTTTCCTAGTCGTTGTGCTAGCTAGTTACCTTCAATCATCCCACAAACTTAATGCAAGCTGCTGTGTTCCCCACCCACCTTTAAACTGTGGTCTTAGTTACTGTATATTTTATAAAGTCTTATAAGTGATATTTTCTGACCTATTGTTAGAAATTGTTTTCATTTTTTCATCTTGTAGTGTATCATTGGTGAAATAAGAAATGAGCGTGTTTTTTAACAGACACTAAAAAGTCATTGCTTAATACTATGGTATGTTGAATGCTGGTGAATATAGTATCTTGGGGTGAAGGGCGTGGTGCTACAACATACATTTTGAACTCAATATTATTTGCATATGAAATGCATGGCATTCACTTTGTTTTGGCATGTTGTGGAGACTAGAACAGGGGTCAAAGGCTCCACCCCTGGTAGAAAATATATCTTTAGCCAGTTTCTATTAGAACTACCTTATTCTCATGTATGTTTACAAGGGAAGAATGGGTCAAAGAAATAATAAATACTTCAAATACAAAGGTGGTGATGGCTTTGGTGGAAAGGAGACCCACCTGAAGAGCCAGAGAGTGCCCACGCCTCGGGAAGGAGGTGAAGGAATACATCGCCAAGGAGACCACCAATAGCAAAGCTTAAAAGCTGCTTCAGCTTCTGGCATCCAGCTGAGAAAACACAAAGAAAGAAGAAAAAGGCAGCAATTACTGTATAGTGTGTTTAATACAGAACTGTAAATTAATTTCAAAGCTCTAAGGTTCCTTCCTTTTTTTTTTTTATAAAATGGGACCTTTTNNACACACACACACACACGGCTCAGGCTCAGGCTACTAATATATACAGCATTACTCATGTGTTCCACAGACATTTTTCATGCTTTAGGAGTTCCCTCAGTACTGACTAACCTCCAGTCAGGACTGCACTTGAAAACCCACACGGCCTAAAATACATCTGGAATGCCACGTTCCTGTGGGTGGGGCCACTCAAGAGGCCGCAGGCCTCAGGCTGACCTGCAGTAACTTAGGCCCGGTTATTGAGCATTTCCACTCTGCTTTTTTATGCGGAAATTGTAAATGCATATAAAAACAGATGGATTGAAACGCACTTTGTGTGTTCAAGCATAAGTTAAAGCTAGGGTTGGTAATGTTGAAGAAACCAGCAAGAGTAAGCTAGATTTTCAAAGTATACGACCCCCCCTCATAATAATGAACATAGACAACCAACATGGCTATTGTTAGGCTATTTGTCACTTTTTAGCCCTTCAACTCCCTCAGCTCTTCTCTCCATCATTGAAAATCCAGACCAATGTTGACTCTGGTTTGACCTCTCGCTTTATCCAAGCTCTTTTTGGTCGTAGTCTTTTCTACTTCTGCCTTTCTTTCCTTTCTCTGCCATTCTTGTGCGACTAGTTCGCTAGCTTTAGCCACATAGCCGTGTGGAAGACAACGGGCATGCACAGAGAGTGTAGGGTCAGAGTGCGCGCAGGTAGTCAGATGCAGACAGCCCGTCCAATCATTTCATTCAGTCCGAATGAAATGATTGGACGGCTTATTACAGTCCTGTGACAGCCACAGACAGTGGACTTTTTTCCTTTTTTTGTCAGAGCACTTGAATTATTGATTGCTGTCTGGATGTAAAGAGAATTTCAACAAATATAAGAAAAAATGCTTCTAAAAGACATTGCCTACCCAAGCTTTAAGGAACAAACATCTATCAAATGAAACTGCTATTCACATAAATCAGTTAAAACAGGAGATATAGTGTTTGTACTGGGCATAATCAGTGCTCACTACTGTCTGCTACAGTGTCTGTTGGTCTCAATGGATGGAAATGTCAGTCTGTGTAGCACTTTAGCCCAGACTAAAATAACATCAACTATTGGATGAACTGCCGTGACACTTTGTACAGACATTCAAGGCCTCCAAACGGAAGAATCCCACAAACTTTGGTGGTCGTCTGGCTTCTCATCTAGTGCGACCAGCAGATCAAAGTTTTCATGTATCCAGCGATATCTCAACATCTTTCACATGGATTGGCAGAAACATTTGTACAGACATTCACAGTTCCCTGACAGACAGACAATGTATCCTAATGATTTTGGTGATCCCTTAACCCCTTCTCTAGCAACATCTTGTGGTTTTGAGTGAAATTTCTCACTTAGACGGATGAATTGTAATAACTTTGGTGATCCCTTAACTTTTCATCTAGCGCCATTAGCAGGTCAAAATTTTAATATGTCCAATACTTTTTTTACATGACGAAATACCTGCAAAACTAATGACATTCCCATCAGCCTCAGTTGTACTCTGTTTAGTTCTAATTAGCAAAGGTTAGCATGCTAACATGCTAAACTAAGATGGTGGACATGGTAAACTTTATGCCTGCTTAGCTTCAGCATATTAGCATGCTGATGTTAGCATTTACCTCAGAGCACCACTAGCATGGCTGTAGACTCATATTTTTGTTTAAAGGTACTTCTGGGGACGCGAGACATGACACTGTACAAATTCTACACATAGCGCCTTTAATTAAAGCAACTTGTTTTTTTATATTTTCTTTATTCTATAAGTTTTTCCACTGTATATTTTTCCATTCAATTTTATTGTGTGTCCAGCTGGGTGACCTTTTAACTGACAGTCTGACATTCTTCCTATTCAGGGCAAGACGTAGCTCTTGCTCCTGATTTAGTCATTTTATAGAGGAAAAAAAAGAAAGAATGTTTTTCAGCAAATGTTCCTTGCAAATTTACATCACTTACTGGGCAGCCTGCTTTTCAAACCCTCAGTCTCATTTGTACTTTGAGGCATGTTCAAGTGCCCATTTCATGGGATCTTAAACGTTGTGCACCATCTACAATTTCAAACCATGAAGAAGGTGCAGCTGGGTCTAGGACTGGCTAAAAAAGATCCAGCAGAACTACTTGTTGATCCCACTTGGGTTGTTTTCTCTCGTTAGGGGGCGTGGAGAGATGAGATTTACTGCAGAGCCACTAAAGAGCTGGAATTTTATGTGTACAGTTGTGAGAAGTGTGAGAATCGCGGATGCCAGGGCAGACGGATGGCCTGTCTGTATTCATGCAGCGCTTTAAGTACGAACCAAGAACATGATACATTCTGTGGGTTAATGAGGCGGAGATATTTCCTTCTTTAACTGCAGATGTTTGAACTCTGAGCTCTTCTGCTTTCAACACTTCAGTCCTTTGTCAGTTCATAGCTGTTAAACATTTAGATGGTGCCATTTGTGTTCATGTGGATGTGTATGCATTAAAAGACTAAACCTATTTTCAATGCCAAAATTAAAAATATAATCTTATTATTACGATGAATAGCTCTTTATAATGCAGTACACTGATACAGTGCTTTTTGAAAAAATATATAACCATTTAAAGGGCATCTTTTCTCTTCAGTTACACAGATATCATGATGTATCATTGATTGCTGTCTTGCAAAATATTGCATATTACAGAATTATCTATGCTGTGTCATATCATTATTGTCAAAAGTGACATATTGTGATAGTTTAGTGTTGTGAATTACCAAATTCGCAGGCATGTTTAGGTTGCATATTGCCATCTCTTACCTTCTGTTTTGAGGGCTGCTCCAGCTTCGATGGGAATGACAAGCAGGGGGAAAATCCCACTGAGGCCTACAGCAACAGAGCCCACCAGGGACAAGAGCCAAACATGAGCATGTTCGCTGCCTAAGAAGTCCGCTACTGCCCGGAGGCCTGGGAGGTCATCTGTCAGGCTGGGGCCTGGTCCTGCAGCCGCGGCTGTTGCATGAGCCATAGCTGTTTGTGTCATCTTCTGGCTGCTTGATGCCCCCCTAGAGGTCAGCATCAGCAGGGTAACCGGGATAACCAGAGCAGCTACAGCCCAGCTGGGCTTCCTACAGCTTCCACCTTTCATCCGTCCCACGGTCCAAAAAGCACTTGCAACCAGTAATGCTGAAAGAGGAGCACACTTTCAGACATACGGGCCTCTCCTGTACTCCTGTACAATGTAAGAACATTAAATTCTAAATTAGGACTGCAAATAACAAGTACTTCATTTCATTATCGATTAATCAGGTCTGTTATTTGGCAAGTTAAATGTCAGGAAATTCCGGTCACAATTTCCCAAAGCCCAAGGTCATCTTCAAGGTGCTTGTCTTATCTGCCTGACAGTCTAAAACCCAAATATATTCAGTGTTCTATCACATAAGAAAAGCAGAAAATCCTCCTTTTTTTACACAAACACATAATAATGCTATGGATCGCTTGAAATATTGTTTTAAAGAATTGTGACCAAGATATGTGCTGAGTGGGACATTTTACAGCTGAAAGATAGAAGGCTGAAAACAGGCAAACAAACTATGTAATGGAGACCACGTTTCTAAATAACCTCAACCATATTTTGGGCATTTCTGTACGACTACTTAGCTATCAGCCATCACATAGACCAGTACTGAAATATCTGTGATCTGATTTATTGATCTGATTTATCTTATAGATATTATGGAACTAAAACATTCACAAGTCACATAATGGTACAGAGTACATAACGGACACAGTAAAACATTTTTACTCTTCAACAGCCTACCTAACATCAAAAACTAATTACTAGGTACCAGTGGTGGAAGAAGTATTCAGATCCTTTACTTACTAAAACCACACTGTAAAAATACTCTGTTATAAGTAAAAGTCCTGCATTGAAATGTTACTTAAGTAAAAGTATGTAAGTATAATCAGGAAAATGTACTTAAAGTATTAAAAGTAAAAGTACTCAATGCAGAAAAATGTTCCCTGTGCGTGTGGTTTACCATTATGTATTATATCATTACATTATTTTTACTCATGCATTAATGTAAAAGCAGGATTTTACTGTTGTAGTTTGTTGAGGTGGAGCTCATTTTAGACTATTTTGTACAGGAGAGCAACAAATGATTATTTTCATTATGGATTAGTCTGCTGATTATTTTTTCAGTTGACTGATTGATTACCCAGAGCCTAAAGTGACCAACAGTCCAAACCTCAAAATTATTACAAATAAACTGATCATGAATAATGACTTATTATCAAAACAGTTGCCAATTTATTTTCTGTCAATTGACTAATCAGTTAATCGACTAATTGTTTCGGCTGTACTTGCACATACTTTTGGGTGGTTTCATTTATAAAAAAACATCATATTTTATAAGCTCCTTATATGTTTTGTGCAAAAATCTTAATTTGTAAAGTAACTACAGAGTAAAAAGTACAATATTTCCCTCTGAAATGTAGTGCAGTACAAGTAGAAAATGGCATAAAAAGAAAAGATTCAAAGTTAAAAGTACGAGTATGTGAAATTTGTACTTGAGTACAGTACTTTAGTAAATGTACTTAGTTACATTCACTGCTAGGTACTTTTTAAACTCAGTCTTGATGCAAATTGTTGGCAAAGCTGCTGTTTAAGTTGTGTTAAAAGTTGTTCCAGGGAAGGAAAACTCCAGAAAACACCACTGACTGTTTGCTTCCTTTGGGCAGCTGCCTGTGGATATCTGGCCATGCCTCTTTCAGAGATGCAGTGAAAAGTTAGAGTAACATTAACCTTACTGCAACTGACTATTCATCTTTAGCAGAAAGGTAACAACAGGTATTTATTCGTGCTTGAAAGCATGTAAACCTGCTGCCCATCATTGTCCTGTGTGGGAGTTAGCAGGACAAAGTAGATGAAGTACCACTTAACTCCCAACAGTTGCACTGCGATATGAAATACACAGAAAAGGCAGTAACTTATATACAAAAACACCACGGTGCTGAAGTCACAAACAATGCGAAAAAAATAACCCTACAATGAAAACCAACAACGACACACTGAACTAGCTTAACTCTGGCGTCTGTGGTTAAAAGTTAGCAAGCTAGCTGTTAGCCGCCAAACACACTCACAGGCTGCTAAACAGATTAGCTCCGACAATCACTGCAAATCGACGCTAACGGTTATACCGCTAAAACTAGCGTCAGTTTGAGTAAGTTAGCGCTAACGTTACGGGCCGGAAAACCTCTGCAAACTGCTAACACGACATTACAACACGAATGAGACGTTTTGTGTTTAAATACCTTGTGGTTTCGGCAGTCTTTGCACCAGTGTGTCCCTGCCATCCAGGCCGACTTGATGGAGGTTTCTCCAGACTCCAGCTGCTGAGGGCAGGGACCCGCTAGCTGCAGCACGGGAGTAACTGTCGGTCACCGCGGCTCTCCCAAACAGCCACGTATCAGGATCCTGGAGGGGAGGAAAACATAAACAGGAGAGGAGAGTCAGGACATGGATCCTCCCCCACCAGAAATATTTCAGGAAATCACACTAAGAAAGTTTTTCCACATGAAGGAGCAGCCTCCAGGACCCTAATCCGAGGAGATTTTTGTTATTTTTCATTAAAATAGTGGGTAGAAAGTGGAGATAATCAAACCAATCAATAAATCTATCATGTTTGTACATCAGCTGGCAATAAAGTAGTTGAAATCCACATTTAAGCACATTTAACACACAGAGCATCCAGTATTTTTGTAACTGTAAGGTCAGTTGAATTGGAAATCACAGCGTCAAGACTTAAACAGAGGATGTCTTCAGGGGGCACAGGCTCAGAGGAATTTAAAAGAAAGTTTCAGGGGAATTAGTGACTTCTTTTAGAGGTTTTTTTTTTCAGTTTTATTTGAGTATATGGATTGAAACTGTATTAAACCAGAAAATGTCCCTATATCCCAGTTCTACTGTACTGTAGGGCTGTTCCAGATGTGTTTGTGATGCACCCTTTTAATACAGTTCACACTTTTTTTTCTCTAGTCATGCTCCATATTTTCTTTTAATGCACATATTTTTGACTATTATCTCTGTACATTGCACATATTCTTTACACTTCATACTGTGAACTTTTGCACATTCCTGCACAAACTGTAAAGCTCTTTCATTTTAAAAACAGACATGTTGTACATATTTTTTTATCATCTTAATAATATTTTTTGTTATTTTCCCTTACTGTGTTTATTGTAATTCACCAAAATACCAAGGCAAATTCCTTTCCTTGTAATTTGTAACATAGTAACACTGATTAACCTTTCTCTACAGTTCTTCATTCTATATAATTTATAACAGATACTGAGATAAAATAACATAATACTTTATGTATCCCGAGGGAAATTGTTGTGCTACAGTTGCAGTACAAAGTAGGAAAAGAGTGCAAATATAAACAAAATAAAGAATAAAGATTATCAGTACGGTAAAAACCAAATGCACACAAAGCCACACACTTGACAGGTTAAGTATAATATATATAAACTGGTTAACGGTAAGGTGCAAATCCAATATACGCAGTGGCAGGAAATAAACAGTTAACGGTAAGTACTGCATACTGGATAACAGCAACTCAGTTGGGTCTCTTGAGGACAACATTGATGGTAGGCTTGCATCATCCTTTATTTTACATGTACTGTGTAAATATATATATACGTAAATGGAGGTATAAGGTACACCATCCTCGCAGCAATGTTCTCTCTGGTATAAATAGAAACCCTAGATCGGGTTGAGATGGAGAAAATGGGGCTTATTAATAAACTCAACAAGCCACAGGATATGCCTGGAGTTGATAGAAATCAGGCAGGGGTGTGGCAAAGAAATTACATATGCTATAGAAAGAGGTGACTGTAGAGGCCCCCTCTGCTTTCCAGCTATCGCCACACATCCACAACTCAATTACATCTCCACACACTGAGTTATTTAGTGATCAGTTATCACACATGCCTCTGACTGACTGAAAGAACAGCCTATTGGTACAATAGCACTGTTTCAATAACTGTCACCCACAGTTCAGTCTCTTGTCAAGAGAAGATGTTTTCTTGTAGCTAAAATTTGAGATTTAATCAAGTAACTACATTTACTCAAGTACTGTACAATTTTGAGGTATGTGAACTCATACTTCTACTGCACTACATTTCAGAGGGAAATATTGTACTATTTACTTACTTATTTGACAATTTAGTAACTAGCAGGTTAAGAGTTAAATGAAAAACATAAGATGAGTTTATAAAACACAAAGTTTTGTTAAAGATTAAATCAGTGGTTTGCAACCTTTTTGGGGGTGTGACCTCTTACAAAGATGCAGTGTCAGGTTGGGGCTTCTGGTCATGTTTCAGATGTCTATGAGTTGTTTGCAGTTCCACCAAAGAGAGAGTTCCCCTCGAACCTTTTCACATTGTTTCATTTAAATAACTCATCAAGGCTCAAAGAGGTGAAATTATACTAATATTTCACAAAAAAAGCAAAAATCTGAGAAAAGGCCAGTAAATGAATATAGATTTGTTTGTAGAGCAGAACTGTTTTTTTCTTCTTCCCTGTCCCATTAATCATCTCATAACCCCACAGATTTATCTTTCCACCCTTTGGAGGGGCCTGGCCCCTACTGTAGCTAATCTACTGCATACAATAGTTAAAACTAGCTCTACCTCGGACAGTGAAATTCTGCTTGCACATAAATGCATCACTATTAACAATCTAACAATATCATATTTTATAATATATGATTACAATTTCTCTGCAGAATGAGTGTATTTTACTGATAATACTTCTGTCTTTTACTTAAGTTGTATTTTGAATGCAGGACTCTTACTATAGTGGAGTATTTTTACAATTCATGTATTGTAAAGGATCTTAGTATTTCTTCTTCTCTTAAACTGTCTTTCAAACAAAAACAGTTCTAAAAAGTGAATCAGTAAAAGTATTTTATGTATTTTTGTCGAGGTCCACAACAAGCATACTAGTACCCACTTCGTAAGGGTTGCCCCCATGATTGGGCCCTAGGTGGTTAGCACCCCTATCCCCACCCAATGTCCAACAAGAAGTTCTCTTAATAAACTGCCCGACCACCAGGTGGTGCATGTGACAGGACTTTACTGCATAAATTATCGTATGACATTTGCCCTGACAACAGCCAAGAAAAAAAAATCTTTTTATACTATCACAGCAATTTCATTCTATCTTCTGCCTCAGCATTATCTGCTTTTTAAACGTGTTTTCCTACATGTAAGCATATATACCTCAGCAGTCCCTCCTGAGGGGAAGCAGGACAACTTGTCCACCTGTATTTCCCTCAATGTCTGTGAAACCTGTTTGTGTTCTCACAGCCTGAGATGTTTACAGGGAGTTTGAAGGCGTTGCATAAAGAATAATATTGGCCAACATTTCCAGGTATACTTACCGCCATAATGATGAATAACATAAAATGGCTTAAATGTACAAACGTTTGATGATGAACAGTCTTAACTCCTGTCAACAACATCTTGTCGGAGTCAAACGGACGACATGTTCTTTATGGACGTTGTTTTTAACATTTCAGAAGACTGACCAATCTTTAAGTTCTCAGATTTTTAAAAATAGACCGGGTAACTGCGGCTCTGGCAGGCGGACTTAACAGAGTGAGATGTGAAGATAACAAAAAAAACATGATTAATATCCGCACTGAGTCATCCTTGTCTGACTTGAGCAATACATAAAGAAAGAGGAACTCAGTTGTTTGGTGGGATAGGGGCCCAAAGCCTTATATGGGTGTATATGGGTAATTGTGCGTGTTTGTGTGTGTGTAGTTTGGGAATAAAGCTATTCAAAAAGTTAAACTCAAATGTTATTACACAGATTGAGACGGCCTATTAGGCCTTCTACAGCAGAGTTGTACTCTAATGTGTCATGTAAGAAGAAAAAATAGAAAAAAAGTACCTTTCCACTGTGAATGGTTTTGTGTGTGTGTGTGTGTGTGTGTGTGTGTGTTAGTTTGTGTGTGCGTGTTCATGTGCCTTGTGATTCACCCTTGTCTAATAATACCCACAGCCTAGTCTGATAGTTGACTCTTGTGGAGTCCGGAGAAAATGAGGAATCAGGAATAAGAAGTGAGAGGGCTGGATGTCCCCTTGCACGCATGTCAAGCGACCGTTCCATGTCATTGTGAAACACATGATGGCCACTGAAACCTCTGGTGACTATCAGCCAGGAAACATAGGCCTCCTCTGTGGACTGTCCACCCACAGAACTGAAAGATTCAAGTCAATATTCTCTCGTTTTTGCAGATTTCATAAGAATCATATGTGAAACAGAAATGCATATTGCTGGGCACCATGTTTTAAAGCTGATACAACCCTGTAGATGCCCGCTGGATTACTTGTCAGGCTCACTGATGATGTTATGCCTGTTGAAAGCTCAGATCAGGCAGTGCAAAATTGCATTGCATGTCAAAGTGACAATGTCTTCGGCCTGCTGGTAATTTGTGGCTCACGCTGTCACGTGTCCTGCAGGTGCTGGGTGTCAATATATAATAAATCATCTGACACGTGTACTTCTGTTTGTTAAAATTAAATACAATTTGCTTCAATTTCTGTGCTGGAATTCTGCTGTTTTCACTGTTAGCTGACCAATGTTCATGTGCATATACAGTAGACCTTATCACATAAGTAAGGTATATAATTTTGAGTTATAGTGTCTCCTAAAAATATTTTTGCAATTTATTGTGTGTGAGCAAACATTTCAGTATCTTCACAAACATAAATATAACTTAAAAACTGTATTTTCACATTGTAACTCTGCACCTCCTGGAGATGGGAGGTAGTTTTCTTTTAATATGAGCTGGTCCACAAAAACACCATGGTAGCAGCTGCTCTGTTTTTCAAACGAGCTGCTCTCATTCATTCACTGAGGACAAATGAAAATGAATGAGCTGATTTGAATACTTGTTATTTATTCCAGCTTTGTATGTGACAGGGGTGCCACCGCTACACGCATCACACTCCTGCTCTCAAAATTATCCAAAAAGATCTGTTAGTCACACCCAAATACATGCCTGTTTCCACAAAGGTAGTTCTGTAAATACATGCTGAAATATTTTTTTAGATTCTATACACATATAGTTGCCACATTATAGGAAGCTCTCAGTGTGCTCTGTTGAATTTAGTGAGATAAAGGGGAAGCATCTGCTTTTTTTTTTTTTTTAG
>NTHP01000029.1:1815935-1892026 GCA_003416845.1 Oplegnathus fasciatus
TTGGTTTTTCGTTGAGTGAGAGGAAATTTTGAAACACTGTGGGATGGTGCTGCAAAAGTTTTGAAAGGTTGTGAGAGTGTTTTGCCAGCGAAGCGTCAGAGAACCGGTCCGTTGGAGAAGAAGTCTCCATGTTGCATCCATACAGAATGGAGAGTTACCTCATCCCGCCTGTAAGTATCATTTATTTTATTATTTTCTAAACTCTCGGGAGACTTCCCAGCATCTGAGGCTTGTAAAGAGCTCCTTTGAGTGGTTTGTCTTTAATGCAGCGTTAAACAGAAACACATTTAATTGTCAAGAGGATGGACAACATGTATTATTTCAAATTAGATGACTTAATGTGAGTTCTACTTCAATTTGAATACAAGACACAAACTGTAAGAGTCTTTTATACTACGGGCAACATGAAAATGAAACTCACAAGCTCTTGAGAGTTTCAGAACAGTAGCAGCAAGAAAAAAAAAGAGTCATTATTATAACACAAATATTACTCATGTCTCATCTGATTTACATATTTAGAGACAATGTGAACATTTTATAAAAGACAAATGGTGAGTTTTATTATTTCCTTTAAAAGACTAGATGGGTAATGATATAATGTATGTTGTCTGCACCATATACACCATCCGGTTAGAGACTTCTCTTTCATGGTATTTTGTGGCTGAAAATGTTCCTATTTGCTCTTGCAGCACTCAGAAGAAATGTATGACCCCGAGATCTACAGACATCAGATTGCAGAATATTATAATCCGTATGTCCTAGATGCAGATATCCAGGCAGGTAAGTTTTACTTCAACATCGATTTTATCTCATGTGAACAGTGTTTCAAATTCAAATCGACACTTTTTCTGTCAAATTACAGTGAGTGATGTTTAAATCAAAAACATTTTAAAGAACAAACGATTGACGATGATCATGGGGGGCAAATTGTTAATGACATGAACTAAATCCACTGACAGGAATCTTGTTTTTTCATACAGTGCTCTTAATTTTCGTTAAAAGAAAGTCACCAGTCATTTTATTCTTCAAAATTAATCACCATGACCCCATGTGGTGACACTGACTTTTCTGGTGTATCGCACAGAAAAAGCCTCCAGTGTGTGCAGCTGGAGCGCACCACATAAGGGTGTATGGAACACAGGAAACAGATGCCATTTCTTTCGGCTCGCTACAACTACAGACATAGAACAACTTTCGCCCCATGGGGTTTTGTTGATACATGAGAGGTGCTTTACTTTCTCTTGTAATCAACTGTTTTGAATATTGCACCAAAACAATCTAAATAGGGAAAAAGTGCTTTTCCTGACCTGACAGCAAAAAGCGTTCCCACACAGTTGTCGTTGTGATAAAAATATCTAATGTGTAACATCTAAATATCTCATATCTATATCTAATATTCTAAAATAAAAATGAAGACCCCACATATACTGATATACAAAAGACTGATCTTAGAGTGTTACGGTGGATGTATGACATGGCTGACTTGTTTTATAGTAGTATACGCTGTATTTTGCAGTAGTTTGCATGTGAGATACTTCTGTTTGGCTCTCCTCTATTTCAGTGGTTACACTTGATATATATAAAGCTTGAATTTGAAAGCTGACTTGTTTAATTCTTAAATACATTCTGAAAAAAAAAAGTCAAGGACAACATGAGAAAGAGCGCAAATTGAAAGCCAACGGCTGTGGCGACACTGCAAGTGTGGCAACAAACAGGAAAGAGCTTCATGCTGAATTCTCTATTATTCTCCTCATTTCACCCGGTTTATGCAAACTCAAGCACTATGAGTAAGCAGCTCGTTGTCTGACAAGTCCAGTTGCCTTTGGCCTAATAGTTTTGGATTAATTTTCATAGTCATACAGTCTGGCTTTTTTCATGAGTCATCTCTAACCGTTTAAGCATATATTTCTACTGCAGGTAATCATTTTAAGGACATATTCATGACTTTTGTGTGTTCCAGTTAACCTTACTGGGGTTCATTTCTGTCTTTCTGTTAAAGTGATGAAGTGTTGACACAGCAGAGTAGTGATCGTAAGAAACAACTAAAAGCTGTGGCCATTATGCTGTTTCTCACCTCTCTCTCTTTAGATCACTGGGACTATCACCCTCACCCTCACGTACACCCTGTAGAGTTTGAAAACCTCCAAGAGACCAACTTCACAGAGCTGCAGAGTGTGCAGGCTCTCCACCCGCCCAGCCTCATACGACACGACGCCGTACGATATGACGCAGAAAACCTACTCGATCCAAATCTTGGGGCACATTCACATGTGTTACAGCAGCCAGTAAGTCCTTCAAACGAACAGACATACACTACATCAACACACACACATGGATGCATGCACTTATACACAACAGACAACTGCATGTATTCAGATGTAAATTTAAATTTAATTAAAATGCAGAAAACTAAAAACAGTTGGCTCTTGTGTTGTATGAAGTTTTTTTTACTAAAGCATTCAAACCCACTGGTGAGTTATGTACTGTATTATTAGTCAGGGGCCTCAGTGCAATGACTGTAATCACTCACTGATGAAGTGATGACAGTGATGATGACTGAAGTGAGGCTTTCCTGAACACAGTGTAGTACTAATTTGACCAATTGAATTACTAATTAGACACATGGCTCTCTGTTTTTGGTGCTGAAGTAGTAAAAATATAATTACAAGGAACTGTTGGTTGGTTGTTGGAAAATGTCACACACAGGTTTTATGGCCTTAATACACTCAATGATCTTGGTATAGTTCCCAATAACGCCTCTAAATCCTAAAATATCCTTCTAGCTCACTGCAGACGTCTTCAAACTCAACATAATTCGAAGTTTGGTTTCAAATCAGAGAGAACATTTCAGGAGTTGGAGGCCTTTTAGGGTCCTGTGACAAAAATCAGGAAGTGAATCTTTGAGCGACAAGAAAAACTTTAATTTTAGGATTTTTCTTTTTTATTTCAGTTTAAGAAGAACATTTTTTTTAATAGAGTCTGAAGGCTCAGCTGAGTTCACTTGGTGTCACAACCGCATGCTTCACCCCTCCAGTTGTGAACCAGTGAACTGGAACAGAGATCTCTGGTTTTGGACTACATTAAAGTACAGTATGTCTAACCAAGTCAACATTTTCAAATTTGAAACCTCTTCACTTCTGCGTACCGTTTGTTGGGTCCATCATTACAAGCTCATGTTGTGCAGACAAGCAGAGGTGAACAAGGAAAAAAGGCGAATGTATTTAAGGGAATTTAGTACTTAACATGTGTTTAAAAGAAAAAGAAATGGACTTTAAGAGTGAATCTAAAAGCAAATGTAAACATATGTATAAAACATATACAACACATAACTCACATGTTTATTTTATTTATTAATAGTTTTAAATTCTAGTCAAGATTACAGGCTGAATGCACTTTCTCCATTTGAGGTGATGGTGAGGCCAAGGGTGTCATGGATTTGAATATTTCGTTCAGTGTGTGATGTAGTGCCAGTAAAGTGCCGGAACAAGCAGATACAGTATATATGAAGTAGTCAAAAATAAAGTATATTCCCTATGGTTAAAAAAAAACACATTTTAAATAACTTTGAATCTTTGGCAATACTGGAGAACCTTTGTTTTTCATATGAAATTAACCTATTGTTGTTTCCAGGAATAGATGGTAGTTAACAACTGATTTTCCACTTTTAAATAATATTTTCAACCACAATTGCACTTAACTTAAGGCAATTTCAATATGTGCATCTATAAATTGCACTCACAGTTGAATGGGAGACTTTGTATGCCAGTTTTCAGTGTTCTTTATCCTCCTTTCTTAAAGCATGGGACACAGTTATATACACAAACACATACCCACTAAAACACAAGAAACTTTTCATTTCAGCTACACAACCTGTGTTTTGACTGTTTGTGTTCCTTACAGAGAAGCCATAGAGCATGTGTGTTTATAGGTCACATGACAGTTTTCACTTGTGAGCAAGTGAAATTTCCCTTTTGAAAAAAAGGACTGCCATTTTTGCAATGGGACGACAATGTGTTTGTCTGTGAAAAAAAAAGGTGTCAATGCATCAATGGAAATGTGATATGAGAATACAATGTGAAAACCACTGTTCACACATGGAATTCACATGCAGGTTTCCACCACCACTGTTTTTGGTAAGGGACGTGGTGAATACATTGACAAGTGTTGCCCACCCAGGCATACAGTTATAGCAGCGTCCACACATCACAGCTCATGCAGAGAGACATGTTGCCTTACTCTTTCACTTACAGTGAGAAGAGTTTAGTTCAAACCTACACTTCAGAATAAGTGTCTAATGTTAGGTACAGTATAAAATATCATTAGCAACATAATCTCACTAAAAGGCCTAACGGTAGTTTAAAATAATCCAAAATACTTAAGGTGTCGGCCATGGCTGTTTGAAAGTGATTTTGCGAGACTTCAAATAAAAATACATAAAAAGTTATTTGTTTGAATATTCAAGGTGGAGGATGAGATACATATCACATCACCGGTGGTGGTAGTAGTATTCAGTGGATTTACTTAAACAAAAGTATCAATACCACTCTATAAAAAGTTCTGCATTCAAACCTTTACTTAAGTAAAAGTGCAGAAGAATTAGCAACGAAATATACTTGAAGTATGAACATGTAAGTATTACTTAAATGTTGTACTTGGTCACAGTGGAGCTAATTTTGATGTTTATGCAGCATATTTTATAAACTGATCAAATGATTTATATGTAAAATTTTAATCTGAAAAATAGTAACTATAGCTCATAAATAAATGTAGTGCAGTAAAAATATTTCCCTCAAAAATATAGTGGAGTAGAAGTATAACGTAGCTTAAAATAGAAATGCAAAGTAAAATACACATAAGTGTTTTACAGCCAGTCAGTGTTTGCTTTATTTGCACAGTCAGATTCCCAAACATGTCATGCTGGATTCCATATAATGATGCTCAATTTTTTTTTCTTTTGGCATAATTGTGTAAAAAAAAAAATACTATAAACTTTTTTTTTTCACCTAAAACCTTGAAGTAACATAAAGGGAAGTTAAAATATTGCAAATGTTTTGATTTAAGACTAATTAACTTAATACTGGCTCCTGTGTTGTAGGTAGCGTTCTTCCCTCGGACTGTGTATGCACCACACGTGTCCCAGCGCAGCTCTGATGATGAGGAGCACGGAGGACGAAGTCCCCCGTTGGAGGTGTCTGATGAGGAGTGTCTGAGAGATCGAATCCCTTATGTCACAGCAGCAGATCTGGGTAAGGAACCAGATTTAAAGGCTATTTCATACTGTATGTGCAGCGAGTGAGCACTCATTGAGCAGTTAACACGGATACTTTAAGACACACCAACTGTTCTGGCCATGTGAAGACTCTCAGTCATCCAGGTCATGGTATATCTAGAAGTGCTAAGTCACTGGACTTGCTTTAGATTCTTGAGTCTCAAGTCCAGCACTTCAACACTTGCTGGCCCTGCATGTATTATCAATATGTGGTCTCTCTGATTCCTTGATTCCTTCCACCAAGAAGGGAGATGTGTGCAGTTGCTTTGGCACTGAGTTATCTGTGGTATAGTGTGTGAGTTAGCATTAGTGGTTTCCATGAGTTGTTCACCATGTAAGAATGAGAGCTGCTCTGAAAGCCCCTTTCTGGATTACAAGCCAATATTGTTCGGATGGTGGAGGTTTGGCATGGAGTCAGCTTTGTGTTCTGCTGACGATTTAAGATGCACTTTTAGGATGAGCTACTAGTTGCACAACCGTTTTTCCATTGCTGGTCATGCATCTTCAATGGAAGTGGGCTCACAAAAAGACAAAGTGGTTGTTTGTTATAAACTATAATGTCCTTGGTCTCCAAGGCTGGATTTTTACATTGGATTGTGGAAATAATCCAGCAAGTGTACCAGGAGAATGGCAGGCTATCCCTACCGTTTGGGCCTTCTGATTAAGCTTGTCAGACTTATGCAGGGTGATCTTTTGGTCCTTCCTGTCTACTTTAACCAAATTCTATTGCATAAATGTATCAGTCAGAACCTTGTCTGTTGAACAGATGTCCAGCTCAGCAGGACTGACTTACTGCTTCACCAGAGTCGCAGGGTCTTTGTGTCAATGGCTTTGCAGGTAACTGTAGTTTGCTGGTGTGACCATTCATCCCCGGTAGCGATTAAGCGCTTGCTCTCCACTTCCTCTTTTGGCCATCTTAGGATCTGAGAGGGCCAGCTGAGCTTGGGTAGTGCCTGGTACACAGTTTCTGCAGTGCCTGTATATTATACTGTATCTTTGTACACAGTTGCATGAGGTTATTTTTTATTCAAGCACCTAGGTGAGTACTTTAGAGGCAGTGATTGTATGTCATCTATTTCACTGGTACTTACTATAGCGCCTTTTCCACAACAACGCAGCCCTTTGCATTTTTGTTTATGCAATGCCGTTTTTAATCTGAACATGGCCTAGGTGCCAACATGAGTTTTGAGCAGACAGATAACCATGGATCTCCGAGTGTAGAGACCATCTGTCCAGCTTGGGGCATCTCAGATACATGTTCCAGGTTAACCAGGTTAACCAGGGAGGCAACACAAATGGCCTTTAGAGTACCACATATTCCAAGTTAAGTAATCACAACCATAAGGTGTCTTAAAGAGTATCCTCCTCGACTGCACACTGTTGGGGTAAGACCACGAACATATGGAATAAGTAGCGTGGAAAGTTTCCAAACTCAGAGAACCAGGGTTACATATGTAACTGTCAATGACAGTTTTGATAATTTGACTGTCAAGTAAGTTTTCTTTAAGGTAGAATCTGATTTAATTCTTGTCATTAACCCATTTACAAAGTGGTAACAGTAATCTATTCAAGGAGTACAGTTAGATGGTAATTTATGATTTCTTTTTTTGGATTTCGTATTTTTAGGTTACAGTTTATGCAAGAACTGTCAATACTGCCAATATCAAAATAATAAAGATACTGATGACAACATGTTTTTGTACTTCAGAGGTAAATGTACAGTGCCTTTACTTTTGATTTCGATATGTATATTATGTGGAGGGTTTCTTTCTGACGTTCAGCTCTCAACCATTGACTTTGATCAATTCTGCTGGATTGTACAGACAGCCATTTGTAAAGTGATGTGAAAAACTTAAACACCACCAAATGTACTGTATATCTTAAGAATTTGAATAGCCTATTTCAACAACAGTTAATGTGTCACCAACCAGGTTTATCATGTAACACCATGACAATGTGAAAAACACCAGAAAGATGACTCACGGAGGATAACATCTGCCAGTATTCCTCTGAATTTTAGAGGGTTTTCTTTTGTTGTCATTGCGCATGTTTTGTGAAGTTACTTCATGCTTCTTTTGTTACTAATTTACCTAAAGTCTGAGATCTCTTATATATATATAACTGACATGGATGGTTTAGCCTGGTTGAAACTAGCCACCCCAGTGTCACTATTCCAAGACTAATTTAAAGGGCTTTGCTCTGGTTTGAAAGCAATAGAATTACAAAGATGTTTTTTAGTAGTTTCTTATCTTTGATATACAACGAGTAATATTACTTAGCTGTACACAATGAATAGAATTACAGTGCATATCAGTTTAAAATTAGTAATGATGCAACCCTCTGATGTTTCCAAAAGGCAATAAAAAGAAGATCCGTCTGTACCAGTTCCTGTTGGACCTTTTAAGAAACGGCGATATGAAGGACAGTATCTGGTGGGTGGACAGAGACAAAGGGACTTTCCAGTTTTCTTCCAAACACAAGGAGGCTCTCGCACATCGCTGGGGAATCCAGAAGGGAAACCGCAAAAAAATGACCTATCAGAAGATGGCTCGTGCGTTGCGCAACTATGGCAAAACTGGAGAGGTGAAAAAGATAAAGAAGAAGCTGACGTACCAGTTCAGTGATGAGGTTCTGGGGAAGAGTCATCTGGAGAGAAAATCATATGTTTAGGCAGCAGGGATACTGAAGTGTCAAGATTTACCCATGACAAGTGTTGACATTGGAGGTATAGTTTCTAGTGTTAGATGCTTAATCAACCTGATCTGGTAAATAGCATTTTGTGAATAGCCCCATTACTGCTGTACAGTGGGATCAATCCTTTGAAGATACTAACTAATGCAGCATAAAAGTATGGAACAAGAGACAAAATCCCTAAAGACTCTGTCTGTATAACAAGACATGTTGGAGACCACTCAGTAATTGTCATCTAAAGTAGAGAAGAATTACTATAGAAAGCTCAGTTTGTCAGCTTGTCTGTCTGAATTTCTGGATGACAAACTACTTCAAAGTAGAAGTATGGAAATAAAGCCGGGACCAACTATAAAAATGTGTTACCTGTCATTTGCAAAGATTTGTGAATGGGTACCCCAGATTTGAAAAAGCGTTATAAGTATCTCCTGTTTGTGAATTTTGGCTCACCCAGATTTGCCCTGAGATATGCAAAACCTAAACTCTGCACCCTGCCCACAACCAGGTGGGGACGGCAAGTAGTGCAACTTTGCTTTGTAGCGCAGCAATGTTGACACAGTGGCCAAAGTTGGAACTGCAAGTCATGTGATGCTAGTGTTCAGAGAAATGTTTGACATGCACACCTAATAGAAAATAAAAACAGCAGTAAGACTATGAAGACAATTTCCTTAGCATCACACACATTGAACTACTTATTGGATACTCTCCAGTTGCCAATTCATTAGGTACACCGGGCTAACACTAATACAGTCTAAGAGAGTAGACTAAGTAACAGAAACACCCTCTGTTTAATACAATACAAAACTATATCCTCCAAAATGATCATAAAGTTGAATCAACACCTCTAGAAAATAGTTTCAACAAAAATGTAACATTATAACCTTCATGAAGGTAGAATTTGTTGTAGGACTGTTGCACTAGACTGCAATAGTTTTAGCTAGGTGTACCCAATAAACTGGCTACTGAGGGTATATTTAAAAAGCAACCATAAGCAGTTGGTCTCAGCAAGAAAGGCACAAATGCATGGGCATTATAGGCTTGCAAATAGAAAGCATAAGAAACTTTTTAGCATACAGTATGTGTTGGGTGAGCAACTTTCATTGAAATGAATGGGCCATCCTTTTGAGTACCTCATCCGATGTTTAAAATATCCATGGTGCCAGTCTCTCAATGCATACTGAGGGCCCATCAGCTTTAAAACAGCAAAACCACTACTACCCAACATGAACATCTACAACAAATCTTTGTTCACATTTCTGGGTAGATTATGCATTTTCTTTTTTTCTTTTTTTGTAAGGTTAATTTTTTATTTGATGTTAAAAAAATCTAATTCTATTTTTGGAAGTACGCTTATTGGCTTTACCAAGATGAGAAGGCTCATCAGGGAAACAGCTAGCCTGGCTCTTTACAAAGGTAGCAAAATCTGTCTATCAGCACCTCTAAACCTCAGTAGTAAACACATTATATCTCTTTTGTTTCATCTGCACATAAACATAAATGTAAAACAGTTTGTGATTTTCCGGGGAGATATTTGATGGGACTACATCTTGTCCAGGAGCAGTGACTCCCTGGAGCCTTGTCGTCACCGTGAGGTTACCAGTACACCAGCAGAGACTGGTTCTAACTTTATATTAACCTTACAGACATGAGAGTGGTATCAGTCTTCTCATCTAACTCTTGGCATGAAAGTGAATAACCGTACTTCCCAAAATGTCAAACTATTCCTTTAATGACTATAATAGATGGTGTACAGTCAAAAGGCAAAAGGGGAGAGAGAGGGGGACGTTGCAGTTACATGGTATGCATGTAAGACCCTGGGTCACTGTATGCATTTTTAAATGTGGGTGCACACACATATCAGTGCATATTCTATTTAGAAATGTCTGTTTACACATTTTCAATTTTAAAGTCCAAATTTTGTTTCATGTCATGTAACTACCAGAGTTTATGGTTTGAAACTTCACAGTAGGCCCAGGCCTTCTTCCTGCTGTGTTTGACTCTCCTTGTGTTGGACATATTTCAAGTTCTCTTAACTGTGGGTAATACTACTGTGTGTATATATTTAGTTTGCAATTTAATATTTAAAATAGCAAGGACACACAAAGAAGTCATTAATGGGATAGGCTAACCTTGAGCAGTCACTGTGATTAGGTTTGATATCATGATGTGTAAGACCATTACTATGATTAGAAGATGAAATGTTTTGTACAAATACATGAAACTCTGTATGTTATGATTAAGAATTGCTTGTAAAGAAATAAATTGTTCACAAATATTGTAACTGTTGCAAAGTCTACCGTATCCTGACAGACTGCAGGCGCTGTGTCTCTCTATTCATGGAGGGTGTAAACTAAGCCCAAAGTGACACATCTGGAGTTTCCAGGTTAATGGTCTATACAAGTAAGCAATGCAGTTGTGTATCGAGATTTGAATGGCTTGATCATGAAATAACAACTTACTTCTGTGTTTCTGTGCAGTGATCGTAGTTTCATTCCTATTGATAGACGAAGTTTTTCAATCATCATTTTCCAGAACAAAGCAGTTTTTATCAAACTGTGTGAATTTTCAGAGACATACAGAGATGCTTATGAAATGCTTATCAACTTCACCAGCATCACACCTCCCTTTTAACAGAAAAATAGGAAGTAAGTGACTTAACTATATTTATTCACCACATTTCAAAACCACTTTTACAGATGAAATTCAGTTCCATGAAATATAATGAAAAGACATTAAAAACCTCAAATAAAATAAAATAATAATGAAGAATATTATACAAAAACTGTAATACAAAGGAGTAATAACTTGCTAAAATGTAATGTGCAGTGTGTAAATATAAAAATACTACAGCACCTGGTGTCCCAAGAGCCAACAGCTCCCCTCAATGGTCAAGTTGTAATTGATACCCATAACTAACAGGTGAGAAGATGAAAAGAAATGGCCTTGAATAGAATAGAATCCAGTACAATACAATACAATACAGTAGAACTTAAACTGAGATAATCAGTCTCGCATTTGATGCAATAAATAATATGATAGTATAAACATAAAAGCTCAACAGTACATGGAGTATACAAGCACACTTGGTCATCAGGTTGTGGTAATTAATGGTGATGTTACTTATTACTGCCTGCCATTTTCTACTCATCTGCCTTTGAGAGTTAGAAAAAAACGATGACAGCTGATGACGGTATGTGACGTTAATAAGTGGCTCATGTTAGGTTCAGTGTGGATCAGGAGATGCATAGGTTTGGTGCTCATGGAAGATTGGACATGTTGGGCTGTAGAAACAACACATAAACTGTCTACTGGAACTGGTTTCTGAATAAATCTGAGGAGATACATATAGTATGCCGTGCAGTTGCTGAATCATGCTGAGATTTTATACCTAGAACATAAAATAATTGGCCACAAGGTTCAGGAGGTTCCAAAAGCAACAAATGTGGCTCTCAGTACAAATTCTGAAAATGGCAGTGGTCATTATCATGGTCAGCTAAAACCACTTCTCACAATTTGATGACTCGTCCAGCTGCCAAGTGCGGGGTTCAGTTGGTACAGAGTGCATGTTTTCCAGATTAAGATCGCAAAGCAAAAACAGGCAAGATCGAGATTGAGGCTGGACTCTGCAACACCAAGAGGTTTGTAAGAGGATGGAGATCTTCTTATTGGTCTCATTTAAGGTAATTACAGTCAAGTATTTATATTTACCTATGTTTATAGTAAATACATTTATCTACTGTAAGTACAAGTACAAGTAAGTACAACTACAAGTAGTTTACTTAAGTACAATTTTAAGCTTGTTGAGTGTGTCCATTTTATGTGACTTTATACTTCTACTCCACTACATTTATTTAACAGCTATAGTTACTAGTTACTTTTCAGATTAATATTTCACAATGTTTACATACAAAACATATAATCACATCCATCTCTCTTTAATTTTATTTTAAAATTATGAATGTGGAACTTTTATGTATATTGAGTGTTTTCATAGTGTAGTATTGTTACTTTTGATTAAGTAAATTATCTGAATATTTACTCCACCACTGCTTTTAGCACACCTGTTGTCATGTCAGTGTTTTTCTTGTTGGGTGAAATGTCCCCTGGAGTCCGTCTGTCCATCTGTGAATACACTGCATACTATAGCATTGTTTATTTTTAGTCACACAACATCTCATTTATGTCTGTAGACCTTAAAACAGGAACATTTTGAAAGAGATTTTTTAAAACTTTAATATTTTTTAAAACTTTAACATTTTGATTGATTTACAATGACACACATACAGTAGACTTTCAATGAAAATTGCACAAAAATGAGTTGGGATAAAATCACTTTATATGTAAAAAGAATGTATCGTAGTTTTATGTCTTACATGTTTGTGTATACAAATAGGGAAACAATATTGTTTTCAACCTTGAACTGTTCTATAGTAACATTTTGAGTGATAGTCACTAATTATTTGTACAATCGTATTAGCACCTGTGTTATTTTTCTTGCATTCTAGGTTCCTGGCAGCTTTATGCTTTGTTAAATTGACTAAATGATAAGTCTGACATGTTTGTGTGTTTGTGCTGGAAAAAGGACACCATGCATGTGGGAAAGGACAGTTTAAAAGGTGCTATAGGAAGACAAAAATGAAAGCATAGAAAGTCTGCAAAAATTATCCAAAATGACCGTGGACTCAAGTTAATAAATTAAACAACAAACTGCGGATCTCTTATTCTCAAACATCCTCTCGTCATTCTTGGGTTTATAGGGTGACAGGGTGCAGCACAGATGTGGGGAGAGCAAACAGACTTTTTTTTGGATCCAAGGCTCTAAATTTAACCTCACATCCTTTCCCCTCTCTCTCAAGGCCTATCAGTCAGCCGAGGTGTTGGAGGAAAGGATGGTTGAAATATAGCCCAAGGTCAGACGTGACTGGGGGTAGGCAGGGGGCCGGGTTGCTGATGGGATGGGATGAGCTTTGACGGGGAGTATGAGGGGGGTGGTTGTTGTTTTTTGGACATTGTGTTGGGCCTAGAAAAAAATGGCAGGAGAGGTGGGATGGTTCAGGAAAAGAGGGAGGGTGGGCACCGCTATTAAAGGCAGGGGGCTGAGATAGACGGCAGACTGTTTAGGAACAGTGAGTCACGCTGTGGAGGAGAGGAGATCATTCAGGATGCCAGAGCCAGTCAAAAAAGCAGGTAAGTGTGCTCATTCCTTAAAATTCCTTAACACCTGAAAATGGAATAACTTGCCCAAAAGTATCTAAAAACCCCAAATTTTGATATTAGCATAATCCTGTTGGCAGACCACATCAAACAGTGTACAGTACATATGACCTGTAATTTTAACTGCACTCATTATCGTAATCAACATGCTGCAACTTAACCTCTAGTGGTATATTTTACTTCCTTTGTGCAATCTTCTTCTTAAACAGAAACTGTGATACATGTGTGAGAAAATATTCCCCTGTCTGGGGCCACGCCCCTCTTAAGCAACTTTAACCCACAACCAAACCACTCACTTGAGACCTGTACATTGTTTTCATGATAAAGAGTGACTGTTTGACTGTTTGCAGAATAATGTGATAATTACATTTTACATAACAAAGGTTTGTTTCATGTTTTTTTGTTTAACCGTGTAACCACAATGTTCTTTAAGTCACAATTTTTGTCATTTTTTTCCACAATTAAAAGCTCATTTTCACCATTTACCAGTATACATAAAATATATGCTACAATATATCACTTATATTAACAGAGTAGTTATTTCCAGACAATTACATTTTTCTAAACTATTTTAAGATCAAATAAAATAAACTGTATTGATCCCACACAGGGAAGTTGAAGTCACAGCTGCATTAGGACAAGAATAGAAGCATTGATAAGTACCTTTATAAAACTTTGTAAATCTAGAGTGCTGTGTAGATTATGAAAATGTATTATATACAAACGAGGCATGAAAAAAATACAATAAAAAGCGCAAAATACTATATATATATATACCAATATATGTATGAATGTAATATAAAGTGCTTTGACACAAAAATGGAATTGGGTGGTGAGTACAATGCCCTGTGTCTGCAGATAAAAGTGAATGCAGCTTAAAATAAAGTCAGAACAATGCAGAACATCAGGTAAAGTAATTATTTATGCTTCCAACACGTATAATATATTAATATATTCCAGGGCTTGATAAGGTGGCACAAGTTGCTTGGTAATGTGATAAACCAATACCCACGTAGCCAGTAGCTAAAATCACAACATACTACGTGCAATTATCCATCCTTAGTTCAAAGTGTTTTCCAGTGGAGTGATAACACTCTAAACCCTTTTGGCCTTGTCAGGAACTCAGTTGTCACACGGTCCAGGTGGAAACATCGTCTGATGTGAAATCGACACTGTCACATTTCCAGCATCACTGCATTCACAAAATGCACGACTGATCCAAAAATGCCCGACGGGATTCCAACTTGACAAATGACTTTCCACCGTTTTTTTTTCCTTCTCTTTGGTGGGAATGGACTGCTGTTTGTGGAGTGAGAAGCTCGACATATCACGTCTCAGATGACACAGGGCAGCGCAAATGGCTAGTTTGTGTGTGCCAAGACTTTTAGTGTCATTTGTACAAGGCAATAACAGTTATGATCGTCCTGAGCCTGTAGCATTATTATCAATTAATATCAACACCCTGTAATCAACAGGATGTTTTTCAATGTTTGAAGTATTGCAATAAACATGGTCTGCTTTGTCAACATTAAAGTGAAAGAAAAGTGTATTAAAGTGGCTATACTCAATATTTTTATAATAACAATGTATCAATGACACTGTGACACTGTGAAAGGGTTCGTCATGGTGTTGAACCTACTGAGAATTATCACCTGAATCTGCAGCTCCACTCGGCTTTACAAAGCTTCATAGTGACTTTCAGCTCATTGTTTAGCTGAAACTCACAACTTTACTGTTTTGGTTCACTCTCGCCACTCTCATACCGTCAGCAGAAAAAGCTCTAAAAACCTGCTGTACACTACCTGCTCAGCACCAAACATCAGACAGACACAGTTAGTGGCTAGCTGGTGAACATAGTGGAGCATTTAGCAGCTACAGAGCCAGATATTTCCCTCAGCGGACCAAAAATAGATCTAAGAGAGAGTGAATATTGGACATTCATCACATGGTCAGAAACACGACTCTAAATGAATGATAATGTTTCTCCATAACTGCTGGATGAGTAAATAAGCAACTGTTTGCTAACAAGTTTGCCACATCAACTTAAAAAGGAATGATATGTCAGTGTTGTGTTCACAACTTGTTTCGGCTGCCCCCAAGAGGCCAAAAAAACCCCAACTCAGTTATTGCAGGTTTAAAGTAGGTACCAGTGTGTAGAATTTAGGGGGATCTATTGGCAGAAATGGAATATAATATTTATAATAATCTGCAACCCCACAGCCAGATACCACTAAATCCTACGCACTGGTCCTTTAACACAAATTTTTATCAAAGGTGCTTTCAAGCGTCCATGATACAAACAAAATGGGGACCCACTCATGAAAACAGTGATCCATAGTGTTATGCTAATGGTCAAAAATTTCACAGGGTACCTTTAAAACAAGCTACTAACTAAAACTATGCAATAATAAATGATTATATTCAGATGAAGAACTTAACTGATAAAAAATAAAACATGAATAAATAATAGAATTAAATAGTAAAATTAAAATAGAACACATCATCACATATAATAAAGTCTTGAAAACTACTACTACAACGCCTCGTGAAACAAACTACTTCAACAAAATAAGGAGCAGCAATGTAACGTAACATAACGAATGTAAACAAAAGCACAAACTAATGTTGGCTTATGACAAACTGCCAAAAACGAGCCAACGAGATGCAGCAGCGAAACTTGGTGTTCCTCCATCTGTAGCCATCCTTTTAAAGTGGATTGATAATGCCCGGTCACGTAATGCCCCCTAAATAGCATACCCTATAGCGAAGCTGTCCGTTTGATTACTTTATATTCATGTAACAAATATACAAATGTCAATTAGATGGTAATCTGCATGAGAAATAAAGAAAAAGAAAAAAAAATCAGTTATAATAATCAGCCGCTTATAGTGATCAATTTGACCCGGACAGACGTGATCACTAAGAGGTTTCCATTGTACTTAAATTTGCAGTTTTGAACTTTTGTCTCCCCCCCTCTGGCAGTGAGAGTAATTACACCAACCCTGTTGACGTACGCTTATGACATATGCTTACAGTCCCAGGCTCGGGTTCAGAAATAGTTACAAAAATGCAGAGAAATTTCTCCAGTTCCAAGACAATAATCCATTATTTAGCTCGAGTAAATGTAATAGCTACACTCTACTCCAAATATTTTACAAATACCAAACTGTCAAAGAGCAGTAACGCAACATCCGTGTCTGCCCTCAGTCCCTTCTCTTCTTTCAGCGATCTCCAATGAGGAAAAGCTGCACCAATGGTTATCCATGTTTGTCCTCGCCGTTGATCGCTTTCATTTTTTGACTGTAATCTTTCTTCTGAACTCCGAGTTTCTTTTTTATCTGGAGCATCGGAAACTTTTCTTGGACGCTTCTTAGGTTTTTCCACCATAGGCTCCTCCATACTCCTAGTCATTGTAGCCTACTCTGTCGCTACGGTTGCTCAGCGAGAAACATCGCCCTGCAGAGCCGGAGAGCCCCAGCAGTTCTAGGTGCAGAGGCTTTCGCAGCAGTTCCAGACCCACCGTTTTAGACGTGCACATGCACGTCAGCTTTGGCAAACCAATCATTGCTGGTTGACGTAAAGCGCATCACTACCGGTCCACCAGCGTGGGAATGTTACCACAGACACCAGATTTAAAAACTCTGGTATACTGCAGACGTTCATTTATATGTAAAAGGCCCACACTACAGTTTTAACTGTTGCCATTCAGTTGAAACAATGTGGTATTTCTATTGATAACAACAGGTTATTAAAATTTAGGTTATTTTTATTTTTTACTGCCAGTTACTACAAACAATTAATGAATTTTATATATTCAGGTGAAATTAGGAGAGTCCTTTTACTGTGTGAAAGGTAAAGCAGCATGAAGGATTGACAGCATGACAAGAGACGTTGTAACTCTGGCTGCAGGCAGACTGAGGACACATCATTCTTTCTGTGTCTCCAGAGTCATAAAAATAGAGTCAAGTTAATCCCTCAACAATGATACCTGCACCCCTGTTGCAGCTGAAGCCTGCCAGCCTCATTTATTAGTCCAGTACATATGCATCCTATATTTAAACTCAATAGGGTCATCTAGCACGTGGAGTTTTTTTGTTCTGTGTGGTTTTGTAGCGCTGCCTTGAACTGTTTGGGACTCAAACCTGGAAATAATATGCATCTGAGTTACACCTATAGACATTTCATGATTCCAGACACCTGGTGTTACTGTTAGACACATGTCTACTTTCAGGGCTGCCAGTTACACTTACTATTTTAAGATGACAAGTGTTTGAGAGAATGACATTGCTGTGCACACTTTATAACTTTTCAGAAGAAAAAAAAGAGCTCGCATTGCAGGAAAGGCAACAGCTGGTGTTTTACACAATGAGTGTAAAACTTACTATCAATAGTTTTTTAGACTGATGGTAGATGGTAGTATTTTTCCATTTTGGATCACTACCCATGAACGTTACTGTCATTGATATGTGTAGATGGTTTTGTAATCGTGTGCTGATGTTCAGTTTGTTATAGATGTTCCAGATGTGTTGCTGGTCATCTTTGGTTTGGTTTTGGGCTGTTGGGTTCGTTTTCTTCAGACTTTTGTCCAGTTTAGTTCCATTCAACACCACAATCAAAAACAAGCTAATGTTTTGATTGGATGCTAATTAATGAGGGCAAATGGACTTTAATTCACCACCTGATTAGGAGGACGGGGTGGATGCATGTAGTGTGTGTGCTGACCAACATCTTCTTAGGCAGTGGTGGAATGTAACTAAGTACATTTACTCAAGTACTGTGCTTAAGTACAATGAAGTACTTTGCTTGATTTTTTGCTACTTTGTACTTCTACTCCACTGCATTTTAGAGGAAAATGTATTTTTTACTGACAGCTGTAGTTACTAGTTACTTTGCAGATTAATATTTTACATACATGATCAGCTTATAAGGTATAATGCACTGTTATAGATTAAACTACCATTTAATATATACATTATTTAAAATTAACTCCACATTGACCAGAGCTACACCATTAAAATGCTGTTAATATGTTTATGCATCAATAATCATCAATCAATAGAAAAAAAACCTGAAAATTAATTTTGATACTTAAAGCAACTCTGTTGAACTTTTAATTTTTTGTTGATTTTGGCGGTCCCTGTGGATAAAGGCGGTAGTGTTTCACCTATGGTTTCACTCCCTGCTGCAAGGAGCCTACTTCGCCGGGAGGAGAGGGGCAGCAGCTCCAGAGACGGACCTTCAGTTAGCTGCTGAAGCAACTGGAGTTCATCCAGAGCAAACCCCAGCGCCGTTTCGTCTGATATCGTGGATAACCCCAACCCAGTGGCAGGCATTAAGAATAACTATTAGAAACTAATAGAAATAGCCAGTCTTCTCGCTGTTGGTCTTACAGAGGCATTGGTATTAAATTGAGACTGTTTCATAACCAGTTAAAAACTCCATAGAATACTTTTAAAGTACATTTAGCTGCTAATATTTCTGTATCCACTCAAGTAAAACTTAAAATGCAGAACTTTTACTTTATTTTTACATGTGGTAATGCTACTTTTTACTTTGAAGTAAAAGATGTGAACACTCAATCCACCACTGGTCTTAGGCAGTGCAATAGACTTTTAACACAATTACAATTGTAATTAAATTTGTCATGACTCTGATAAATTGGTCTTTATAACCTTGTATGTTTTCAGTCCTTTCAACTTCTATTCATGACTTTTCATGATTCAGTATTCTCTTGGAAGTACAAATACGATGTAAGAGAACACCAAGACTACATAAATAGGACTTATTATGAAGACAGATGTTCGTGCTTTCACAGTCTGTGAGGAGTGGGAAAAGGCAAATTCATGGGTTTTCAGTTAGCCCCACCCAGTGTGCTGCAGACTGCACAACACTGCACTTTTTCAACATGAGCAGCTCCACTCAGCTCACGAGCCTTCTTCTCCTTTTACTAAAATATAAATGGCCCCATCCTCCTTCCCTACCCTCCATCTCTCTCTCTCCTTTTCTCTCTCTCTTTCTCTGCAATTTGTTACAGTAAATGTGTTGCTCTTTCTTCATGCGTGACTTTTGTTTTTGTTCCCAGAACAAAAACAACATAAACAGTATTCTGGGTCTGTTATTTCATTTAACAAAACAAGCCTGCCCTTACCTGTTATTTGTTTTCTCACTATGTAACAAAATTCTCATCAATGTGCAAGACAATTATAGTACCTGCGTTTTCTCCTCTAGATGATTTGGTTACACCCTAACAGCAGACGCGTAAAAAAAANNNNAAAAAAAAAGGCTAATGGACACTTCAAAAGGCTTATTTTTTTTATATTTTGAATCCACCCTCCCTCTTCAGTTTCAGCATTTGCCAAGAAACCAAAGACTCAGGAGGCAGAAGAGGGGTCTTCTGTGGTCTTTGAAGCAGAGACCGAGAAGCCTGATGCTAAAGTAAAATGGCAGTGCAACTCAAAGGACATTGCCAGTGACAACAAATATGCGGTCACAGCCGACGGAAACAAGCACTCCCTCACTATAAAAGCTGTTACCAAGGAAGATGCCAATGTCTATGCAGTGATTGCTGGGGGGTCAAAGGTCAAGTTTGAGCTGAAGGTCGTATCAAAGCCAGGTGGGAGACTTTGATGCTGCAGCTGTGTGTCTGCATAGTCGTCACAGAGCACAAAGTAAAATGGAGCACTCAATGCAGAAAGCCACGGAGGCAGTAAATACTTGATGCACTGCATGCACTTGATGTTTTTGCACATGAACTCACATTGTGCACCTTCAGCTGCTCAAAAACAAATCTCTGAAACAGCTCTGCGTGGTCTGTCTTTGAGAAGTGTCCGCTCTTACAGGAATAGTTTGACTGATTATGGGAAATACACTTATTAGCTTTCTTGCAGAGAGTTAGACGAGAAGATCGACGCCACTCTCTTACTTGTCTGTTAAATGTGAAGGTATAGCCAGCAGATGGTTAGCTTAGCTTAGCATATATCTGTAAAACAACATCTTGTCATCACCTGGAACGGCGGAGACTCCAGAAAGTCACTGCCAGGAAATAGTCCCACATAACCTGTGGACGTATTAAGAGAGCTGGATACCACGTGACACTCAGCCTTGCTGCCAATTTACCCCAGAGGCCACTCGTGGTACTGCAATGAAAAAATCCTCTGCACCCCAAAAAGCATTTTCCCCATAGACCATCATTATAACCATTATCATTACCATAACCATTATGTAAAACTGCTGACACCTCCAGCCACAAACAAAGTCAATGTCTTCTCTTTGAATTATGAATGTTTAAACCACAGGCTGTAGTTTCATATTTACCCTACAGACATGAGAGTGGTATTGATCTTCTCATCTAACTGGCGGCAAGAAAAAGTGTCAAACTATTCCTTTAAGGATCTGGATATTTGAAATCACTGGCTTAATCACAATCATTTTGTCCAACACTTCAAATCTATAGAGCATTGCATTGTATGCTGCAATGATTGTGTGCTAAGTGTGTCACAGAGCAACATTTATGCCATCAGTCTGTCAGTGTGTGACCCGCTGAGGTCGTTTGTTTGGATTTGATAAGGTGGAAACAAATCTTGAAGAAAGGCAGCAGACTAATGGGCCTAGTGCGCTACAAGAGACGGCCCACAGCTGTCTGTGGCTCATATCATAGCCACCCTTAGTCTGTCTGTACGGCGACCTTGACCCTCACACCAGCACATTATTTCCTCATGAGTAACCACCACTTGACTGGCGCTCAGGATAGGCATGAGAGGCAGCTGATAACGCATGGAAAATCAGTCGGCCATTTGAAGATGATAAGAGACAAGAAATATTTGGGCGATAAATGTTCGCCAAGGAATATTTTCACTCTGACAAAACAGTGTTTTAAAGACTATCAAATAGATTAAATGTTGCAAATGTGATTATATGTCTTGGTACATAAAATACTCACATGTTAAGTCCTTCTCAAGGTTTCACTTAAAACAAAAAAAAATTGCTAAAATATATCTTTTTACAAGCATTTTCTTGACAAATATGAATTAAGTTTGACAGATTAATAAGGGTACAGTGTACGGACCAGATGTTTTTCATTGTACCTCTTACTTGTGACTTGTTATCTCTGTGGTGATGATAACACAGAAGCTCCAGTTGAGGCCCCTGCTGATGGACCCGGGGAGTCCAGTGTAGAATCAGAACAGGCCCCTGCTCCACCTGCCGCAGCACCCACAGAGGACCAGACTGCTGCCCCAGCACAAGATGCTCCTCCAGCTGAGGGTGAGTCACTCATTTACTCCTTTGTTCAGTCATTAATGTCCATCATACTGTCCATTCGATCACATTCTTTGAGTTACGCATTTCCTGAAAATGTCAAACATGCCAAAAAAACATCCCAGTCTGTTTGAAATGCCACATGAATGTACATTACAGCACATGTTTACACACAAGGTGTTGGTCTTAACTGCCATCAACGTGCAAAAACATTGCATGTTTAAGTTTATATCTCATATTCTGTGTTTTGACACTTACGGATACAGTACCATATGTTTGCTTTGTTTTCCTTTTTTATTTCTCTTGCTTCTGTATGTAGTGTATGAAGTGTGTCTTCATACCTCCTATATAGCTCCAAGCTCATGATATGCTGGTTTCAACATCAGTCTGCCGAATGAAGTTGGTTTTCATTCTCTACTCTGCTTTCTAACATGCTTTTGAATTAAACATTGTTTGATTCTGATGCCTCAACTTCGTGTTGAGGCATTCTGCTCTGACCCTGTTGGATTTTCAGAGGCACAGCCTCCAGACACCAGACAGGACCTGACTGGACTCTTCACAGAGAAACCCCAGAGTGGAGAGGTCACTGTAGGTGAGTGGCTTCAAATACAGGAATTCTTCTAATATTTGGGAAATAATCTAAAATATGTGTCAATTACCCCTTAGAGACAGTTGCAGGATTAGTGGTGGATGTCACAGTTGGTGCCATAAACTGTCCAAGTCTTAACAAGGTTTAACATTAGTGTTAGTGCACTTTTTATTATTATATCTTTTCAGTTCAAACACTGAGCCAGGAAAGGCTTTGGGAAATGTGAAAAAAGCAATGGAAATTGATGGAAATACACCCAACAGTGCTGTAACTGAAGCCTTTAATTTGAAAACTACCATACAGTATGTAACTGATAAATGTTTTTTTTAAACTTTGCCAAACAGATATGTACAAGTGCTAAAATATATCAATGTTTATATGCAAATAGATATATAACATGACAGTCAATGTATGAAATATGCACTAAATATGCTGATAATTAGTAAGTATATATAGATAAGTAGAATTTCATCACAGAATAAACAAAATAACAACAAAAACTCAAAGCTGCACTGAATATCCGAATCTGAAGCATAATGTGTTAAACCACATGACAAATTATTCTTTTGTGCAGGTGAAAACATCACATTTGTGGCCAAAGTGAATGCTGAATCATTGCTGAAGAAACCCACCATCAAATGGTTCAAAGGGAAGTGGATGGACCTCGCCAGCAAGTCTGGAAAACACCTGCAGCTAAAGGAGTCGTATGACCGCAACACTAAGGTAGACTAATGCTGCAGACGCTGAAACAGGAAAGCAGAAAAAATCATTGTATTTTGATGTCATGAAATACATTATATCTGTGTGACTTTATTCCTTTAAAGAGCTCATGAAAAACTGCCCACGTTATGTATTTTTTCATTAGAATTAGCTAAGAACTGCAATATGTAACATTTTACTTTTGGTAAAGGTGTTTTGCAAGTCTTGCCCTTCTCACCCTCAGTTTTGCAACCTCTTGCCTCAGTCGCTCATCCTGATAACGTGATAAACCACAGGCACGCTACCTTAGAGGTTTTAGGGGGGAGACTGGAGGACATGTTACTCCTACACATTTCATCTCAGATTTTCAGAACAAGTTGGTGAGAGAGACCTTTACAAGGAAAGTAAGCAGGAAAATCAGTGACACACTCCATGAAAGTCCCAAATCTGAAACTAAATAATGCTATACATATGAAATATGTGTATAACAAGACTTTTAATCAAAGATGTCCACCTCACTGTGCCGTGTGCCCTTCTCACATCTCTCCTCATGCATGTGGCTGCAGGTCCATACATTTGAGATGCATGTCATCGCAGCCAAGGCTAACTTTGCTGGAGCTTACAGATGTGAGGTTTCATCCAGGGACAAGTTTGACAGCTGTAATTTTGACTTGATTGTACATGGTGAGTGGGCCTGTAGTTGGAATACTTTTTTATATGCTAGTTTGTTTGTGGCACTCACATAATGTTGTTTCTAATATCATCACTTCAGTCAGTAATATGATTCTCTCATATCACAATGACTTTGGATGCCGCTCTGCGTTTCAGAGGCTTGTGCTGCTGAAGGTTTGGACATAAGAGCTGCTTTTAGACGCACGTAAGTTTTATAAGACTTTCCTTTGGTCACATTAGAATTGATTATATGCTGATTAATTAGTTTCTTTTTTTCCATATTAGTTCATTAACAGTTTGACTGCTGGTCCCCAACACATTTCATCAATAGTGTCACACAGCTATAAAAGTCAGCCTGTGTTTCTTTTCCTTACAGGGCCTAAGTAAACCCTTATACCTTAGATACTGAAATCCTTGATCAGTTACAAACAAAAATTACTTTTAACTAATGATTGTATAAAGCATTGATTCATACAAGTCGGTCATCTTAGATATTGTTCCAGCTCCAATTCCGTTTTAAATATATTTTAAAACTATGATTAAAAAGTGAAAATAGTTCATATTTACTCATGTTATCATAAAGGAAACTTTGGGTGTTTCTGAGTGCAATATTGTTCAGACTACTGCACATCAAAGTTTTAACATCCAAACTGTTTTCTTATGATAAAAACATCACAAAGCTTTAAGTAACATTGAAAAATTATAAAAACCACCCAACCATGATAAAGAGAAAAAACTAAACTTAACTGATTCAATTATGCATCAAATAAATGTTAATTACTGATAAGGAATTCTGAATTTATATGAAGAGTATATGAAAAGGATACTTTCTCCTGCTCTGGTGCTCCATCAGTTTTCTTTCATTTTAAACTTCAGTCACTTAATAACTCTACCGATCCCAAATTAATTTAAGATTAAGTTTCTTTTTCAAATGAGACAGTTATCATGTAATAACATTTGGCACTAAATTACATTAAAACACAGCAGTGACATTATCCATATTCTGCTGTTCACTGCTGTACTCTGTGAATATGTTTGTTCCGGGTCAGGTGTATTTAAATCATATTTTATGTACCATTAGAATCCAAGATCATGTAGGGGTAAAAAGGGCTGTAGAGGTTTTGCATTAACGTCCAAATGAGCTGGAGTACTGAAAACTTGCCTCCTTTTGGACATCAATAGTGGAAATACTGGACATAAACATAAGTTTGTGCATATGGTTGAGCAAAATTGTAACCATTAGTTTGTAGTCAGACTTAATTAACACTTAGTCAGATTTTATATTAATTATTAATTGGCTAATCAGGATTTAAGAGATTAGAAATAGATCAAATGCACAGGCACAGTTGCCAAACTTCAGTGGAATATTACTATGTTTTATGTAACAAATAATTGTGGAAATGCTAACCTATTAGGAGTGAAGCCGGTAAGAAGAGAAGCGGACCGCAATCAAGGTAGTAAAGGGGTTTGTTGCAACATTGGAGGCTCGTATTCAAACTCTGAGAACTCTGATTGTTAAAGAACAGAAAAATCAGGACCAGGATCCGAGACTCTTTCTCTCTCCTGCGGCCTGTTTCTTCTCTGCTTTCGAGCCAAACAGAACCAGTGTTGTGGATGGTGCAGCCTCCAATCTGCTGAATTTTGAGAGAATGACCACAGACTGAAGACCATGAGAGAGCTAAGAGGACTCAAATTCAAAATCTCGGGTGTAGTGTCATTGTGTTAACCTTTGACTCGGGCAGATCTTGATACGCTGAGATTGGGTTATTGAACTACAGAGTAATATGCACTGGTTGCAGCCATCAGCTCTCTCTGATCTACTCCTGGGTCTCAATCAAAACAGCAGAGCCAGCTGCACAAACAGCTACCCGGCAGAGTGAGCTTTGACGGTGGTTTGATCATACTGAAAGTGCAGGATGTGCTAAGACACACAGGCTTTTCAGTTGTCGAGCTCTTCCACAGGGTTGCCACATAGAGGAAGCGCAGCTATGGTGTGTTGTAACTTCACCACATAAACCAGAGACTCAGCTTCTAATCCTGCTGTCGGATCAGAGGCAGGAGACAAGCACACAGACAAATCTATGCCCTTGTCTTTATCTTTCATCCCACTGATTAGAGTCGAGCAGACCCTGCTGTGACTGTTGTTTTCTTTAACCTTGAGTGTTTTGTATTGTTCTTGCTTGGATGACTGCTGCTGCTCATGGCTTAAAGGAATAGTTCGACATTTTGGGAAATATGTTTGTTCGATTTCTTTCCCAGAGTTAGATGAGAAGATTGAGTTTCAAGCTACAGCGAGGAGGCAATTAGCTCAGCATAGCAGGACTGGAAGCATGGGCGAAAAGCTAGCCAGGCTCTCTTTAAAGCTCAGAAATATGGGTGCCCCACATGGATGTATTATATTATCTGGATACCGGATCCCAAGATGGCGCCTATTCAATCCAATAGAATTGCTCACCTGGCGCATACGCTAAAAAAGTTTGTAGCTTCCGGGTTTACTTCCGGGGTATGCGGCCCACTGAATATGCGCAGTAGCGTAACTCCCATCATGCCTCTGCCCAGCCCACCTATGAGAACGCGCGTTGCCACAGCGATGACATCATTCAGAAAAAAAAGGACTTTTCTGGGCTTTGGAAAAGTTTTACAAAGATTAAACTTCCGTGGCTTAGAAATATACAATACAAAGAGTAATAATTGACCATGTTTATAGCTGGAGGTGTCCTATCAACAGTATTACAGACATCTCTTTTACAATGGTGGTCTATGGGGAAAATGCCTTTTGGACCGCAGAGGATTTTTCGTTGTAATACCGTGAGTGGCCACTGGAAAAAATTGGAAGCAAGACTGAGCGGCGGCACTGTATCCAGTTCTAATAAAACATTCATGGTGCACCAGTAGTTTTGTTGCATGTCAAAGATAAGGGGCGCCATCATAAAACAAAAACAGATGTCTCCCTTTTAGTTTGTTTTTTTCTCAAAGGAGAACAGGACGTGTGATCTACAGAGCAGATACGTAAGATGTAGCAGAAAAGAAATTCAGTTGGACCTACAAGCACCTGTAAAAGCTCACAAATTAACACTTTGTATTTTAGATGTTTAATCCATACACAAACAAAAATCTAAAAACAGCCATTTGTAGATTTAGTGGGAGTCAGCTACATGGTGTAGCCTAACTATATTGTATTTATACAGTTTTTGTATGGCTTGAACAAATGAGATCTTTGGAGAGAGCCAAGCTAGCTGTATCACCCTGCTTCCAGTCTTCATGCTAAGCTAAGCTAATGGACTCCCAGGTCTGGTTCCACGGTTAACACACAAACATCAGAGTGGTATAAATTAATAAGCGTATTGTGTCGAAATGTCAAACTGTTCCTTTAAACATGGCAACACCTGTCTCTCCAGCAAAACATCTGCCTGTTCATGTCTTTTATTCATCGATGCACTCACTTCCTTTCAGTCTTAGAGAGTGATACTGTCCGATGCAATTTCTCCTTTTTAATCTTCGTCTAATTTTAGCATTTGAATATTTGTGTTGTACAGTACCATTCATTATCTTTTAACACTTGCATATTGGAACAAGAGTAAACAGGAAATTATTACTATTGTGTAAACCAGAAATGTGGATTTGTTTTATTTAAAAGAAACCATGTCTGTGAAGTATTAACATTCATGTTTTCTTTGGAGAAATCAAGTAGCCTACTGTGCTGTTGATGTTTTCCTGCTGGTGGCTGATATTTCTGCAGTAGTACAGATGGAAAAGAAGACTCGGGAGAGCTGGACTTCAGTACCTTATTAAAAAAGAGGTAAGCAGTAATTTGTAGACTTTCAGGATAAGGCAACAACTTTTTAAAAAGCTTTTTATAATCTAACTGTGTCTCACTCTTTTTTTCTGGATCGTCCTGCGTCTTCAGAGAGTAAGTAACTTGTGCATTTGCAAACTAGAAGTACGAATGATCACCTAATAACACTCACCTGCAGGCAAATAAGCCTGAACAGTAACTCACAGTACACAGTGATAAGTTAGAGTGACATGATGTGTCCGTTGACTCAGGATTTTAACTTGAAAATGAGGTTTAGCATCCTTTTGAATGCATTTGCAAAAGATTCTTCAAATCATTTCATTATTATTCATAATCATATTGAAATCCCTACACTCGCAGCCTGATTTTCCACCATATGGGGGTCCTGAAAATCGAGTTACCCTGTCTTATCTCACTTTTATTATCAGACTCATCCATAGGTTAATCCTGTGATCACTAATATTGCATTGTTTGTTGTGAAGGCCTTCTCACAATAACTCAAACAGCAACACTTGTCAGGCACAGAGTTTCTACTATTTTATCTCCCCTTTTATGTTTTCCCTGACATATTATGTATGGCTATTGAGATTCTCTATATGAGCCCTCTTCACTGACACTTTGCGGTCTTCACTCAAAAACACAAGTCACCCTCCCAGCACATCAATAATTACTTCTGTGTGTCACACACCGTTACCAGATACTTATTGCCCTCTGTGCACAAGAAAATTGAACATCATGTGGAACTCCAGACAAAGAATGATGTTAGCATGTGATTTTAACTGACCTTGTTATTTAGGCCTAACTTGTGCAGGCTTGCTTCACTGCAGTTTAACCACTGCTAGAATATTGAATTTGTTTTAAAGGCATATTTCTAATATGCTGATTGAAATGCTGTGTTTGTTTAACTTGTCTGGTTTGTTTTGCCATATTTGCCTCTTGGGTTCTACCTCTGAATGAGCAGCAGTTTCTTAAAATCTTCGAATCGGTAAGAAACTGCTGACATGTTGTCCGAGTATCGCAGGAAAACGTTGTTGTGCATGCATCTTCATCTGTCAGCATTCAGTTATTTAAAGTTATATATCTATTTATTGGAAAACAATTAACATTTTACTTACCATAAATTACATAGTGGAATGTGGACATGAATCAATGAGTACTTTTCACACTTTAAGTACATTTTGCTGATAATACTTCTGTACTTTTACTTAATTAAGATTTTTATTTCACTTGTTTTTAAGCATTTTTACATTGAGACATTGCTGCTTTCACTTAAGTACACTTCAACCTCTGATAAACTGTCACATGCAGACAACTGAAAACAAGGCAGGTGACATGAAAAAGCATAAAAGTCACTCAGTCAGTCAGGCTTGCAGTCAGAAACTTGCAGCCGGCAAAATATCAGCAACAGATAATCCAAAAGAAAACAGGTAACAGGTACACAAAGAAACACAGACAGCTTGAACTTGAGGTAGCTCAGGCAAGATGAACACTGCTGCCTATGTACACTGTAGTGGTGAGTTAATGAGTTGATGGAAGGAAGCTGCTCATAAAGGCTGTCAGGTGACTGGCTGAGGTAGAAAAGTTGCTGAGGTCACCTAGTGGACAGGTGTGGTAAAACACAGAGACTACAGACTCACTAGCTTGTGTTCCTTGTTTTCTTTATTTCCTTTTTTTTCTTGGGGATTATAATTGCTAGTACAATTTAAGCACCTGATTCCTTTAGCAAAGATGTCACAATTATTAGCAGTACAACTCCTGTGAGGGAGGGAAGTAGGCTGCTTACTGTACAGCTGGGCCCTACAAAAATCCTAAATATAATCTATGCTTAAATTAATTAAAAAGAGGCCTATAGATATACACAAACTTTATATTGTCTCTTTTTATGAAGTTCATGACTGCACAAAATAACAAAAGGCTGTAAGATGAAAGGGAAGGAGTATAAAACAATATCAAATCCAAGCAATTAGATTAGAAAATACTTGTCAACTTGTTAACTTTATAGCACATAGTTAAGAATAATTATAGTCTACATTATAAACCTACTGACCATTTTATATGCTAAACATTAGTAAACAATATATGAAGTTAATCAGCGGTTGCTTCTTAGTGATTCATTAACAGTTAATTGTGAATTAAGTGTGAATAAAATATGTAATAGTGAGTAGTAATCTGTTAATGAGGTTTTACCAAAATGTTTGTGTTGCTGAATCTCTTACAGCCTACTTCCTTCAGCCTGTATCCATAATGTAAGTTGCAAACTCTGTGCTAAGTGATTGGTTTTAACATCTGCCTCTGGTTGGTTTATTTGTATCAGAGCCGTGCAGGTGAGCTCGGACCCTGACGTGGACGTGTGGGAGATTCTCAACCATGCTCCTTCTTCCGAATATCAGAAGATTGCTTTTCAGTATGGCATTACTGACCTGAGAGGCATGCTCAAGAGACTGAAGAAGATGAAGAAAGAAGAGAAGAAAAGTGCAGGTTTGGGCAGAGTTTATAATAGGCTGATCTAACTCTAACAAAATGTAAAGTATAGACCTAATTGTAACAGATTTTTTGTATATCTAACTGCTCTGAAATGTAGCTTTCCTCAAAAAGTTGGATCCTGCTTACCAAGTGACAAAGGGGCATAAAATAAAACTGGCCGTTGAGGTCGCCAATCCAGATGTTGATGTGAAATGGCTGAAGAACGGACAAGAAATTCAGCCGACTGGAAGGTCAGATTAAACACGCTGTACCTGTACATCATGAAGCATTCAACAAATACAGTAACAATCCTTGATTATTTCTCTCTGTCTCTCTTTTGCCTCTGGTTTTATATGGATGAACGTCATACCTTGTCCTTTTGTTACGTCACTAGCAAGTAAGTGTCCAAGAGCAAATAAAAAGACTGTTGATGCTCATTTGGATTTTACAATACAACTTTATATGAGCTCTTTCCCCAACACGTTTGCCATTTCACCCTCATGTTTTCAACTTGTCTTAGAGTTAAAAAATTAGCATTTTGTCTCAAATACTGTATTAAAAAGTTATATTCCTTAAACAAGTATTTCAATGTATAAAAATCTTCCTGATCTTTGTACAGGTACATCTTTGAGAGTGTTGGCAACATGCGCTACCTCACCATCAACCACTGCTCCTTGGCAGATGATGCAGCATATTGCTGTGTGGTGGGAGAGGAGAAGTGCACCACTGAGCTCTTCGTTAAAGGTATTTAAGGTTCAGAGGAAATTTACAACATAACAGATTAAGATTAAGAGTTGCAGTTCGATCTCTCATTCTTATCCATTTTCTGCAGAGCCTCCTGTCCTGATTGTGAAGAATCTGGAGGATCAGATGGTCATGAAGGGTGAGCGGGTGGAGATAGAGTGCGAAGTCTCAGAGGAAGGAGCCAATGTTAAATGGTTAGATATTCTTCTTTACACTCATAAATCTGTTAGGGGTTACATTTTTATGCTGTTGGATCATAAATCCTAAATGTAAACCTCACAAAATGTAGCACCACCTAACACTAACCATACACATCAAACTAAAAAAACATATCCTGTAAAGGTTCAGTTAATTACTAAAAAATGCTAAGAGGTAAAATAAATTAGCCATGGTTGGACTGATAAAAAGATATTTCCAGGTTAAATGCCGCTAAATCAAATTTTAAAAAAAGTAGAATTAAGCCTTTCTTTGACTTCAAAGCAAATTTTCAGCCTCTCTTACACAGTGTTCATTGCTTAGACACCCAGCAGATGGCATTTGAGTTTGTCATGTCCACAGACAGAGCACTGTCTCTGTGACAGACTGAAGTACCGCCACAAGCCGTAAATTATCACCTCAACGAAAAGGTCACATCACCATTATAGTATGTCCCATGTGACCTTTATCTGAAGGAGAAAGTTGCTGCAAATGCTTTTATTTGAGTCCAAAATAATTTTCTTGCAACGGAGGCCAAAGATCAGTATGTGGGGTAAAAAGTCAAATGATTAACAGTGAAACTGAGATAAATTTGACACTGCAAAAGGTACGAAGTGTCATGATCTAAAGTCGACAAAAATCAATGCATAGATCTAATGTACTAACCTTTATAAACCTATCAAGTACACCACTTCTCTGTTTTTTTCTAGTGTTTCTAGTCTGTGCATGGATGTTTTTGATATCTTTGAACAGTATATATTAAAGGCTCAAAGGTCCATTTGCAGGTTTTCTGAGCTCTCAATCAAATCTCACTACTTTCATTCAGCAAATGGAGCCAGCTTAGTTGTCATCACAAGACCTAAATGTCAACTTTCCGTCTTGTAAAAACAATTGCTGATGTACTGTATGCGCGTCATAACAACGTGAGATGTGGCTGAAGGCTCCAAAAATAGTAAGAAGACCTTTTGAGCTTTGATTCACTTTATCTATGATGTCTTTAATATTTACTGAATTATTTAAAAAAAGTGTTAACCAGCTCTTAAAGACCTGCCCATGAATTTAATTATGATACTTTTAAAAATGGGTTAACTTTGGTTGCTGTGTGAATTCCTGTGCAGGGAGAAAGACGGCGTGGAATTGACAAGAGACGAGTCTTTCAAGTATCGCTTCAAGAAAGACGGCTGCAAACATGTCCTGATCATTAATGAGGCCACAAAGGAGGACTGTGGCCACTACAAGGTTAAAACGAACGGCGGCGAGTCTATGGCTGAACTCCTGGTGCAGGGTGAGTGTCAGTCATGCGCGTGCTGAGTACAGTATGAACCACTTTTGTCAGTGATGAACACTCCAAGTGCACATTCTCATACCCTACCAACAGTCCCGTGGCCTTGCCACTCCTGGCATGCTGTCTATCTTTGGGATATAGTGCCCGCATCATTCTGCCAAGGTTACTGCGGCGACGTACATAAGTCCACATGCCAGCTAAAGTTAGAAGACGTGGACCATAATTCACCTGAAGGGCACAGGTCTGCACAAGTGACCCAGTTTCTCTCTCTCCCGTCTTGGTTTTCCCTGTCTTTGTTTTTCTGTGTTGTTGTTGTTGTTTTGTTGTGTTGTGTTGATTTAATGTTTCTTCATCACACTTTTTTATTCAATAGCTGCTAAATCATCATGTGGAACCAACAGCAAAATAAAGCCTAACATTTCAATAGTTTATAACAAAAAATACCACATACACTATGTTGGCACTTAAAATGCTACACTGTCATGATACTCAGTAACAAGTATCTTTTATTTGCTTCAGTATTTTAGGGGCAGATTTTCCCTGAGGATAGAAAATCAAGTTTTTATTTTTTAGTGTAAGTTGTGGTTCAAAAGTATGTTTTATTACTAAATGATTTTCCTCCAGTACCAAGTCACCACAGCCTGTTGATGCTGATGAAAGATCTGCACTCTGAATTTAGTAACTCTGATTCTCTGATAGTATTCAGATTTTTATATTTTATCAATGGTATGAAGATTTAAGATGCAGCATGTTTTGCAGGTTTAAGACGGATAAATATGCTTAGAAGTCTTGATTTCAATCCACAGGTGATCTAGAAATGATGGATGGGGACGGTTCAAACTCATCCGCACATGGACGTAGGCAAAATATAAATCCCAGCTAGTTTAAACCCCCCCTTTTTTTTACCATCCAGTAACCATTTCATCTTAGTACCATTAGCTCACAGAGCAGAAGTATTCATTAAGAACAAAAAGAAAACTTCAAATCATCACATGACAGCCATCAGTGTTTGGTTATAATTTGACCTTTTCTGTGTTTTCTTGTAGAAGCTATAATTTAGTCCTGGTGATATATTGAATATATATACTCTCATATTTGCATATATATTCATGTGTATGTGTGATATATGTGTGTGTGTCCCAGGGGTTGTTGTGTGTAGATTTAATCCCGATCTTTGTTCCTGCTCTCAGTCCAGTTAAGTTTATCTGGCCTGTTAGTCGAACACCGAGCCTGCCAAGAATTACCAGCTGCCATTGTGCAGCAGGGATCAACACCTCAGTCCACAACAGAACTCCCATTATAATGCCATTCCCACCTTATTTGCCCTCCCTTGCAGCTAGCTGACGTGAAACACCTGTAACCTTTACAAGGAGCATGGTGTGAGTTATCTCGCCCAGATAACAATTTCTTTGGGATAACTTTAATAACTCCCATGCACATTATTTCTTGTGATATACAGAAATAGCCTGAAGCTCCTGCATCTGGTCTTCATATCCTCCCACTTTATTTTCTATTGTAAATCCAATTAACTATTCCCCTTGTGCTTGTTGCTAAGAGACAACACACAAAGGCCCATGCACAGAGATAATGAACACCTCACGCTCCAACATATTATTACCATATTATCATCACATTCAATAGGTGCATCTCATTTTTTATCACATTATCCTCATGCATCATCATCTTATTGCATCTTATTCCGCCGCCTCATACAGTAGCTCCTCCTCTGAAGTCTGAAGGCCTCGCTAGTTTCCAGTATCTGCACTCTGAGCCTGTGTTTTTCTGACTGTGTAGAGAAAGAACTGGAAGTCTACCAGAGCATTGCAGACCTCACAGTGAAGGCAAAGGATCAGGCGGTGTTCAAGTGCGAGGTGTCAGATGAGAATGTGAGGGGAACCTGGTACAAGAATGGTGTAGAAGTCAAGTCGGATGCCAGGATAAATATCACACATATTGGCAGGTGAGGACAGTTTTACACATGTGTTAAATATGCTGCATATATCCACCATGACACCATGAATCAAAATACAAATTCTGACCATTTTAGGATCCACAAACTGACCATTGATGAGGTCAAACCAGAGGATGAGGGAGACTACACTTTTGTGCCAGATGGCCATGCTTTCAACCTTTCTGCTAAACTCAATTTCTTGGGTAACATTGATGCTTCTACTTTTTACACTTCAAAATTAACACGATTCAGAGCCTCACGGGACTACTTAAATGATTTCCCACTCTCTTTTCTTCCTGTTTTCCTAGAGGTGAAGATCGATTATGTGCCGCGTCAAGGTACCACAAACTTACTCTTTTGTAGCGTGCAGACTGAACCAGTGGAAATGCAAGGGTCTGTTCATTTGAACCTTTTATTTCTTGCTTACTAAGATCCTCCTAAGATCCACCTGGACTGTATGGGTCGCACTGCCGAGTCAACCATCGTGGTGGTGGCCGGCAACAAATTGCGTCTGGATGTCCCTATCACTGGAGACCCTGCTCCCACGGTGGTCTGGACCAAAGGAGAGAAGGTAAAACAGACAAATAGACTGGTGTTATTAATGAGCCTCACACACATCTACCATCCGTCCAGAGCCACGGTAGGTAAGGTCTGGAATCTGCTGAGAAAGAAACGCCTCACTCACTATCAATACTTGAAAGCTTTACTAATGCTGCAATGTAACATTAATAAAAATGTTGGCATATTTAAACAACATGTAGTGCAGTTTTAATATGATACAAGCTGATGAGATTACACTCTTATCAACTGACAATTTAGAGCCTGAAAATAACTATTGAGTGGCGCAGGTTAGCTCTGTAGACACACTGATGTTATGATAACTAATGCTTTCTTCCCTGCTAATACATTTGGCTGGGATACTAAGATATTTTAACCAAGCTGAGTAAGTGCAATGCTACTTGCAGCTTGTTTCAGTGATGCCTACCAGCGTGATGATCTTTGAGTTGAGGCGAAAGAGAGGTCACATGCCCTCTCTGTTCTCTTCGGCTTTTTCCGCTTTGCTCTGCTCAAATGTAGGCTAGTTCTGTAAAACCCGATGGAGAGGAGAAAGGAGAGCCGACATCCTCTTGGACCCTGAAGGATGGGGACGTAAGTGCGCATGTCCCGTACGAATGTATGCCTGTTTGTGGTATTCTGACTCTGAAATCCGAGTCAGTATGTTGACAGCACTGCCATCACACTTTTCAATAAGTTTACCACCTCTTTGTCTTTGACATTAAAGAAAACAATACACTCACCCGTAGTGTGTTGGATGTACAAATGAAGCCAGTGGAGAGGTCGCAATCTACATTTGCGATTGTGTTAGCACTTGAGTTGTGAAAAGAGAAAGCATGCAGCCATCAGAACACAAAAGAATTGATCTTGCAACTCCTTGACTGAGCAGGTTGTTGTATTGATTCACTGTTTTACAACCTTGGAGAAAGAACAGGCTGCAGCAGTAACAATGAAAAACAGATGCAGACAAATACGTGAAAAGCGGCTTCTCCAGTGGCTGTCACTATACACGTGTTCTGCTTTTATGTCTCAGTTTTACAAAGCACTAAGAGCAAGGAAAAAAACCCGCATGTGGTGTTTCTCAGTATCCGTCCATGTCAATAAGGTAAGAGCATGTTTTGAATCTTCCTACAGACAGGTCAGAGGAGACTGGGCAGTAAGTATATTTTTGTATGGCAACTTTATAAAGTAATCCTTACTCAAATAGACACAAACAGGCACATGCAGTATTGGCACAGGCCAGTGTCTGGAAAGAAAACAATGAGACCATTTCTCACTGTCAGGTTCAATAAAAGAAGCGTAAGTGGACCTTCAGTGATTTTTTTTTGTTAAACTACTGTAGGTGTTTTGTTTGTCCCTCACATGCTTAGTGACAAGTTACTGTCAACCAGATCAATATATATGATAATAACAATAATTTTTTCAAACTTCTGTAGAAATCTGTACATGGACACAACTGGCCTTCAGATGGTGTTCAGCACTGGTCCTGCATTTGCATGCTGACATCTGGAGTTGTGTGTTCAAATCAACATACGTTGTTGGCTCTCAAAAGCATGATTTGACCAAATACTTCAAGAGACTTTGTGTTGGAAAGTGTTTCTCGTCTCTCCAAAATGGCATGATGTTAATGTGCCTCCGCTACATCTACTGTACCAGCATCTTTACCTACAGTTTGTCTATCGATCGATCGATCGAACTATCGATCAGTTTAGAGTGAGCAGGGACAAAAAGATACTTCACTCAGGCACAAGCCAGTAACTCTGTTCTGGTTCTTATTGCGTAGGTCGTCACAGAGGGAGACGGCAGGCTCCATGTGGAAACCACCAAAGGACACTGTGTCTTCACCATCGAGGGGGCCGAGAGGCAGGACGAGGGAATCTACTCTGTGGTGGTTCGAAACCCTGCTGGGGAGGACACCGCAGATATCAATGTGAAAGTTGTCGGTAAGACAGAGCTCCCCTGTTTGGTCGGTTTTCATCATCATCACCGTGTAGACATAAACACTGCCAATTACCACACACGTATGAAGCACTCAAAGCAGTCAAATTGCTTCGTGTAGCTACAAATATTTGATGTCAAATGGATTTTATTTCATGTTCCCAGATGTTCCAGATCCTCCCCAGGGTCTCAAAATCCTCAGCGTGGGAGAGGACTCCTGCGTTGTCCAGTGGGATCCCCCTCTGTTTGATGGTGGACAGCCAATTATTGGTAAAAAAACACATTAAAATGCTCCATTTGTTCAAATTATTTGGAAATGTCCTCCTTTATTGTCCTGACAAGCCTGATTGATAACACCAGCATATTGATTCTCAGGCTATGTGCTGGAGAGAAAGAAGAAGAAGAGCTACAGGTGGATGAGACTGAACTTTGACCCTTACCCTGACACAATTTATGAAGCCAAGCGGATGATTGAAGGAGTGCCGTACGAGATGCGAGTCTATGCTGTCAACAGCATCGGCATGTCTCGTCACAGTCCAGCCTCACAGCCTTTTGTGCCAGTCGGTGAGTCTTTACCAATTAAACCAGCTCCTTTCATACCTGCTGATTTTAACTCATCATTTTCAGACATTTGCTCCATTTAATCATTAGATTACAGCTACACTACAGTGTCATGAAGATGCTGACTGATGACTGATCTGTATGATTGATGGTTGACAGTGATGAAGTTGACATGTTTGTCTTTTGATGACTCTGGGGTCATGTGTCATGCCTGGTTTGGTCAGTCTAAGGTTTCACTCAGGTCATGGGGCCTGGTTGAGTTGTGGTCATGACAGGATGGGGACATGTTTGCTGTATGTTTATTGTAATCCAAGAAGTCTGTGGATTGTCTGTGGAACAAAAATACAGGTTGCACATACATGATCCACAGGTTATTTCTGAGTAATGTCAGTCACAAGGGTGTGTGTGCCTGTTATATCACCACGTGGACCAGATAGTTTAGCACTGATATTGCAAAAATTGCGAATGTTGTGAAGAAATAACACACAAAAGTCATACAGTGTTAATTTACTTGTTAAAGAAAGGCCACTGTGGCTCAGATGAAGCAGGATTGGTGATTCGATCTTCAGCTCCTCTTTTCCACATGTCAAAGTGTCCTTGAGCAAGACACCTATTGTCCCCCCCTCCCTATTGGTCCTGATGGTTAAAAGAGTACTCCACCAATTAAGCATTGTGCTCAATGGAAAAAATGCAAAAAATGCCCCCCAAAAAAGGATCAAAGTCAATGCACCACAATCAGATATCATCTTTTTTATTTAATGCATTTTTTTCTTTGCTGTCAAAACCTAGTGCCTACATTACCCACAATGTAACTTTATCAGACTTCACGCAGCTCCTTCTGGAGCCACAAAAGGCTTTATACAACTTTTTTCACATATGCAGTTGTATTCCCCGGCACCTGTAAACACACTTTGATGAGTAATATTAGTGGAGTTATCCTTGAAGTGCCCTGTATGATTAGCTCCACTGCCATCAGTGTTTGAGTGTGCATGGGTGAATGATATCTAACATAAATACAGTGCATGCAGTCAAAAGAACCTTTCCTCTCTACCATAGCAGTTATAGCATTGCATGTAAAGTCTACAGCCCTGAGCAAATATAACTTTACCCATATCACATCACCACTTGCAAATTATTTGTCTGAAAGGTGATCAAATACCCTGTTAACAAGTCTACCATGGTTTGTTGAAGACAAAGACTGAGACTGAGAGGCTTACACTGACTCTGTGTACTGTAAGAATTCTACAGTTGGAGGGTTGTTTCGTCACTGTCAGTCAAATCTGATCAAACCACACCCACACAGTCCTGATGGAGCAGATTAACTGGGTTTTTGAGTGTTAAAAAGCACATTTTTATAAACTTTGATTGTTGCTTATTTAGTCAGGGATATTTAATGTTACAGAGAAATATTTAAGATTTGAATCCAAGTTTTCGAGGGTTTCAAGTCCTTCTCAGTGAGGGGTTTACATCTTTGTCCACTATTGATCACTTACTCAGGCTCTACTGTACTTCTCTAAGGAGTTGACTTTCTTGTTTATGATGCTCTTATGTAGATTCCTTGTGTAAATCTTTACTGTATATACGTCAAAGAAAGTATGCAAGTAAAGTATGCACCAGTAAATATACAACAACACCTGGAAATTCTGGCATTTGCAGTCATGTTGGGACTAAACATAGAAACATGAGGAGAAAAAGTATTATGTTAGCTTGATAAAGAGACTGAATTGATATTTTGTTTCACTTCCTTCCATATGAATTGCTGAACAAATCGGACATGTCATCCAGAGGTCTGGAACCAGTCTAGTAAGATGTATTACCTTACTAGCCTGACAGTATCCTGTAAGGCAGGGGCTCATGTTTGGATTGTCTCTTAGTCTATCACTGATTTTTTAACTACCATCTCATTCTCCACTTGTTGATTTAAGAGGGAACATCATTGTATCCAGATGGCCAATGGCTTGTAAGACAGCTGATTAGGAAACTATCCACGGCATCCCACTCTATAAATAATGGCTTGGAAGCGCTCTGGTCTGCTGGGACCAGCTGCTTAACACAGAGGGGTTCACGCTACTGTGGAGGCTGCTCCAGAGGAAGCATTGTTGTCACTACAGCAAAGACAGCAGTAAAGAGAAGGAGAGATCGTATGTGTGTGCGAGGGAGAATGAGAGCATAGGTTAGAGCAAGGCATTTGGCAGAAGAGGCGGACGCGTGCGAAAACTTTAAGTTTTAATCAGCAGCGGGACTGCTAAATACTGAGAAAGAATGACGAAGCCTAAACTTCCAAAGACAGCTGAGAAGAAACCAGTGGAAGAAGAGAAACCTGTGGAACCAGCAGAAGAGACACCAGCTGATGCTCCAGTCGAGGCACCAGCAGAGGTGGAAGCCAGCAAGCCTGAGACAGAGACACCTCCACCTCCTCCTCCAGAACAGGAACCAGAAGCCAGTGGTGAACCACCAGCCCCTGCAGAGGCAGCCCCCAGCGGGGAAGAGGGAGCTCCAGCTGAGAATGAGACACCACCTGCAGAGGGTGTCCCCCCAACAGAAAGTGGTCCCCCTGCGGAGGAGAGAGCTGCTCCCCCGGCAGAGGAGACCCCCGTGGAGCCTGTTCCTGCTGCTGAACCAGAGCCAGAGCCTGTTGGTAGTAGGCATTATTCACTTTGAGATGTTGGATTATCATGTGGGTTTTATAAATAGAAACTTAATTTTGTTTATGTGCACATGACGTTAATGGGAAAATTGGCTGCATATTCCAGCCCATCATTTTTCAGGGGTGTGCATGTTTGGAAGTGTTAAGCGTGGCTTAGTAATCATGCTGTTGATGTTGTGAAAAAAATCTGTATTTGCTTTAAAAACACATCTGAATGAGATTTTTTTCCTCCTCACTCTGCACCTTTTGTCCAGACTAGTCTGAACTACTTTTGAAACGGTCTCTGCTGCTGTGACTTTCTCCACACAAGGAAACCCTTGACCTCTGACAGGCATTCCCATCATTTTCTTGCACCGTATACTTAGCCTGCGTCCTGTGACATGGAGTCCTGGCTTTAGTGGCCACGAGGCCACAGCTAAAACTCAGCACCTCTCAGTTTGTCCTCATGTTGTCAACAAGTTGCAACAACATAAAAATATATGGTTGACTAAATATTTCCTCTGAATGACGATGAGATGTTCTTCTCTGTTGCCATTTGGAGGATTCTTCTTTGTATACAACTAGTAGTAGTATGTCCTGTACATAGTAAACATAGGTTTGCCAGAGAGACCAACCATTATTTGAGTGGCTGGCTGCAGTTTATCTTGAATCACTGTACACACTTGTGTTTTTTTCCCCCATATTTCACCTGTTTAAAGCCAAACTGCACTGATCGCTCAGCTATTAAAACAAAAACATATGAATCTACATGTTGGTAGAGGCCACTGCTCCCGATGTGCTTAAACATTTTTCCTAAAAATAAAAAATTAGTCATTAGTGTTAAAGTAGCCATTCTGAGTGGCTATCTTCTGTGTTTGAAATGATGAATCAGTAGTGACATTTTCAATGCGTCATCAGGAATTATTCCTTAAAAACATTCATACAGTTACCATAAATTAGTTTCTCGTCAGTCTCACACAAAAGAATTAAATGGGCATTTAGTAATCTATGACCATTATTTATCTCTATTAGCAGTCAATTATACATCTTTTCTCCCCCTCCATAATTCTTCCTACCCCGACAGTTTTACAATAGAAGTAAGCTTGTAAATGAGAGTAGAGAGTACAGCAGGCACTTAAACTTCAGCCCAGCCGTGAACTCCAGGTCAGTCACACAGCTCATCTTTCCCGGGATGACATAAGCAGGCTTACTGGCTGATAGACTGTTTTAATAACTGATAACACAACCACAAATATTTGATATTGAAATTAATATTGTCTTTGCTGTTAGTTTAATTTGGTCTATCTCCAGGATCAAGCAGTCTGTTGTTAAATACTCTTTTACGTCACTCCAACACCAAAGTAAATGTTAACTGTTTTTTTGTTTCACTGCACACCAGCTGCAGTTGATGCCACTTCCCCAATCAAAAATGATTTCTTTTATACAAGATTCATTAACAAGATACATTAAACAAGATTACCTAATATGATAAGAACTTCAACTGAACTTGCAGTTATTGCATATTTATGATTGTGTGGACAGAAACAGTGGACACCAGGCCCATATAGACACATACACAGACTCTGGGTTTGTCCAGATCACCCTCATTCCCCTTTAATTGATTCAAAGATCAAAAAAATCAACTAACTTGCTGCCTTGGTAGCCTCATCAACTTACCTTCAAAGCATTTCTGTTGCTGGTAGGTACAAGTTCAACTGAATGAAAAATGTACATTCCACCTTAAAACATCTTGCTGCAGTTTACCTGCGGTTCATTACAGGAGATAAATACCTTGCTCATCACTGTGTACTATATGAAACAGTAGTTTGGTCCTCACTAGCAACAAACATAATACTACACACAATCATTTTTGTTTATAAATGTCTTCCACTTAAGCTGCTTCAGTACATCACATCTCTTCTCAAAATTAAAACTGCCGTTCATCAGACCAGATCACAGCACTCCTAATTCCCCACCAGTAAATACTGAACTTGAGCAGAGTGTTTCCAGTACTTTGCTCCATAAAAATGAACTTTAAAGGACATTAAAACTTGTAGGTCTCATCCCATTGGATGAATTTAAGCGTTTAATTAGACCTTTTAAGAGATGTCTGTGATTGTTTCTGATGTTCTCTGTATGTGCTTCTGTGTGACTGTGGCTGTTTTATCTCCGTTCTATTTCTTCTGCTGCACTCAGTGAGACTCACTGAGATTCTTCATTAGATGTTGGTTCATGAAGATGCTTTATGTATGAAATGAAACCTTTAAGTGAACTTTAGATCATGCTGCTGTGGCAAAAGTAAAGTTGCAATGGACGATGGTAATAGCACTGAAGCACTGTTTGCTGTTAAAAAGCTTTGTGAGGGTTTTTGTACTTTACATAATTTGTTAATTCCTGATCAGGTTCATCCACTTGTCCAGTAATTCATTCTGAATTTATTTCAGTAATGCTCTAACTGACTAACAGAGCCCATTTATCTGCCCTCTGCTTCACTCTCAGCCCCTACAAGTGCGCCCATCGGACTGTGCGTCGACGACATCAGTGACACTTCCATTTCGCTGAAGTGGCGGCCGCCTGAGAGGATCGGCTCTGCTGAACTCGAGGGTTATGGGGTTGAGTACTGCAAGGAGGGCAGTAAGTGCTGGAGCCACTCGCCTGCATGCTTTTGATAAGGAAGGTTTTTTTATAGCATATTAGCAAAAAAAGTTTTTATACACCAATCAGTTAATCACAGTGAAGCACAGCAGCTGATCTGTCCAAATTTCTGAACAGCTTCTTTCATGCTTCTTCCAACATGTCAGTTTAGATGAATGTCGTCTATCTTGTAATTATTTGCTTTAGGGTGCCTCTAGGCTGTCGGCATGGTGATTATACAATCACATTAACCTTTGCAATGACTGGAATTATCTACTTCAGACGTCTTAACTCACAGTTATATCTGAATTTTATTTGCTGTCATGAACTGCTGTTTCTCTCCACCACACACAACAAACATCTGATGCTGACAACACAGAGGCTCAGATGAACTTCCATCTGTATTTTTAACTTCGGTTTCATTGTAGCATTTGCAGTCAAATGAATCGTGTCATTTTAATTTGTTGTGTGTTTTCTGGTCACAGCGGATGAATGGATACCAGCCATTCAGGGTCTGACTGAGAGGACGTCATTGATCGTCAGAGATCTCACCAAAGGAGAAAAGCTGCAGTTCCGTGTGCGAGCCTACAACATGGCAGGACCCAGTGATCCCACCACTCTGGCTCAACCTGTCACCATCAGAGAGATAATGCGTGAGAATTGATACTTTTGACGACTCTCTGCGCCTTTAGTTTCAACACCCACCTGGGCCTTAATGAGACTTGATAGCCAACACATCTCATATAACCAAATATTATTTTAACTCACTTCTTCCATTTTTCAGTCACTGTCATGCCTCTTATTTTGTGTTTTTTTTCTTTCACAGAACGGCCTAAAATTTGGCTCCCCAGAAATCTCCGCCAGACTCTCATCAAGAAAGTTGGAGACACTGTCAACCTTGTGATCCCATTCCAGGTGCAGTGTACATAAATCAATCACATACTTTCTTGAAATCATCATTAAAACCCCAAGATGCTGTACTTATGTCTTTATACAGTACAAACACAATGCACAAAGACTGAGTTGTTATTCACATACGAAACATTAAAACAGTAACTTGGATAAGTCTGGGAAATGCAGAAAAAAAGGATAAAATAAGGATTAAAATTAGCTTCATGGCAAAAGTGGTTTCTTTCTTCTTTTATTTGATACACAATGTATTACAAATTGTGTACATAAATGTATTAAATTACATTATGTAGATGTACATAATGCATGTAAAGTTACAGTATATGACACAGAGACAGAGAGATGGTCTAACATGGAAATACAACATGAGACTGATAACACACCAGAAAACAAAAAGTGGGTGTACCTGTAGGGGTCGACAATGTGGATAAAAGTTTCTATCGCTGTAAATGTAAGTATATATTGCTTAACAAACTGGCTGACAAGTTTCTATATTCTCTTGGTATATCATTGTCATATCTCACAGCCCTAGTTGGTTGGATGAAAAATCAAAAAGGACCTTTAGTATTGTTAGATCCTTACCAGCAGTGGGGTAAAATGTTAAGTTTGGTCTGAAGGTGGTGCCAGAGAAAAGGCCATGTTCTTACCTAGCATGCTAACATGCTAACATAATCATGCATACCTTTACATTGACATGTAACTGTCAATAATTCATTGAAGTGTTGGGTCAGGGGAAATCTTGACTTGTTGGTGGCGCTACATGGAAGGTCAGGGTCATTAGGATTCATCCATCCATTCATTCATTATAAACTGACACATAACATTTTGAACTCCTTTATCTTTTCTGCTCATGCAGGGTAAGCCCAGGCCAAAGGTTACATGGAGCAAAGACGGGGAGCCTCTAAGCCCCACATTCGCTAGCGTGAGGAACAGCGACGTGGATACGATCCTCTTCATCCGCAAGACAGACAGAAAACACTCGGGGAAGTATGATCTCCACGTGCAGATTGAGAACGTGGAAGACACAGCAAGTATCACGCTGCAGATAGTTGGTAAGCAGGACTGAACGCACGGCTGCGCATATAAGCAGGAATGAATGCAACCTCTGTAATGAACTGTAACAGCATTCATGCTAGTAACCTCCTACCATACAATTCACTCCTCTGTAGATCTCCCAGGGCCCCCTGAGGCTATGAAGATCTTGGATGTCTGGGGCTTCAATGTGGCACTTGAGTGGAAGCCGCCTAAGGACAACGGAAACTGTGAAATAACTGGTTACACCATACAGAAAGCTGACAAGAAGACCATGGTAAGACTCTACACCCTTAGGTCCCAACAACAAAGCTTACATCTGTTTTTATATTACATTCAAATGAAGCTAAAAACAAGCTTCTGATAATTTATGTTCGTATGCCACTAGAGGCCTTTTCAGGCCGAACATTTTGGACCCAATCTGAAAAGGGTGGGTTGAAAACCTACCTGAACTCAATCTAGATTAATAAAGTTTCAAAACAAGAGGCCATATCTGAATGGGACCAGAAGACAGTCAGACTGATCCAAACACTGGCTCCCACTGTTGGTGTTAGCATGTTGCGCCACTAAATAATGAGCAGTTGCAGTTGAAAAGAGAAGCAAAAAAATTACATTTTTCTCTTGTCACAATTATGAGGCACCGCGTGATTGCAGCTGGTAGCTAGTCCACTATGATCCATTTGGGTGTTGACACACAGACCCAAGATCTGAATACAACGGAACACTAGCCAACCTGATAAAACTGAAAGTAATTTGGACCTGGTCTAACTGGCCTTTAGTTTTACGTCTGAGAACCACCAACTGAGTGAAGCCACATTCACAAACCTCCCTTTCTATTAACATGAATGAGTGTCTCTGCTCATGTGGGAGGATGAATGCTGCATGGACACAGAGGAATATTTTAGCCTCCCTTGTGACACATATACTGTAATCAGCCAATGCTGAGCACACGGTCTCCTCTGTGGGCCAGGAGTAATGCATTATGGGCCTGTTGGCAAGGGCTCCAACTGGCACCATCCTCCACCTCGAGCTGCCAGGGACAATGTCGGCCAGGAATGTCCTAATCTTATCCTCGTAGCCTTGACCTGGTGCGGATTGTCTGTACAGTGACGCAGGGCCATTGTTCTCCTGCCCAGCTCGTCTGATGGTTCATGTTTCACTGTAGTCTTTATTAAAACAAATTAATTTCACTTGCATCTCTTCATCGCAAGCTTGGGGATGTTGATTATCAAGTTACCAATAACAAGGCACTGTGTGCCTGTTAGATGTCAGAGATAACGGCTGACGAACATAAAAGTGCTGACATATAGTATAAATGTCCTGTTTCATTTGTACCTAAATAAATTTACAGTTTACACTGTGAGCAATTACACAACTCCTTTAGTTTCAGGTAGATTATGAAGGTATTTTGAAATTAATCAGTGATATCTCTAGATCGTCATTGTGGGATGTTATTTTCCATATTTTAATGGGAAAATATAATTTGTCTGAGTGAATGTAAAATACCAATTTATGTGGGCTGTAATGGTTTGAAGCCCTTATGACTTAAATTGGCCAAACACATGCAAAATAAAGAAATCTGGTGTGATGAACCCTTTTCTGCCTTTATATTATATTTATATTATTATTATGTTTTTAACATTAAAAGTTAATACAGCCCCCCAGCTAGACACAGGAAGTGTTGTCAAGTGTAATTGTATACAGAGGATGTTTAAAAGCAGAGCAGTGTGTTCGCTTAAATAAATGTCCAAAAGGACTCAATACAAATACATGCATATAAAGCACTTATAGATGGGTGACAAATTAAAGAGAAAAAACAACATAAAGTGTCTCAGTGAGGTGTTTGGCCTTCAGAGCAGCTTCAGCTTCAGTGATCTTCGGCGTAACTCGTCAAGTCTGCGAAACCTCATGAGGTGTTTTGATGAGTGCTGCCGAACACGTCAATACAGAATCACCCATAGATGTTCAGTTGGGCTGTGATCTGGACACGGTGAAGGCCACAGCACATGATTCACATCATTTTCATCAAATCATTTAGTGACCCTGTATGGAAGCATCTGCACTCGTTACATTTCTCCAACTATTTATTCACATTTTCCTTTAATTTGTCACCTACCTGTGCAACATAAACTATATGTTGAACTGTAAAAACTGAATCTGAATAATTTTTTTGTGATTCATATGAAGGAGTGGTACACAGTCTACGAACAGTACAGGCGAACCAACTGCGTCGCGTCTGACCTCATCATGGGGAATGACTACGTCTTCCGAGTCTTTGCCATCAACCTGGTGGGCCTCAGCCCAGAGCCCTGCAACACAAAAGACAGTGCTTACATCCAGAAAACAGGTGGACTCACATATAATTAGTACAAATACAGTTATGGTTATGATTTTATCTCCTGTAAGCATAGATATTGTATGTGAAATCTGAGTAGTAGAAAAGCAGAACTGAAGAAAACTGTCTGTCTGTCTGTCTGTCTGACTCTTCAGGTATGGCGTACAAGCCGCCCGCCCACAAGGAACATGACTTCTCAGAGGCTCCCAAGTTCACACATCCTCTGGTGAACCGCTCTGTCATAGCAGGATACAACGCCACCCTCAGCTGCTCGGTCAGAGGCATACCAAAGGTCAGTAGGGTCATCATCATGAAAACGTGCAAAAGATATTTGTGATCAAATTCAATCACAGAAAAACAAAATCTTGGTTGTGATTTGGTAATAGCTGCCATCATAACTTTTATTGTAATGAAGAAAATTAAGGGGAGACATTTTAAGTGAAATTTTGACAAACAATTCCTACCAAAGGTCCACTTTCTAGATTTTTCCAGAGTTTTCCATATCACAGTAGTTTAATTCAGAGCACTTTTAGGTCTTTTTGTCAGTGTTGGCTTGAAAGTTAAGCATTAAAGTTCACTCTTGACTTTGAAAATAGCAAAACAATCTGAACTCAAGGTCTCCTTACTGACTTTTTCCAGAGTTTTCAAGCATATAGTTAAGAGCAAAGAATGAACTTTCATGCTTAAATATTTCTATTCGAAATATAGAATAACTAAATGTAAAATACATTAAAAATACAAGTAAAACACATAAACAAAGAATAAAACCAAAGGAAAAATACTCCCAAATCAACGGAAACTCTCTTTCACACACACACACACACACACTCCCACTTCATGCAGACATTTGGGGATTAGTAGCAAGTAATAAACACCCTATCCTCAGTGAAACAGTATCCACCAGATAAATCCAGTGATTATGATTGTTACTGATGGACCAGGACTAATTGTGCATTAGTGACAGTATTGCAGATTGTGTACATATCACCCGACACACTGTAATACTTTGTCCTACCTCGTTAGCCCAAAGTGACCTGGTACAAAAACAAGATGGACATCACAAATGAAGCCAAGTACCGGATGCTCAGTAAGCAAGGTGTTCTGACGCTGGAGATCCGAAAGCCCTGTCTGTTCGATGGGGGAGTGTATATGTGCAAAGCAGTCAACGACAGCGGAGAAGACACAGTGGAGTGTAAACTGGAGGTCCGCCGTAAGTATCCTGCCGGCTGGGACAGAAACGCACGTGTCCTCTTTTTCATGACCCACTTACACACTCCATCCTTTTCCCTCCATTTTACTTCTTTTCCGTCCTTAAAATAACACGTTACATCATGAAAATCCACATCAAATGAATAGCAGTGTGTTATAAAGAAAACATATTTTAGTGTAAATGTGATATATAGCATACTATGTAATATATAGTAAAATTGTTCAACAGTTTAAATTATAGTGCTTATTTTTCCTGTGGTGGAATTTCTAAAATGGATTGAATATGTGACGGAAAAATGAGTAACGCTTTATTTTATGGGTTTCCGGGAAAGGACTATGTGTGTTTATGATTATAGGAAAAATAGGAATTACCCCAAAAGAACTGCAGAATTTAATTTAATAAACCCAAATAAATATTGTCCAAAAAAAAGTCTCAATGCAAGCTCCAACTCACTTGTGGTTATTTGAAACATATGTGTATATATCTCCACATATGTTGAATTTTATCCTCACCTGTAGACAAATTGCCATTTTTTCATATTCAACAGACCTGCTGTACACTTACTAAAAGACTCTCAGGGTTACACTTGCAAATTATGAATTGGAAGTGTATCAACTGCACACTGTCTCTATCTTTCCTATTATTAGTGCCAAATTACATAGTTTTTTCCGAGATACTTTCTTGGGGATTATTGTGGAAAATTATGGACTAGTAAAATAAAGTGTTGATTGGTACTTCATCTTTTAAAAGATAAATACTTGTACTGTAGTTGTGGTCAAAATCGCAACCTTTACATAGTTAACATATTTATTAATATATTTGAATAGATCTTAAAGCCATGATCCATCTACTCTAAATGAGTGTCTCCCTCCCTCTTTTAACTCTTTACTGACAATTTTTTGTCCCGTCATGCTGCAAACCAACCTGTGATCGTGAGGTAAGACCCAACCCCTCCCCACACTGTGATACATGCTTTACAAGGATTTGTCAAATCATCTATGCTTAAAGAAAATTATCTGATGTAGATATTAACCACTTGAAGGGTTCATTTGCAAAAACAGATATCTCCGTTTTTATTTATTTTCCAAAATTATGTTGTTGGTTTTTTTTGGAGGGCTTAAATGTACTTTTATTGCTGTAGAATAAAATCTTTAAGAGGTTTAAAGCTATACGCAATAGTTTGATATTAACAATGGATCACATGACTATTTGATTATGAGAAGTGTCACTCGTAGTGAACCCTCTCAGCTCTACAGACTTTATAGCGTCTTTCAGCTCATTGTTTTGTTTTTTTAGGCTTAACTGCTTTGATTCACTTTCACTGCTCTCGTAGTGTCGTTTTCTCTAAAAGCCCACTGTACGCTACCTGCTCATCGCCAAACAGTAGATACACAAAGTTAGCGACTAGCTGGTGATCATAGTGGAGCATTTAGCAGCTAAAGAGCAACATATTTCCCTCAGGAGTTGGTGGAGACCAAAAACAGAGCTAAAAGGAGAAGGAATATTTCTCCATGTCTGCAGCTTGATTACACAGGTTTGCTAACATGTTCGCCATATCAACATAGAAGATGATAACATACTGTATATACATAATATTGTGTTCACATCTTGTTTCCACTGCCCCCAAGTGGGCAAAATATCTGTTATTGCAGGTTATGAGATTTTGTTCTTTTTTACAAAATAAAAAAAATACAGAAATACACTAGTGAATAATATGTAAGATTGTGTTTGAATTTAATTGTGCAATTAATTTGTTAAGGTCTCTGTATCTTGACTTATGTTCCTGGCTTGCAGCTCAAATAGCTAAAGAAGAAAAGAAAGACGAAAAGAAGTGAGAGAAGGTTCGAGCTGCTGACTGAAGAGAAGATGGACTTGTCTCCAGCATCTCCTGCATGTTGACTGTGTTGTGTCATGAGAAACTCTTCACCTGCATCACAAACTGTGTTTAGCCCACATCCTATTTTTTTTTTGGTTTTTGCACCACTTTCCTCTTCTGCAATCATCTTGCATCTGGTCGTCCTCACTGTTATGTTAGTATCATGTGTGTCACTGGATTACTGAACTGACTGGGGGCTCATGCTTGAATTTGCTGTTCATTAGTAGGGAAATATTAGTATTTATGTAATAATTCATAGTTTGTCTCTCTATTCTACACTGATTTCCAAGAGTAGAGATAAATGGATAATGGTGTCCAGTAAATACGGAGAATAGTCCAAGAAAGTAACAATATTTATGAAATTCGTTTCTCACTCAGGTGATAGAAAGAAATGGATAATAGTGTTTTGATTTGTTTGTGTGCTTACAGAGGTCAATATAAATGCTTCAAAAACACAAGAGTGATTGATTTCATTCAGTAATATAAAATCAAGTAGTGGCATTATGCTATAGTAATAGTAATAGTGCACAGGTGGAGACCAATAGCTGCAGCAGCCGTGGTATTCAGAAACTGCAGAAAGCATACCACTGATACCCAGAAGTCCAGTGGAATGGACAAGAGTTGTCGGGGGCTTAGTTTTATTGTAACAAAGCCTCTCTAAAGCCAGAGGTGTGAGGCATGTGCCTAATGTGCACGCCACAGAGGGACGTGTGTGAAGGGCTGGAATAGCTGAGATGTCCTTTTACCACTGAGGACATGTGTCAGCGAAGAGAAACACATGGTGGGGTTCGTCAAGCGGGAGCTGCTGTAACATCACTCAGCAGTTATTCCTTTGATGCCTTGAATGTAAATATTTCCTGTGCCCTCTCAGCGTACAGCTGCAAAGGATCCAGCGAGCCTTGTACCTGTCACTGGGCCACTATTAACACACATGACGGATGTCTTACAGGGCCTCCGTGTTTGCCAGGTGTTTTGACACAGGGTTTCACCAAAATCCACAAATTACAAGTGAAAAGGCTGCACGGTTCAGAGCTACACAGGACTTATCAAATTTCACGTCTGTTTCTTTATACAGTCCCAGAGGTTATTTTTCACTCATCACCGAGTTACAGCTCACTACACGAGTGAAGGGAGCCAGCAGTGGTGGACAACGAGGAAACTCCACTGAGCTGCACAAATGCTCCTATACATGTTAACAGGCTTGAAAAGGTCTACATTTAGAGAAAAAGATGTCACCCTAAAAATGGTGTTTGTAAGTCTACAGCTGGCAGATCTGTGGGGCTGTACAGAGACACAGTGGTGCTTTGAACTACATGCTAACATTAGCAGTGGTAGAATAAGTAACCACAGTGTAGAAATACTCTGTTAATACTCCGTTATCATGCAGTCAAAATGTATTAGCAACAACATGTAATAAAAGTACCTTAACTAAAAGTACTCATTATGCGGACTACCACAATTCAGAATAATATATATGTTATTATTGGATTCTAAACATTGATGCATTAATGTACACATTTTAATGTTGCAGCTGGTAAAGGCACTGCAAATAAATGCATCATGATTCATTTGTTGATTATATTTTGCATTGATAATCTGAATCTGCAAAATAATTAGTAACAACAGCAGTCAAATAAATAGTAGGAGTAAAAAGTACAATATTTCCCTATGAAATGTAGTGTAGATTTATACATAGAGTAGCATAAAATGGAAATACTTCAGTAGAGTAAAAGAACCCCATTTGAGTACTGTTCTTGAGTAAATTAGTTACTTTCCACCACTGAACGTCAGTGTGCTAACACGCTCAGAACAACAATGCTAACATGCTGATTTTACCAGACAATGTTTATCATGTTTACCATCTTAGTTTACCAATTAGCACTAAACACAAAGAACAGCTGAGGATTCACTCATCGGATTTGTTGGTATTTCGTCATAAACCAAAGTGTTGATTGAAGTGAAAATTTGGCCTGATGGTGGCGCTAGATGCAAAGTTAACTTCATGGAGGTGCTGGAGGAAAAGTCAGGAGATCACCAAAGTCATTCGGACACATCGTCTGGGAACCATAAATGCACCAAATTTCATGACGATCCATCCAACAGTTGTTAAGATATTCAGTCTGGACAAAAGTAATGGGCCCACTAACATCGCTATCCATTGCACCTCGCTGCTAGCGTGGATATCTTATCTTTACTCTTTAATAGACTATTTGTTGGTATTCAGTTTGTGGTATACATATATCATGTTTGGTAAGAAGAATAAGTCCTCATTGAGTTCAAACTTAATTCATCAACATAGTAAATTCTCTTTGGACTGGACACGGGGACTGAGCAGCTGGCTCATGACACTTCCAGCAAAGTGGAAACATGACAACGAAGGGCCCGATTTGAAAGTTAAGGAATGACCTGTCTTCCCATGAGGCCGTTGTGCAGCCGGTCAGACTGATGTTTAGAGTTCAATGAGGAACTCTGCTGGGAGAAACAAATGAAGGATTTTAGTTAATATTTTCATTTTCATCTTTTGACCTTTCTATGACACATTGCAATGAGCAGAACTTTCTATATTATCCCAAAAATCAATCTGTGCAGCAACTTAAAACAAAGCAAATCTGCATTAGCAAGACAGGTGTGATATGACAATAAGTTCAGATGTATGATAAAATATTTGATGAAGTCAACAGTCACTGCAGCGTTTTAATTTTAACACAAAGGTCAATAAAAATGCTTGTATTATTTCAATTTTATTCATTCACAATTTATAGAATTATTTTTCTACTTGAACAGAATAAAACAACTTGGGGAGATCTCACGTGAAAAACTACAAATAAGATTTAATTTGAACTGAAATTAAGTGAGATTCTGTTTATAATCTGTATTATTCTGCAAGTTTGTCTCTATAAAAGATAAAACACAAATTTCATAGTTTATAGTTTGGTTAAAAAAAAAATCACAGTATACAGTACATAGATTCCTCCCACAATTTGCACTTATCTAAAATGATGATGTACAACCACGTGTGTCAACATAAAGCCAAGAAGGCACACAAAGAATAACAACAAATGAAAACAGACTTTTCTTTTACAAAGCACTGCTGGTAGCCACTACAGTTGAGGAGGTAGCTTCCTTAGTTAGCATCCCATTCTTGATTACTTTCAAATAATTTACATACAAATACAAAAAACAAAACAAAACAAAAAAACAATAACCAAACTACTAAAAGAGTTGAACATTTTCACCAGATGGGACATCAGATATCTCAAACAATCAACGGACATTTTGGTTGGTGCAAGAATTTACACACCCAGTCGAGACGATGCCTACATGAAAACAGAAAATAAAACCCAAAAGATTAAAATGAAATGAAACGCGACAAAAGAATGTCTCGTTAGGTGGAAGAAAAACGTTTCCCCACATTGCCTAAATTCCTGAGCACTCACATGACGTGCACTTGTGGATACATGCTCCGAGGGTGTATCCACTTAATGTGTACAGTCATGCTCCAGCACACCAAACATCAGTCAATCCTTCGTCTCACACACACACACACACACACACACACAGTCTCACTCAGGTCAGCTCTCGGGGTGTAAAGAGATCTACGTTAATATACTGTACGATATAATAACGCTCTTCTGATGACCTGTCCAGGAAAACTGGGTTTTACAGACTGAAGTGAATATACAGTGAGTGTTTGAGTCACTCGCTGATAATGTAACTGGATTTGAAAGACATTGAAATAGTTAAAAGATAATTCTTATTTTAAACAAAGGCCGTATTTTCCTACTTTTTGTACCATCATGCCCATTTATTCTGGTCAAAATGTTGCCAACTGCTTCCCTGTAGAGCTCTAAGGTAAACGGACTGCCCACATGCACAGAAACACCAAAAAAAAACCCTTTTAATGCAAAAACACACTGTAGGTACTTGTCTTTAAATATCTGTGGTTGAATAATGATCACCCACATTTCAATTATAATGGTCTGTTTCATACTTTTTGGCACTGCTTTTTCACTTTCTTGTTGACTCAGCTGGCTGCCAGTCTTGTGCTGCGTTCACATCGTGTTGGAAGAAGTGGAAGAGTGGGATTACATTCGCGTGTTTAACTTGGACGGTGTTGGTGTGTTTAACTTGTTGCCAGCAAGCCAAATTATGTTTAATGATAAGTTTTAAATCAACCAGAAACGTACGTCAGCCATCACTCTTCTCACAAGTTCACCTGGCGTGAATACAGTTGATTTCGATGCTTGTCGGTCACCAAACTTCTACAATTTGCGGGGCAAAATAAAAACAAAAGTTTACTGTATTTTTCTTTTGTGACATTTTGGGAAATATTCTCTTTGGCGCCCAGAGTTAGATGAGATACCACTCTCATATCTGTACGCTAAATGTGAAGCTAGAGCCAGTGGCCGGTTAGCTTAGCTTAGCATAAAGTCTGGAAACAGCTAGGCTTACAATGTCCAAAGGTAACATAATCCACCTACCAGCACCTCTAAATAATACGTTAAATCCTTCAGTTTTTTTTATAGATTAAACAGGCTAGTTGTTTCCCTCTGCTTCCAGTCTTTATGCTAATCTAAGCTAACCAGCTGCTGGCTGTAGCTTCCTATTTAGCGTACCGATATGTGACAAGTGGTATTGATCCTCTCACCTTACTGTGCGCAAGACAGCGAATGAGCGTATTTCCAAAAATGTGGTATCATTCCTTTAATCCACATTTACTTTTTAACATCAATGGGCAGTTTTTTTATTTACAGGGCACTCTTATGCTTTTTCAACAAAGAAATGTGTAAACAATTGTTCTGTCAGCCAAAAATAATCTGAACATCACATAAAAGCTGATCTCATTTAAGTGTTTCTGTACTGAAAAGGAAATGTTTGTATGTTTGATGGGTTTGAAGTGTCTCTTGGCCCAATGATAAATAAAGAAATAAAAAGTTTGATCCAAATCAAACAGCATGATGGCAAAGACTCAGAAAATAAGGCCCAGATTTAAAAATGACTGGAACTATCCTTCACACTAATGAAAATAATGATCTAAACTGACATGCGTGTAGCAGTTTTTTTGTGAAGAATTAAACAAAGAGAGGTGCTGTTGTTTTGGTGAATGTTTGGGTTATATTGTATATTCATCATTTAAAGGCCACCTTTCATACACCTGAAATCGTCTCCACCCAAACGCTCCTGCTGCTCAAACAATAAATAACATCTTTCACCACCACCAAGCATAGTTGTTGCTAAAACAGTGATATCTGCTACTTTTATCACATTCTTAGTCTTAGTAACTTAAAGCAAAGAAGTGTTTATTATAGAGTGGCATTTACTTATACCACTCACACCATCACAGGCAGGTAGAGCAGAAGTTATTGCTAACGTTACATTATTCCCCTCTGGTGGGTGAAGACCACCTGAAAGTTACATTCACACAGAAAAGTCTAGGATGATTATTACATGTGCTACATTTATGTAAAAAAAAAAAAAAAATCAAAGTATAAAATCAACAGTTGCTGTGGAGAAGCTTTAAAAATTGACAAGACGTAGAACAATTAAAATTAAAAAAAGCTTATAAGTACAGGTGAAACAGAGAAATCACAAAATCTTTGACACATACATTGAGGCTCGCAACATCGTGATGTCCAATCGGAAGCAAGAGGCAGGCACTGCTGGCTAGATTCTCCTTTGCAAGATCCTTTGTCGACCAGTTTGTAACATGATGTGCTCAGTTCAGCTCACTTGGTTCAAAAACCATACCAAGTTCCCTTTAAATGATTGGTTGCATCTCTGTTTACACAGTAATTACAAACGTAAGTGCTTGCTGAATAGTCTTTTAGCAGGGTAGTTGGCACATTATGTTGTCTGATATAAAAATGTAGCATCTAAATTCACATGACAGAGAGATCTGTGCACACAGACGTACTGGCGCTCCGGAGCGTCCTTAGTCCTTGACTCGAGGTATGTTGTATGAGTAGTGTACCAAAGGAAGGCCTCTGCTCTGACAGAAGCAGGCTCTGCCACAGGCCTGAACCTGGTCCGAGCTGTCTGACACAAAGGAGTCCCCCTCGTCTGCGTACTCAGACTGGGCGGAGGGTGTGCCGCTGTCTGCCCAAAACCCCTCAGCTCGCTGACACACTGCAGCTCCCGCCAGGAGGGTGGGACAGCTGTGAGACTTCACCAAGTGTCTACAGACTGTGGAGGACGAGGGAGAAGAGCAGGTCCTGGCATGCAGCGCTGCCTCGCACTGCTCACATACAACTGTCTCTCCACAAAGCTGTGAGTACACCCCACAGTCAAAGCCCAGGTGGGTGGAGGAGCCTCCATCTGTGAGCTCTGACCCTCCGCCGCCATCATCTCCGTGACTTTCAGCACCGGCCTTCACCTCCCTGCTCAAACTGGTGTGGCCGCGTAGTCTCAGCCAGTCCTCCCTGAAGGCCGGGCTGAAGAACACATACAGCACTGGGTTCAGGCACGCAGGCAGCGGGAAGAAAATGAGAGTGACAGACTTGGCAATCTCTGGGCCGCCGGCTGTAGAGCCAGTCAAGAGAGGGGCGAAGGAGAAAGCTGCCACAGGGCAGAAGAAGATGCAGTTGGTGAAGATGAGCCAGGCTACGTGTCGCAGGGCACCCGTCTGCTCTGGATCTGCCAGCTCCACCCTGCCCAGGTGGCAGTACAGTTGGGTGTACACGGCTGCAGTAAACAGGTAAGCCAGCGCGTTGAGCAGCACCAGGACGACTGTAACACTCAGAGCTGGACTCTCACCACCAGCGAAGGGCAGGCAGAGAGGAGAGGCGGACTGGCCGCTGGAGGTCAGGAGAGGCAGGCAGGCTCCAGCAGCAGCCAGCAGCCCCAGTAGTCCTGCAACCAGGCTGAAGCGTCGATCTCCTCTCCAGCATCCACGATGGCTGCCGCCATTCCTCCTGGGCGACATCATTACCTTCCCGAGAATCGTCCGCACGGCCACGCTGCGCTCCACGGCTGCCAGCGAGAGTAACAAGACGGCCCACTCTGACGAGAAGACGGCCAGAGCTCCTGTGATCTGACAGCCGGGCCCCATCTCCCACCACACACCGAACTCGGCGAAGGAGCCCCAGGTAGCAACATCGAGCACGGTCAGCACGCCGACGTACAGGCCTGTGAGCAGGTTGGCCAGTGCCAGTAGCCCCATCAGCAGCCTGGCTGGAGAGACAGACGGAGTGAGGGAGTGGGAATGGCCTGCGGCTCGGTGTGTGGGGGAGAAGGTGGCCACCAGCACCAGGCTGTTAAAGACCAGCGACACCAGGCAGATGAACCAGACTGTTAGACGAATCATCCAGTTACCCAGCAGGTGCTCACACGGCTTGAAGGCTCCTGAAGACAGAAACAATGTGGTTGTTGTAAAGTTAACAGTTCACTTAGCAATTTATTTTTAGACGATTTTAAAGCTCTTCAGCATTTATTGGTAAAAGAAAACACACAGACACATAATGAAAAGCTGTTTAAGGCTTACCTGGTGAAGGAGAGCAATGCATAATCATTGAGATTCTTTCCACATCCTCCACGCCTAAAATAAAACATTTAATGTGAGAAATGCAAATGTTAAAAAGACAATCTTCATCCAAAATAATATCCTTGCTAAAGGAAGTAGTCTGGTGTATACAGTAGGAAGTATGTTTGACTTTCCAAATTCTGCGATATAACAATCAACAATAGTTTAAGTTCATTATTACAGACTTAACTGTTAAATAAATATAAGATCTTCCAGAACCTAAAATTAAGTTTCTGTTACTGTGCCACGGTGTTAAAGTGAAATTTTATTTAAATACAGTATACAGTTATTTATTCATAGTAAAAACACATATCGTAAAGACAAGTTTACCACCATTTGGACTAATTAAAATGACAGTAAATTAGTGGGGGGGGTTTATTTACTAATTAAAGACCTACATCTGAAGCAAATGTTTTGTTCCAGAAAACTGAAGTGACTGTCAGGTGTAATAGTCTTGAACTTTGATAAACTGTAGATCAGCCCGCACGCACAGACATGCACACAAAATACACACTTTTTTGCTTTTTCTAAAGTTTCCTTCAACTTAACATTTTTCACGAGAAGTAAAGTAGGAAATGTAGGACAATATTTAATGTTAGTTATTTAGTTTAACTTAATGCGATAAAACACATTGCACCTGTTCCCTGATGTACATAGAAATACATCTGCACTACACAATGTGTGAACAGTTAAAAAAAAAGCATGCAAGCCTGGGAATAAAGAATGCTGTCAGTATGCGCATGTACCTGGAGGATTAAGTAAAACAATCTCTGTGGATATTTTTAGTTGCTTTTACGTAAATAAAACAAAAAAAGTTTAGCTAACATATCAACTGTTCCAAGGAAAAGGCTCAGACTGCAGCATTCCCACCTGTAGATTTCTTTATGTCCTCAGAAGAACTCGGCATCGAGTCACATCCAACAAATGCACAGCACTGGTAGGCGTAAGGGACAGAGATGGACCTACGAACAAACAATAATCGTTTAGAAAGGCTGTGAGCATCCTGCTGAGGTCCCGTGTTGATGATACAGATGGTCCAGAATGTCAATACCATATTGGGAAACGTATAAATAACGTGTTTGTCTGCAAATATTTGGCCCTTCTTATTTTTTTCCAATAATATTTGGATGTTTCCATAGTGTGTCTACAATTGTGGAGGAAACAGATTCAGCTGGCTTTCTCATTAAATGTAAGAGAAGAGGTGGAGTTTGTTTCTGTTTTTCTGTCACACACATGGAATTACAACAGACGGAGAGACAGAAACAGAGATACACACTTTTTGTTCTCGACGGGATTAGTCCAATTTAACACTGCACTCTCAGACATTGGCATGATCATGAGAAACTTCCCAGTAAAGTATCTCCCTGTGAAAAATATAGTTATGTATGCATGTAAGACATTTAAAGAGGTGAAACGATAAGATACACGAAAAATCAGTATATTTATAAAATGGAAAAAGATGTTTTCCCCTTTTTCTTGCTACCCATTGAAAATAAAAGGTGTGAAAAATAAGACCACCAAATGGCTAAAACTTATTAAATACATTTACTGAATACACCAGTACCAGAGAGGACCGTCTTCAGGGGCCTGATGTTGCTATGCAGACGCTCCCAACTATATATATTACATATACCCCACTCTATACACTACATATAGAAATCAGCCATATCTGTGTATAGACTATGTCATGTCATGATGTGATCTTTTAAAAAACAGTCCTTTAATGACAGGTTTGAGATTTATTTCAATCCTGCAGCTAAAGCTTCTACAGTTTACAACTTTAATGAAATGTATTTTTCGCTTAATTGAATATTTTTATTTCAATAAAGTTTGATTTTTCTTTCAACTTTCATCAAATCACAATAATAATGTGTTAAATATTTATTTATCAAGTATCTTTTAGGTTTTTTGTGCCTGTATTAGAGAGTGACAGTAGAGAGCTGACAGAAAACGAGGGGAGAGAGAGATGTGGAATCACGTGCAACAAATGTCCCCACCCGGAATCGAACGTGGGACGTTGCAATTATAGAGTCAGCGCCAGCAGCCTCAAGAGCACCTGGTGTTACATTTTTCTACCTTTTCTCCTCAAGACTTCACATAACAGAACTTGACAGTAGGCCACAGAAGTTCTTTCTCACCTGAGTTTGGGCAGGTTTTTTGCAGTCAGCACATTTTTCATCTGCGGGTTCCCTGAGAGTTTCAACTGACTGAGCGCGCTCAGTCCAGTTGTTGGAATCACAGTCAGAGAGTTCATACTCAGATCTCTGGAAAAAAATGATTACACACAAGCGGTTTAATTCTGCACAACGCAGAGTCAAACCAAACGATGAAATGTAACTGGAGTTCTGTGCTCAGGTCATACTCACAGGTTGGTGAGTGCGGTGAGGGTGAGGAAAGCATCTCTGTGGATAACTCGGATTTCATTTCTACTCAGGTCTCTGTGTAAAATCACAATGCAATGAACTCACAATCCAGGCATGAAACATTTGTTTTTACAGCTTCCAGTGTGTATGACTGAGGGTGTATGACTGAGTGGACTTACAGTAAACGGAGAGCAGAGAGACCTTGGAAAGTGTCCCTGTCAATTTGTTGAATATGGTTGTGCTGAAAGCTTCTGTAGATTGAAGACGAGAATTTAACAGATTATAAACAAGCAAATAATAACCTTTATGACCTTAATTGTTTGTTAAATAATCTTTTAGTACTACGATAGAACCTGTCTTTTAAGCTTTACCATCCCTGTCTGAAATGATTTGTGAACTGACTTCTACATGTTCAACACTCACATCTCCTGCAGTCGGACGCAGCCCTGGAGGGATGGCAGCTCCTTGATCTCGTTGTAGGACAGGTCTCTGATAAGGGACAACAAACAGCAACAATTAGACAACTGGGACAATTTAAAAATAAGCTATAATTAGTTTATAAACAATTTCCCTATGCTTCAGGATGTACACTTTTAAATGCCACATTTATGGCATATGAATGGGAATCCAAACTCTGCCTATGTGTTAAAACCAGAATTTACCCATCAAGCAATTCTGGGACAATTTCTACTGTCCCAGTAAGTTCCTGATGATCTTAAATCTTCAGCAAGTACTATTATTTGTAGAAGATATGTTTTAAGTACTGCTGCAGGTGACTGGAAAGGAAAAGTCTCTTACAGCGTCCGGAGCAACTTGAGATCTTCACAAAGATCAGTGGGGATGGACGATATCTTGGTTCCCGACAGGGTCCTGGAAATGAAAAGCCTGATCAGTCACTTCTGAGACACACAAAAGCACGAGCAGGAACAGATGCTGCATCCAGGTTCACTCACAGACTCTCAAGGTTATTAGTCCACGTAAGGATGGGGAAGTCCTGCATCATGCTGGCCCCACGCAACATCCTGAAACACACATGGCGACGAACAAAATCACTGTCATGAACATCAAAGCATCAGTTAGTGTGGATGAAACAAGACACTTAAATAGCTTTTCTGTCAGGAGTCGTGCCTCACAGCAGGACTTACAGGGAGTGCAGGTCAGACAGATTCTGGAAAGCCGAAGCGCCCACGAAGGACAGAGGGTTGTCATAAAGATGTCTGGGAGGGCAGCGAGAGCAGAGGGGGAGAGTTCAAACAAAAATCATTTACTATGCGAGAATGGCACCATCTTCTGGACATTCATCTACTGAAGTCTCACATTCGTATCCCATATCAGCTAACACCATATGTGTGCTCCTCAGAGAGTGCACTGTGTGTGGTAGCATTTGTACAAATGTGAGTTATTAGTGCGCTACGTCTGTTTCTAAGTAGTGTCAGTGAATCAGAGGGGGAGTTTGACCTTACATGGTTCTCAGCAGGGGGTTGTTATGGAAGGCCCCTTCAGGTATGGAAGCAATATCGTTGCTGTGAAACCCGCTGCAGGAAGAGTGTCAAGGAGACAGAGTAAAGACTCTTAATATGAAACCCGACATACAAGTATGTCAAGTTGACATATGCAAAACCAAAAATAATAGACAGTTCAATCAAACAAAAGATGTTAATTAACTCTCAATGTATTTATCCTTTAGTTAAATAATTAATGTGCTGATCAGGAAAACCAGGAAATAAGACTTGTGGTTTTTAAGCCTTTAAAATAAAAGCACAAATATTGAAACATGTTGCAAAAGATTTCAGCCATTTATTTACTTTGAATCATCACATCCACCAGATAAGAGCTCAGATGAATAATGATTCACTATTATAATAAACAGGATATGTGTCATTTTTTTTTACCTGATGTGCCTGTACGTGAATAGGAACTTTTAAACCACTCAGTATTTTTATTTTAACAATTCACTGACAACTGTTTTGCTACTTTGCATGTGTGCTCTAGTTTTCCTCTTATTTACTTTATAGCTACTTTCTCAGATACTTTTTTGAATCACATAAAAACTAAAAAGACATTGACAAGCTTTCTTCATGCTCTGATGAGTTAACCGGTCCCTGACTTTAGTGTCAGTACAAAATGTTCTCCTCATGGAGGAGAAACAGGACAATATACTCACAGTTCCTTCAGTTTGGGCAGGGCCTCTATTGCTTTGGGAAAAACCATCAGGTTGTTGAAGTTAAGATCTCTAGGATGAGACAGAGAGAGACACAGGAAGTCAGCGCTATGTTTCTTGCATTTTGACATAATTAATCCATCCCTCTAAAGCCCACTAGTTAATGGTATATTCAAACAAAAATGTCTGCAATTAAGAATTGTGTTCAATTACATGATTCTCTCTGTGACTGCTGTCAGCATCAAGTCACACACTCATTACTATTAACTAGAATTATTAGCACTGTTATAATCCAAATAACAAAAAGCATGACCGGCTTGCAGTACTGAATGATTAACTCTTTTAGGAGCAATAACCACTGAACAACTGACCGATACAAATACTGAACATAAATACGTAATCCTAATAACTGATCCCTAGACCATTATTCTATGGGAATCAGAGCCCACTGTGAAAAACATCCCTTTAAAACACTGAAACCTATTCCTAACATACTATGCTGCAAGCAACTGAACCACGGAAGTAGGGCTGCAGTTAATGATTATTTTCATTAACGATTAATCTGCTGTTTATTATTTTTTTATTAATTTATAAATTGGTTAGTCTATAAAATGTTAAGAACAGTGAAAATGTTTTGAGAGCCCGTCTTCACATTGCAGTCCAAAACCGAAAGATATTTAATTCACAATGATGTGAAAATATGAATATGAAACAGAGAAAAGCAGCAAATCCTCAAATTTGAGAAACCAGAAAAGGCAAATGTTTTGCATATTTGCTTGATAAATTACATAAATAAAAAGCCATTACTAAAAATGTTTTTCTGTCCATCCACTAATCAATGAATGGCTATCGTTTCAGCACAACATGAAGCAGCACAAGCAAATATACAGCAGACAAGCAGATTTAATAATACAATATCCACACTGACAGCAAAAGAGTCACTATTTTTTAACTTGCTTTGGATTAAAGGAACATGGTGGCGCCTCTGAAGTGCTGCTGTAAAACTACATTTTAATTTCAGTATTTTACTCATGTTAGGGACTTAGGGAGTTTGCCCAAATCTTTACCAAACCTTCCTGCCACAGCAGCTGAACCACAGATATTATAGCAAATACAACAGAACAATATAGGCTATAAAACACCTTTGGAAACCACTGCAGAAAAGCTAAGGCAGGACTGCAGAACTGCCTTTATTAATCTTAATATAGGCGAACTTGTGGCTAAGTTTCCACTGTGCTGTGTTATTATGTAGAAAAACTTAAACACTGAGTGATCCTGAGTACCAGTAGATACTTAATTTTAAATGTATCAGATTGGGATTTAGACCAAAAAACAAAAAAAGCATCAGTACATCTCTCCTGTAAAGGTCTGTGTGTTGTACAGTAGCTGTTTGCCATTAGGTAAGGCTGTCACTAAAAGATTTTTCATGGCGGTGTGGCAGGAGGAAGTGAACAGTGGGAGGGCAGATTTGATAAGCATCATGTACTTTGCTCTATTTATCCTAGAGCAATTAAAGGAGGAAGTGGACACAATGATGTCTGGAGGACTGGAGCAGAGGTGGGTGGGGGAGCTGTTAGCACACACAAACATGAGCACAAACACACACACACACACACACACACACACACACACACACACACACACACACACACACCATCTACTGTATGACTATGCACTTACAGAGTCTCCAAGTTCACGAGTCCGGCAAAACAGTTATCGCCTATCTCCTTAATTCTGTTGTTATGGAGATGCCTGGAAACGCAAAAGCAATTTTACACACATCTGTGAGCTTTTCATACCATGACAGATATAAAATAATTTTACACATTCATCATGGGTTTTATTCCAGTCTTGTTTTGCAGCTTTTGTTAAATATTTCACATTTCTTCTTGAATGGCAGAGTGTGACTTGTGAATCAGGTGTCTGTACTGTATGTGTATATGCAGAAGGCTTTCCTTGCCTAATAGATTCAAAGGTCTTTTCTTCCTGTTTATCCTGACGTGTTTATACTAACCCTGCAGCAATACCACTCAATCTGTGCGTCTGTGTGTGTCTGCTTGTGTGTGTTTGTGTGAGTGTATAACAGCAGCAGTGGAAAAAAATGTATGTTTGGAACAATCCCTCAGATTCGTAATGCACCGCATATTTGTACGAGTTCCTCTCGTGGAAGGTTTCAGCATTTCCCACCATGCATAAAACAACAAGATAATCTTGATTTTACATTAACGCTCGAGCAACTTTTTCAAAGTGTGATTAACATTCAAATTCAAACCCCAATGGCACATTTCGCTGCAAAAGTGCTTGCCTGCACAAACGCAGCAGGGCATGAGCAGCATCCCGTTTTGTTGACTTATTAAATGTAAGCTGTGGAAATGAATACAACAGTATGTTTGTGTTTGGCATCTGATTTGCAGTCACTCAGAGGATACATTCAGAGCTCCAGCAGAACACAAGGAGAGCTACTTTGCATTGATTTGTGGTGACAGAATAATGCAGATGATTTATGAAGAACGAAATAGGAATTATAGCTTCTTTAATTTACCGGGGAGCACCAGCAGTGCGGTCATATTTTACTAACTGGACGTAAATCTACAGTCAGGTAGGGAGGAGATTTTAAAGGTAGTTAATCAGAAAAATTACTCCAAAAAATCCCTAAACATTAACTAAAAAAAAAAGTCCATTCATTCATTACACGGCATGGCTCAGAAACTAAAGAGACATCAAACTATGACTGTATAGTCACACTGCAGAGAATTTGCATGTGTTGGCTTTCAACTTGAGAAATATCCTCATCTACTTAACACCCAGTGACTTTCACTTCTTCAGCTTCTCCCTCAGGTCATTTTAGTAAACACGAGAATGTTCTCTGTCAGTGTGCCTGGTTAATTAAGGTTTTAAAAAAGTACACCAGCAGGTTGTTCCTGCTGAGTTATTTAGTGTATGGGTCTATGAAGACTGTATGCTAAATTCTCCTGGCTGTTCTGGGGAAGTTCACTTTAAGCACCAAAAGCCTTCATTGATGAAATGCCATGGTATGTAATTGTTGAAATAATTTTTGACTTAATCTAGTGACTAAGTTTCATGACATGGCTACTTATCCATTTACAAATGGTAAAGTTTGGTTTGGTGATGAAAGATGTCATACTGTATTTGATTCAGGTGTATATCAATCGATTATTTTTAGAACGTACGTGCACCTGCAGAGATCAGGGCATACAGCTGAATGTATGGTTGGTTTGGTGCCTATGGTCTGTTTCATCCACCCGGCGCACTGTGGCAAAGGCTAATTAGATAAACCAATATACTTTACTACTGTGCAGATTTTCATTCTAAACCACAATTACAACAGTAGCTTCATGTAACTTACAGCACAACTAGACTGGTGAGGTTTGCAAAGGCGTTGTCTGGTATGTACGAGATGCGGTTGAGCGCCAACGTGAGAGCCTGAAGGTTCGCCTGGTGTCTCAGAGAACCGATGGGGACCTCCGTCAGGTTGTTATCATCCAACCAGAGGTGGCGCAGCTGCTGAAGGCCTTCAAAACTGTCGTCTGGAACTGTGGTGATATGGTTCGCATCCAGGCGACTGCAGAGGAGAGAAACAAGGAAAAGGCATGGGTTCATTAAATTAATATGATACTTAAGTTGACTCAGGCATTTTCACAAACAGCAAAGAACAATTCTTACATTCATTTTATTGTCACTTTTCTAGGTCACAGTGCATTTGTGGCAAGCAAAGCAGCAAATAGCCTGTACCAGAAAGTTCCTCTTGTAGCTCCAAATCCATCTGGGGGATGAAGTCTATTTAGTTTATCCTGGGTTTGACTTTTGGTCTCTACCCAAAAAGCCGATACCTGCACACTAAGCTTATTTATTTCACCAACGTTTCAACCACCTCTTCTTCAAGGTGTTAAAAGGTCTTGGAAGTTTCTTAAAGCAATGACCACCGCCAAATTTTGACTGGACAACTCATGCTAACTCTACCAATTAGCATCACCCTGCATACCGCCAAAAACAGGCACCCAAATGGTGTTTGCACCTAAGATGGTTCCTCTTAATGCAGGGGGGCAAAAAGTTCAACTTCCAAGATTCTGCTGCACTGCAAACTCTTCAGGACTCATCTGATTCTTGGTCATTACCAACATCTTGTGACTTTAAGTGAAGCTTTGAAAAAAGACAGACTGGTAAAAATTAAAAGGGCTTTACTCTGTGGCTCCACTCCCTGTTTGCAAGCACTGTTCAGTACAATGCCTGCATTATTGCATCCACTGCAGTGGTCTAACTCATTGTCTTTTTTTTACCCTCACTTCTGAGAAATACTGAGATACCTGAAATCCTCCACTTAGCTCTCCATGGTAAATCTGATTTATTATCTTGACATTTTCTAACTGTTGACTTCAGGAAATTTACGTAATATAATAGAGCAATACCCTCAAGTTTCATGCCATGGATATTCAAGGAATCCAGTGTTTGACTACATTATATTAGAGATCAGTGACTCTGCAAATTGCTGAAATTCTGATCAGAAGCAAACAGTTTGGTGGTAAAAAAAAAAGGAAATATTCTTTATTTAAGCAGTATTATGAATGCACAAGTGTTCTTTTCACCATCACCACACTGTTTTCTCCTGCTATCCTCCCTCACAGAGTGTCTCGCCCTCCCTCAAAATTCCTCAAGTGTCTGGGCTGGAAGAAAAACAGTCTTGATTGACATTTAGCTCTCTAAGGCTTTATACAAACCTAGTCCTGGCTCTGCCAAAGCATATTGCTTCAGCTACAGACCTTAAAACCTTCACAGAGAAAAGACATCTGTTAAAAAGAAAGAAGAGGGGCAGAAAAAAGAAGAGGGGAAGCAAGGGACAAGGGGAGGGACATAGAAGGGTGATAATAGCTGAAAGCTGGATTTTCAGCACGTTTCTCCAGCTGGATCCATTCCTCCATTAGTCCCTGTCAAACTCAACGGCACAGTGGTGGAGGGATGTGGCACAAATAGAGCCATGTGCATATTATGGTCTCAATGAAACTGACATTCAGCAGTCGCAGGAAAACAATGCTAAGACTGAGGGCAAGTGGAGCAGGAAATTGCGAGAGGGCTGACAGCTACGAGTAAACACGTGGAAACACACAAGCTCCTGGAAAACCCAATAATCCAACATAAAAAAGAGAAAAGTTAGCTACAGATCTGCTGAATAAGACTGACCTACATTTGCACAGGGCTATTGCTGGGCTTAGTGCACAACAAACACTGCAGCAGGAGTAAAGTATTTGATATGAGTGGAGCCGCCCCGAAATGACATCAACAATGTCTTGAGTAAATAATGGAGATTTTAACTGTTATTCTCGACTTGCAGGAAGAGTAAAGTCTTAACTGTCATCATATTGCCATCTTAAAGCAGTGTAACATTTAAAATACTGTAAATGACGGCTGCAGTCACATACTAAGCAGGGAAATTGAAACTATCTTGGTGAATGTGAGCTATCTGCCTGAATTTGTTTTACACTTGAAGTGATATGATGCTAAACATGACCGGGATTCCACCGGGAACTGTGGTGTAAAATAGTGACAGTCTATATGTATGCTGAAGTTAGACAAACTGTAACTGTAACACCAAGAGTCTACTAAGAGTCTACACTGCAGACTCTCCGTATACACTACAGCAACGCCAGCAGCTCTGTGAGGTTGTACTTAGGCACAGTGGTGCTTTGAGCTAAATGCTAATGCCAGCGTGGCAACATCCTCACAATGACAATGCTAACATGCCGAATTTCAAGAGGTATAACATTTACGATGTTCACAATCTTAGTTTAGCATGTTAGCATGCTAACATTTACTCATTAGCACTAAACACAAAGTACAGCTTGGCAATCCAGACAATAATTGTGGAGATATTTCACTCAAAACCACAAATGTGAACCACATGGTGGTGGCAGTAGAGGAAAACTCAAGGGATCCCCAAAGTCATTGTGATTCATCCTCTGGGGACCATGAATGTCTGCAAAATTTCATGGCAATCCATCCAATAATTGTTTAGATATCTTAGTCTGGACCAAAATGGTGTATCAACCGACCAACACAGCAAGTACAATACTCTTCGTCTTCAACACAAGAATTTCAACAACTGCCAGAAAGAATCAGGACAGACTTATTTGACAGTCTATGCTAGTACTGATCTCAATTCTACACAAACTTTTATTGCATCTCGTTCCAAGGGAAAAAAGGGGACTGGAGCATTTTATCGCATCTTGTCTGTCGTTCACACTGAGAAATCAGTGGCCAGTGCCCTCGAACTAAACTTCATTGTTGCCTATAGACCCATTTTTGCATAAATTTGTTTAGCAAATCTTTAGCACCAAACGCTTAGATCTTTACATACATTAGTAGATAAACTGTTCTGCAGTACTGCTATTGACGTTGCTTTTTGTATTATCTTTGTGAGTAACTGTCTAGATTGTGGTTGTTAGTTCAGCACAAACAGCATGAATTCCACTTTGGACAGTAGGCTGTGTAAATACACTGCAGTGCTTTCTCTGACAACAGCACTGATGACTGCAGTGGGTCTTCCTGTCCAGGAATTCAGGACAAAATAGCTTTCTCATTAACTGCAACTTCCAGAGAGAACAGGGGCTATTCATAAAACTCACTAACAGGGCTGGTGTGACATTAATGGCATAATAGAAAGTGATTCTTACATATAAATATGAATGACTGCTTTTTGCAGCAGCACCACCACCTTTTGATCATTTACATGTTCCATCAGCAATTCAAAAGAGACATTTTCCAGTCCAAAGCTGAGGCAGTAGTTCCTCTCCCCCATGTTTGGTAGTTTACAACCAATTGAAACTACATTAATCCAACCAAATATCTCACCAGTACGATGACATTGACAAATAATCATTACAGTCTTTGCTGCAATAGCACTGAGTGTTTCCCTAATATGGTAAATGCAGGACGGAAAGGTCCACTTGAAATTCAAAAGCTCTTTGAGTAGACAATACCCCACATGCATATGCGTGTGTGTGGGTGTGTGTGTGCGTGGGTGTGTGTGTGGCAGATGACTTACAGAGACTGGAGAGAATGAAGGTTCTTCAGGGCTGCACTGGGAACAGTCTTCAGCTGATTATTCTGGAGCATCCTGAAGGTAAAATGGCAAAATGAAGAGTTCAACTCAACTCATAACACTTTTTCTCGCATCATGAATCTAAAACAATATGTATCCAGTCTCAGTATTTGCAAATGGAAACAAATACAGACAACTTCAGAGTAACAGAGAAGTCTCCCACAAACTGTTGCCAAGCTGATGAAGAAACATTAAACCAATAGTTATGAAGGTATCCAACAATCACTTTATTTAGACTTAATTTCACAACTCTGGTTCATGGTTCAATAGGAGCATGTAAAATTGTGAGTGGTTATATAGTTACAGTATTTGTAAAAGCTGACTAAAATCTGATGTGAATGGGGTTTGTTTGAGCTGCATGTAGTCAAAACACTTCAATTTGTTTTAACTTGTGTAGTTGCAATGTCAATGTGAATAAATCACTTGATATGATAAGCATATAAAATGCCTCTAAGTGTTTGTGTTTTCAGCCCTGTAACCAAGACCTCACCTGTAGATCAACAGGACTTTGAACTATTGGCCCAGTGCAGAATCAACAGGGTAGCGCTTTGTGTGTCGCTCCATGTGTTCGAGTCTATGCAAGCACACTAGAGTGTGCTGCCCGATGTAAATTATGCAGAACTCATTTTTACACAGGGCTTGTATGCAATGCTCTGTTGGGTTTCATATCGACGGACGCTGATGGGGCAGGGGTGGAAAAGTGCATTTAGTCTATTCCAAGTGGATGTAAACTGCATGACTATGTTTAGGGTGGCAATAACTGACAGCACCACAATATTACCACAAACTGCAATATTTACTCTCTCCCCCAGTGTGTGGAAACATTCACACAGTTACAGCCGTAAGTGTGTGTGATTGTGTGTGTTGACGGTGGTGGTGGTGGTGGTGTTGGCAGGGAGGGTGTATGCTTACAGGACTTTGAGCTGATGCAGTCCAGACAGGGCTTCAGGGTGGATGAATGACAGGTCATTACCCGCAAGTCGTCTGTGGTGAGAGACAGAGTCAAACTTATATTTTGGAAATTTTTCAAATGTTTAAAAGCTAAAGGAGACATTTCTGCACAAAAAACACATTGTAACAAAACCACAGAGTATATTTTATTTCTGAATAAAGCAATGCATAGTGTCGAGAACTTTTTCACACCCAGCGCCTCAGTAGATTATGTTCCAGCTCTGAAGCTGAACATGGGGCCTGGGGTGTCAAAGACATGAATCTGTGCCATGGCCTGTTGTCACTTCGTCTGTCACCCACAAGAGATTAGAACTGTTCCTGGATATCCCCTCCTTAGATCCCTCTCTGAGCCTCCATCACTACTCAGTGCTCCCTTTAGAGAGAGCAAAAAACTAATTCACCCCACTGTGACTGATACAAGCTGTATTGCCTTGTAGCATTTATCATTGGGCAGCTGCTTAAGTCCCTGCATGAGTTACTTGAGGCTGAAGGGACGCCTCCCTTTCCTGTTGGAAACAGGAAGTGTATAGGAAATAAGGGTGTAAATAAGCATGGGACAGGCTGACTGGGACACACAGCCAACAAGTATACTATCTGGCCTGAGCGATTAGCAACAGATTTATCACTCTGCAATGTGAGTCAGGCCAGGCCAAATTCCCTGCAACAAGAGCTGCTGGGTGTGAGCCTGAGAATCAAGGCTGACTGTGTTAGAAGACCACATGCCCTTCATGTAGATTCAAAACTGGTATGCCATAAATTTCACTGAATTAGAAAGCTAGTCAACTGTAGGGCATTTATGTAGCAAAGCAATGAGCTGACAGGTATGAATAGCTGCGTGTCCCTGATGAGACTTACAGAGCTGAAATAGTTAGTGAATTACCTGTTTCATAAGTATACTGTATGTCAGTGGTGGGCAAATAGTGGCCCGTGGTCCAAATTCGGCCCTCCAACAAAAGTATTTGGCTCCCCAACGAGAGCTGAAGTTTTCCCTGTCATAGTGTGCATCAAAACCTTTGCACAATCTGTCACAAATCTACTGGTAACAATGGAAATACAAGGCTTGTGTAAATCCCAATAAACAACAAATATAATCAATGATTTGCATCTTAAACACAAATAGGGAGGAGAGTAATAGGCACGGAATGCTGATTAAAAAAACAAGTCGCTGTTTATTGAGTTCGACAACCTATCAATTCCATTTTAAGTCTCATACTGCAACACAAAGCATACATTTGTGCATATGAGTATTTTTTGCCAAATAAGTTTTACAATCACATAAGCTGATGTAATTCTGTTAGTGCTCACTAGCTAATGGGAAAATTGACATCTGCCCCGGATACGATCCTAAAACAACAAGTTTTATAAATCTGTTTTATTCTTAAAAGAAATAAAAGAACTCAAAAATAAAATACTTCACTAAAAACAACAAGTGGGGCTTCATAAAACTATACTGGCCCCCCAGTTGAACCATGCTGAAAAAAACTAGCCCACTGTTGAATCTAATTGCTGACCCCCGCTGTATGCAATGATCTGAACATCCAATGACACCTTCGTGGATGTTAACATCATACTCAGCCCTTGTATTTTCATCCCCTTCATTCAAACTATTTAAGATCACAGAAACATATTTTTATATCTCAAAACAAAAAAAGCAGACAATGTCCACAAAGTGTCCACAAAGACTGCCACCGTCGAGTACAGCATCCAAGGTCAGAATAATTTCCAAAGCTCAATTCACAATACCACCAAATCAACCAATCAAAGTAAACATTTGTGTCTCCACTAAGCCACAATTTGTCAAGAGGATGTCTTACAGCAGCTTTTTGATTAGATTTTAATTCCAAGACCATAATCTGCAGTTTTAGTCATGACTACAGTACAAGTTGTCACACGCGTATGGATGCCTACAAATTCAAAATGACACGAATCTTGTCAGTGGCTGTTGAGTCATTCTTGTTCATTTCTAACAGATAGTGACCAATGTGGTTAATTCAATATGACTGAACTCCTTGAGAACTCACACCACCCAGAACCTGCAGTCACTGTCACAAGCCGCTAACCACCATATGCAGACATGGTTTGACAAATCATTCAGATATCCTTCAGGTTTCACAACATAAAGGGCTTCTCCTCCTCTTGCATCTTTCAGCAAATTCAGCACACGTCGCCCCAGGCTTCAATGAGGACAGAAGAATGTGCTAAATCTCGCTGAGGAAAGGCTAAATCCTCTCCTTGTGCAACACCACTCCCACAGGTCTACCTTTGTCAATAGCAACTTCACAAAGAGCCCTGCAGTGCACTCTGACAGCAGTAAAGGCCTACAAACATGATTTGTTTACAGCTGAGAGAGAAAAAAAACAAAAAAAAACACTGGGCCTCAAATTTTGCTGTAACAATACGATTTAATTTTCTATTTGGGAAACTACTGTGGCAAAACCCAAACAAGCACCCCTCCCCCACAACATGCTCCCACATGTACAATACACACCTTTTTGTACCACGGTTGGTAAAGGTAGCTGTGTTGATAAGCCTATGACTTTATTTCCTGTGGTCATGTTGGCAATGAAAATGTTCATATCAAAATTTTCAATAATCATGTAATCATAATAGAGTTGTGAAGTGGGAGGAGCTACTTTAGACGCCTCTGATTCCGGAAGTAAAAGTCACATTCATATTTGCAAGACAATGTTGCATGGCTTACAACCGGAGCACTTCTACGTTTGGATTGACATGAAACTCTCCTGGTTCAATCATCAGTACAAAAGATTAACATCCATGTTACAAATTAAAGTATCTTCTTCTTTGATAAAAAAAAAAAAAAAGTGGTAGGGTATAAGCCTGTGTACATAAAAACTTCAGGGTAAAAGTAAATTATGACTCCCAAGGTGCATTTGAGCAGGAAACGTCCAATCACCAAGCTCAAAATTCTGTGACATGCAGCGCTGACAGTGGCGCAAGCTAAAAATGATGCTGTTATTTTACAATCTGCAGCTTAAGTCAACTTTCTTTTGGATTCTGGGTTAATTTTGGATCAGATCAGCAGCTACAGCTCTGTGTTTTATTCCCAACTGCCACGACAAAGTGTTTTAAATTTATTATAACTCTGACTGGCTTCTCCATGGCAACAGCGACCAAGGTATTGTATTATTTGGAGCCATCTGCCATGCCAAACTGACAGACATGATTTCTCTGAAACTTAACTAGGCTAATTAACATTGAACATTATCGTTTTAAAGAAAATTTTGAAATGGGAAACAGAGACTGGGGACAAACACTCACAGAACCAGCGGCTCCTCTCACTTCTTAACTCTATAATCATTATTACTCGATATATTCATTATACTGTTGAGAATAACTCAAACCAACCAATAAGTCCATAGTCTGGACCAGAAGTCCAAAATCTGCAAGAGCAACTACACCCTCAAATTCTGCTCCACAGCATATTTAAAAATGCAACTCTTCAACTGATCCTCTTCAACTCTCCTCCTCTTCCTCTTCGACTGATCATACTATAACTGATAAGCACGTGATCAAACGTGAGCCAACACTAAAAAAAGGTTGTCATGCACTGCTGTACTTAAATATAGTTATTGTTACATTGCTATCACGGTTAAGGATAAATTATACTGATATGGGCTTTATAGCATATCGAGCACACATATTCATATTGATTAAAAAGAAAAACAATCTTTATTTATAGCGCACATTTCATACAATAGGATGCAATACCATGTGCTTCACAAAACATGAAAAATATAATAAAATAACAATAAATAAATTGCAAAAAATGTTTTAAAGCATCCTGTCAACAAAATGCAACATATGGAAAACAGAAGACTGACTCTGATGTCATTACCATAATTCACTGTAGATATATAGAGAGCCGGTCATAGGTTATTTCCAAGAATATAAACAAACTGCGAAGAAGACAGAGAATACCTGTCATCACGTCTGCTGAGCTTTGTGGTGCCTTTGGCAAGAGAGACAGAGAGTGGAGGAGATTGCGTGACTATGAAGGAGGGAATATTCTTCCCTCGTCTCCGCTCCTGTCCTGTATGAGGATGGCCCGCTCTCTTTTCTCTCCCTGATCTCTTTTCTCTGTCAGCCCTTTTCTCTCCCTGTCTTTGCCCTCAGGGCCCATGCTCTGGTTCACTGACACTGCTGCAGCCCTGGAGCGAAAAAGTCATCCACCAAAGTTCACTGAGACAAGCCTGCAGATTTGTTCCCAGAAAAAAAAGGTTAAACAAACACACATATGAACTGTGGGTGCATGTCAATCAAGATACCTTTCTTCAAAAACAGACACCCCAACGACAGTCCATCCATTATGATGATCTAGGACAAGAAAGAAGTAGCAGCGAGACTGGGTGGGTTTTTTAGCTTTGTTGCCATGGAAACCATTGTTTTGCCCTCTTCCTTCCTGCCTTGCATTCCTCCGCACAATGCGATGAAAAGCAAATTGCCTTTTTTGACAAAGCAGATTGGAGTGGTGTATGGAAAAGAAGAGGGTGAAGACTCGGCCCGGCTGAAAGATGCACGAGAGCTGAAAAAACACGCCCGCAAAAGGCCAAGTGGAGCTGGAACTGCTGGAGTATGTTCACTCAATGGTCATTTTGTTTTCTCAGGGCTGCATGTTACCTGATATCAGGTAGACAGATTTAATCTCTGACTCCCAGCAGCACCGAGCCAGACAGCGGAGTATTTAAAGAGTGAAGAAATAACAAACACCCACCAAGATTAGATGTACGCCACTCAACAAAGCCCCAGAGCATAGATGTGCTGTTGCCACCCTGATAATCCCTTAAAAAGCAAAAATCCACACAGGATGTCACATGACTGTAGCTTCAATACATGTTGTCTCACCTCACCTTTTTAACTGAGCTTCACTGCACCTTTTATAACCGCCCCTGTTCAATGGTGAGGGATTCGTAACCTCATGTAATGCTGCACTTATCTTCTCCAGCTGAGAAGAAAGGCATGCTGAGCACCTATACTGTGTGTTTTGCAGTACAAACTCAAATACCCAGGTGCGTATCATAAAGCCCGGCCCTCATGTCAACACTGTACAGAGTAAATACATCATTAACAAGAGAAAAAAGGAGGCATGTACTCACAGTTCTTCCAGGTAGGGGAAGTTCTTGAATACATATGCTGGAAGCTCGGTGATGTTGTTCATGCTCAGGTCACTGTGGAAACAAAAAATGAGTTAGAAACACAGTAAAATCTCTGAGTTCATTAATACCTTCAAATCAGTTTGTTAACCTTGCGTTTAGGATCTTGATAGGCAGACTGGGTCACAGGAGATGATGATATAATGACATCTGTTTTATACATTATAACAAAAAACATTTTAACCTTGAAAACTTGTATAGTTGCCAAGCTGATTCCAACAACCGATCAATTTTGTACACTTATACTGCCATATATTCTCAAACGTATTTTATTGATGTTTCCCTGCCCCGATTTTGTTCTTATTCTTTAACTATTTTGCTCGTCTTTGAGTAAAATGCTTTTTATTGCCTTTTGTTACTGTGAAGCCCTTTTTTAACCCTGACTGGGAAAAGTGTAATATAAATTAAGTTTTACTTGTTTACATAAGTTTTTCTCCGATTTGAAAAAGAGACTCAATTCTCAAAATGTCTCAAAACAAAATGATCTCTCTATGAGGCCATATTTTATCAACTAAACTGTAGCTTACATGCAATTAAGATGTTAACATGGTGAGGTTTTTGACTGTAGTTGTAAACTTCTTATACAGACAATAGTGTAGTTGGGTCACCCATCCCTTATGGCAGTTTTGCCTTTTGACTGTGCCTGCATGAGTATAACCTCAACAAAAAAAAGCCTTGAAAAAGCCCTTCTCTTTAGCCCCAGGGATCTTCATTTTTCAAACCAGCTTCAAGTAAAGATAGGCATGTAGCAGCATGAAAAATATGCACACAGGACTTGATTTGCTTCCCCACCAAAGCTAATATGAGTATATGTGTTTACATCTTCATAATGATCATTTCAAAAAAACACACTGATACGTAAATGATCACTACTGAAAATGAGTTAACATAGGAAAGCAATGTAGTGCAGTGTTTTCAACTGGCTGTGAAAAGTAAGGGACTGCCACAGTAAAAGAGGGGACAAAAGGCTGTCTTAGATCTGCTGAGGTGACCTATACAGTGAGAGCAAAGACAGCTCCCGATCTCTAATCTTGATTAGAAATCCACTAACCTGCTTCAAAGTAAAGCCCCCTTGACGCCATATGTAAAGACACGGCACATATCAAGACTGAAAAAACATCCGGGATTCACAAATGAAGCAAATGAAGCAACCCCCCCTCCGTCTTTCACTCTCCAACTGCCCATCTTGAATTTCACTGCCAGGTCGCTCTAGGACCTTGTGTGTGGGCCCCTGAATCCTACAAGGATCATATTGCCCTTCCTCTGCAGTCCCAACTAAACACACACACACACACACACACACACACACACACAC
>NTHP01000029.1:1903381-1914736 GCA_003416845.1 Oplegnathus fasciatus
TTCCAGTGACCTTAGGAATTCTGGTTTTGTTCACTCTAAAATTACAAATAGCCTGCCTGTACTTTTGGTTTACATACAACAAATACTTTTCAAGTTTAAGCTCTTGTTTAAATTCTACATAAATATCACATGATGTCATGCTCCTGAGCTCACTTTGCCACTTTTGCATGAACTGATCCTTCAGCCTCTGTTCAACAGTTACTTTCAACCGCTCTGTCGCAAGTAAAAGTCTTGCATTCAAAACTTACTTTACTTAAAAAAACAAGTAAGTAAGAAAGTAAAAGTACTAAAGTATTAGCATCAAAATATACTTAATCAGAATCAGCTTTATTAAGCATATGTACACAGACAAGGAATTTAAGTTGCTCTCTGTGTTCACACACAGAACAATTTAGAGGAAGATAGAAAGAGACACACAGCTAAAAACAAGGACAACAAAGCTGAGCAAAGATAGGTAAGCATAAACATAGAACTTTTCTATGCATAAATGTAGGTGAAAAAGTAAGTGTATATATAAAAATCAACAATGAACAACAACATACAATGTCTATGTACAAGTCAAGTGTTTAAAAGCTCAAAAGTAAAAATAATACAGAATAATGTTATATTGGGTTCTAATTATTGATGCAGTCATGTGTTCATTACTTTAATGTTGTGTGTGTGTGTGTGTGTGTGTGTATATATATATATTTATATATTTATATATAATATTGATCTGCAAAGTAACAAAAGTTATGCAATAAATGTAATGGAGTAAAAAGTACAATAATTGCCTCTGAATGCTCAAGTAAAGTGTGTGTGTTGTCCTTTGCTTGAAGAACAGTAACTGGCCCAATGCAGGTTTTCAGTGTGTCAGTTTTAGGCAATTTGACTAAACACAACTTTATTTAGGAATGTACAATGTGAGCACAATATGAACTAAAATAAAGTATTAAAACTAGATTTTGACACAGTGCCCCTCCACAAGACAGAGCCACAATTACGTAACAATGTACCCAACATAATTTATATTTTACTTTTTTGGGGCAAATTCCCAAACAAATCAACAATTAATTAAATTACCATCACATGAACCTGGGGCTTTTGGGACGCCTGGTGTTCTGGGGCCTTGGAGCATCTGCCTGCTTGGCCCAGTTGGTAATTCAGCCTTGCTCATACAAGGTTTACATACTATTTAAGCAGCTTTCAATAATATTCTCACTGTTAACTTTGTGTATATTGTGTATAGTTAGACATATAGAGACACCCAAGTGAAGTAAAAGTGCCTTTATTTACATTACTGTACTAATTCTGTGTTTGAACACCAGTAGTTTTCCTCACTAATCTGATGTGGAGGATAATCGACTGGGTGGATACTTGACAAAGGAGATTCATAATGCACAGAGTTCAGTAGAGATCACATCAAGTATGCACAGATAATCCAGGTATCCATACATGTCGTGTCAGTGGGGATGTCAAGAAATAACAAAATAATACTAAATAAATAGATAATAACACATTACAAAATAGCAATTACTAGTGTCTGATATTCACAAGTTTAAAAGGGTGTTTTTGCCATAATTATAGTAGACACATGCTTTTTTAATCCTCAGATAGGTGATGAAGGGCAAACAAAGTGAAGAATGCAGGGACTAACAGTAACTTCCTGCCTCAAGGGGATTGCATATTGTTGTTTTTAGGGTTACCCATTACCTCCTTGTCTGTTTAACCCACAACACACAGGAAAGCACAATAATGAAGAGCTGAATGAATCAACAGCTACCATCAAAGACCTTCGAGCAAGAAGACACTGAACCACCAACAGCTCCTGCTGAACTGTTCAGCTGACTGTAGCAGGTTTAAGCGGTTCCCAGATGTGTTTTGTGTCGTGTGTGTGTGTCTTATTCAAATAGGGGTCAACTCACCATAAGCTTGTTGTAAAGAACTAACCAACTAGACATGACCTATTAGCTACAGAATCCATAACAGTGCATGTTAACTGTTTGTATGCATGGATCACTAGTAGTTTACATTGCTACTATTTTATGATTTAGGGTTTTTATTACATTTTAATATCCATGTGTACAGTATTTATAAACCATCACATTTATATACACACGCCTACTTCTGCACCTTCCCACATATGAAATGACATGAAAACATGAATATCAAATTAGCATAAGATGACAAAAACTTTAAATGAATGTGAGTGTCTACTTCTTCTCAAATGATTTGTAAATCCTGACAACTGAAAGCTAAATATGTGGAATTTCAGTGATCCAGTTCAGGGTTGGCAGGCCATGAGGTCTGACATGATGTCTGACAAACAGCTTGGTGTCTTGATGTAGCTATGAAAGTGACCGTATGAATTACCACCAAAATGATAACCATAGAATAGACCAACTGAATCTTGGCCTATTGAATGTGAGTATTTTGCATTGGCAACTACATGTTGGGGGATAAAATTCAGCCATTTGTCTTCCACATATCAGGCAAAACACTCCTAGAAATATCACCAGCTTCTCTCCTGTTCCTTTGCATACATCCTTTCTCTTTTTGTGAGTAAACTATAGCGGTTTTTAAAATTTTTTTGGTACACGCTAACTTTATCAAGCACGCTGCATTAGATGCACACTTAGATATAGATATATTTGAAAAGATTGTGATCATGGTTAAGTGCAGACTGCAAGTGTGAAATGGGACAAGAAACCCTAATTCCTGCGGAGAAAGTAAACACTTGTACCTCTACATTCACGGCATGTCATGAACATCACAATAATTCCTCCTCTTATACCCAATTTCTATCAGTGATCTTTCTCCTGCCTCCACATCTCTTTTTCCCACCAATATTTCCACCATGAATAAACTGCTCTTCTTAACACACCACTTGTGAATTCATTCTTACAGCACCTGACACTCAGAGCATCTCCACCCTTCACATTATGGGATAACCAATGGTGCATGGGGGAAAGGGCAGCCAACCAGACAAGGCACAAGGTGCACAGGGTGTGGTGACTATGTTTGGTATTCCTGTAGCCAGAGGCGTACGGCGCACCTGCAGCACATATAGAAACTGGGATTGGATTACGAGCAATACATTATCAGCAGGGTGGTTTACAGCATGACATCAATCATGGCCAGTCAAATCAGCCCCCGCTCATTCACTTTAAAAGCACTGTTTGCACTACAGCATACACCTCTCTGATGTGTGAGTGTTGCTCAGAGTGGCTTCTCCCAAGAGCGAACTAATGTCTTGTCCAGAGTTGGTTTCACATTTTTGAAAATATCACAAGATAATGAATTGGTGAAATAATGCTGTTACACTCATACTGTAAGTAACTTTTCTTACAGCAAAATGCACCTTGATTTCATTGTAACTGCACACAGCTGCTCAGAAGTCCTGGTACCAGCTTTGCACACTGTTGTGCTGTAATCCAGGTGTCTCTTGAATGATTTGCTGACTAGCTTGCTAGCCAACAACACCCTTGGAGCAGTAGGAGTGCATGTGTTTTCACCTCCTTAAGCTAAGCAAGGCTGAAGACATCGTGGACGTCTGTACTGGACCCACAGAGATGAGGTTCATTTCATCAGTCTCATTTTGCTGTGGGTAAGACGACAATTTATTTTAAAAGTGGTGTGAATAGAAAGTAATAACTTTAAGTAACAGTAATGACTTTTGGCCTTACAGTTCATTTGTCAGAGCAATGCTAATATGGGTAAGCTATGTTCTTTTGGAATTGACAAAAAGTACAAAACGTCACAAAAGATTTTTTGTTTAAAAGTCAGCAATTATTTAACATTAAAGCATCAATCATACTTGCGATCTATTTGAGTGAGACATGAGGCAAAAGGTCAAAACACAATGAATTGTCAACTAAACAAGGTTGTAGACAACCTTGAGTCCAAGCACTGGCTGGAGTACATTGTGCCACATACTGTAAATGAATGAAATGAGCCTACGCAGAGGTTATCAAGTGAATACCTTCCGTTTTGCTTTATTTAATTCGTTCCCTGAAACATAAAAAAAAATTACTAAGACTAAAATCATGTGCACGTCTGTTGGCATGAATGAAAACATGCACTGAGGGGCAGTGTTTCTTTAAATAATCTCAGTGAATACCAGTACTAACCCTTTGTATTTATTTATTAATTTATCTAGTTTTTGTGAACGAGAAGAGGTTGTTCAGAGGTGAGAGTAAAGCACAGATATGAAATACAAATAAAGTACAAAAAACAATATGAGATTGCCTCCACAACTTATTTTGGTCAAGAATGATAGTATTACCTAATTACGGTATTTTCTTAAAGTCCTCCACCTAGCCTGTTTTCAAGTATGTAAATAGACAAACACACTGGTATGCCTCCATTCAACAAAATTACATATAATTGACATATATGTGAAAGGTATATGTGTCTGAGGAAGTAAATGAAAACAAACCAAACTGTTTTCAAAGTTTGTCTTGGTCTTTAAAGCCAATATGCCAACAAGCACTGATCAAGGGCCACTGTTATTTAATATGTGCACCTCATAGAATTTCATATGAATGTGTTGTGGTATTTCATTAATTGTTGAACATTAATTTTTCTAATAGTTTCTTTCTTAACACAGCTGTGGGTGTAGTTGAATTCTTATGAAGAGAAACACTACCCCACAGTGGTTAGATTTTCTCAGTGCTCCAAACTATTTTCCATTCACACTCAATGGTCGGGAATCTTGCCCCCCAGGAGTATTACACTGCGCTGAAATAGAAACTGTGCGTATGTTGCATTCAGTGGAAGGAAAACTGTATGTTAATGTATTCCACATGACAGAGGATTAAGACACAGTATGGATGAATTCAAATGTGACACCGGAGTTTCATTATTGTACCATCTGCAACAAATGTCATCTCTGTTGTCAGAAAGGCTCACGTCTGTTTTCATAAAGAAACAGAAGAAATAAGGGAAAACAAAGAACAAGAGGCAAGAGAAGGAATTATCTGAACAGCACCCATCTAGAATAAATTGAAACATTAAATAATAAATCAGGTGATGAAATAACAACAATAGATGAAGAACATTGAAAGTAACTAGTACATTTACTCAAGTACTGTACTGTACTGTACAATTTTGAGGTACTTTGAGGTACCTAATTTGATTATGTCAACTTTATGCTACTTCATATTTCTACTCCTCCACATTTAAGAGGGAAATATTGTGCTTTTTACTCCACTACATTTATTTGACATCTTTAGTCATTAGTTTGCAGAAATGGTTATAGATGAAACTACCCAGCAGTATTTTAGCTCCACCTCAACCAAGCTGCAACATTTTGACATTAAAGCTGCTTATCAATATTTTTCTATTAATTATAACTCAGATAAACTATGTGTAATATGAGAGGTGGCTCTCTGTGACAAACCCACTGAGAGTTATCCGCCAACTCTGCTGTTCCCCTCAGCTCTACAGAGCATTTTAGCTTCTTTGAGGTCATTGTTTAGCTGTTTTGTTTTACTCCCACTACTCTCATAAGCGTTGTTTGCACACAGCAGGCAACTATGTTCAGCAAAAAAAGCTCTAAATCCCACTGTACACTAACTGTTCAGAACCAAACAGCACACACAGGCAAAGTCAGCGACTAGCTGGTGAACATAGTGAAGCATTTAGCTGCTAAAGAGCCACATATTTCCCTCAGGAGTTGGTACAAGGATCAGAGCTAAAAAGAGAGTGAATATTGGACTTACAATCGTCAGGTGACACAAACACGACTCCAAATGAATAATAATGTTGTACCGTGTCTGCTGGATGTGCAAATAGGCAACTAATGCTAATATTTGCTAATATTCACTGCCCCCAAGAGGCCAAATAATGATCACGTTTTCTTGCACACTGGGCCACTGTAGAGGGCACTTTATCATGTTTTATCTACCACAGGGGCATCCAAGAGGGCACTTTTTTGTAGTGTCCACCAGTGCCCTATAGACTCTAAATCTGACAATATAAAGCCAGACGAGTTGAGTCTAGATACAGGCGATAAACCCTTTTGGTTTAGGTGATAACATGGCCTTTGCTCTTGCACCACCTTCAGGCCCAACTTTCCACTTTTTGCCCTAGTGGTTAGACTCTGATAGCAAGGCTGTTTCTCCATTTTCCAGTCATTCAACAATAACGCTATGGCCACAGTTATAAACATTTGAACAGACAGCATACACAGCATACACCTCTCATTCCGTGTAATTGCTTCAATATGACCTGTCAATATATAACACAGTGTCCAGTGTCACGGATATCTTTCATACAGCAGAACACAATGTTGACTTTCACACAGGCCTGTCTTCTTCTACCGAGGTCGAGTTGGACTTCTTTGTCCTGTCATCATACAAGACATGTAGCTCCACCGTATTCTGTGAAAAATGTCAGTGATTGTCACTTTTTGTCTCTCTCTGCTAGGCTGTTTCTTTTAGCTCTGATGCTCAATAAGAAAGGCAAGCCCTAAGGGACAATTTGATGCTAAGGCCAGAACAGTTATTAGCAAGTAAGGGATAGAGTGACCGTAATGCCAGATGACGCTATCTGTCTGTCCTCAGAGGAGTGTCAGTGGTCACAATGATCACCTTCTTCTAGGACGGCTTTTTGGATGTGTGATGTTCGTCATTCCCAGACTATGATAAAGCTTCTTTTGTCTGATGACCATAGCTGACACAAATAAGGAGCATCTCAGGCTAAAAGGATCATAGAAACAGAGCGGGCTGTGAAGTGAACTAATGAAAATAAAGTCTTCATTGCCGTTTCAAGGTAATGAAGCGCTTGTCATTTTGTTCAGACAGTATTATATAAATAACCTTGGGACACTGCTGTGTTTTTGAGCCTGTGAAAGGGGGCTTTGAGGACATGCACAGTTGCAGCCATTCAAGTCTCAATGTGCTGTTGTTGCTCATGAGTGTCATTTACACCAATTTTGTATCGCCCAACCAAGAGCTACTACATTTACTATAAACCTGTAGTGAAGGAACCAAATAGAAACTGGATCGGGTTGTACCGACTCAGATAGACGAGGCTTGCGGATATGGTGACCTAGAAATGTTAACTATTAAGGCCTACAGCTAACATTCTCATATTAAAGGTTACTCATGGATATAATTCCTCAGCAGCAATGGAGGACAAATTGCTCTAAAGAAGCGTCTAAGTCTTAAGGCCTAAAGCTACTTCTCTCATTAAAAGTTACTCATGGATATAATGCCTTACCAGCAAAAGAGGGCAAATTGTTCCAGGTTTTTAATCAAAGAATGGTTGTAAATGAAGACACTGTCACAAATCAGTTCATATGTTTCAGTTGTCATTTTTGTTGAAAGGCTCTTGGCGAAGGAACATTGTGGCATGAATGTTCTGTAAGTTAAGACGTTTTATCCCCAATTTACCCTTTAAAATCTGGTAGAATGCATGTCCAGTAATTGCATTCTTGCATGATCTGCCTATGTGGTCCTGTCATTCATCCTTTCTGTCTGTATAAATGCTCATTGTGATACTGTCCCCTCAAGCTATATTCTAGTATCTGAGCATGCTAGCATCAGTACAGTGCTCACTCTTGTTTCTCACCAGTTGGTGACATATGTCAGACATAGTGTATCCTCTCAGATGAACAAGATGTGCCTTCATCAGACTGACTATAAAAGTTGAGAACTGACAATTCAATCCATGATGGATTTTATTGTCCGTATCGTGACCCTAAATGTATTCAAATTTTCCTATTGAGGTGAAAATTTATTAAAAAGATGGAATTTCTTTGATAATGAGGATAAATCCTGTTGCTCCAAAGTTGACAGTTTATTGACAACATCTATGCATACATATTAGATGAAACCATGCAGTGAAAAGCAATCAGTAGATAATAAAGGGTATAGAAATGCTTAACAATACATTAATTTGAGTCTGTTATGACAGTGTATTAATAATACAGCAGCAACTAATGATTCATTTCATTCTCAATTAATCTAATTGAGTATTGTTTGGTCTATAAAATGTCAGAAAACAGGGAAATGTCCATCACAACAGTCAAAACCCCCAAATATAAAAAGAAAACTAGCAAATATTCACATTTGAGCAGTCTGAACAAGTGGATTTTTTGCGCTTTTTCTTAAAAAGGGACTTAAACAGTGAATCAATTATCAAAATAGCTGCTGCTTAATTTTCTTTCGATCAACTAATCGATTAATCAACTGATTGTTTCAGCTCTAATTAATAATTTGTCTTTATTAACAATACATGGCACCTTGCTGTTGTCTTAGATGTGTTTTTGTTTTTACAGTTAAGTATCTGTGCTTTAAAATAAATCAGGTTTGGCACATTCCCTGGCAATAAAACATTTCCAAGCTGTTGTCAGTAGAAAATATTCATAGTATACAGCAGGAAAAACACCCAGTTCATGGTAAATTAAATGTGGACCTTTTTAGCCACAAAGAGCAACCCAGTGTGAAACTCTGCCCAAACAGTCCCAAAACATAATAATTGAAAACCACAGTGGCAAGAGAAACATAGAAACACATATTAGCCCGTGTGTGTCCTGTAGCTCCAGGCTGTCTTTTGAAAGCATGCTGTCAGATTAATTTTCAACCTCTCAATCTGAAAGTCCTGCTGATGGCGAGGTTTGGCTTATCCTGCTTGTTCATTGTGGGACTACATTTGCAATTGATGGAGCACCAGAAAACCATGCTGCTTTCCTTTTGTATGCCCCACAAAGTCTACTGGGTGTAGACAATGAAAAGAAACAGTGGTATAATTTGAACAGTGCAGTACTTAGGGGGTGGAGAATGAAAATCAGTTAAAAGGATGCAAGTTTGTTACATGTTTGGGCTAAAATTATTGACAAAGCAAATGCCATCTTAGTCAGTTGTTTGCTATTGATAGATGGAATTAATTGAAGCAAAAGCTGTCTAATGAACTGGTCAAATGTTACACCTTCTGAAGTTGAAGTTGTGAAGGATCTCCTGGTCCTTCAGGGGAAGATGTAGAAGCCTCATGAATTAGTCTCACATTAAGATTTGTATTGTGCAAATTCAAATTGCCATATATAACATTTTTGGATATTCTGTAATTTTCTGTGTAAATTATTCTGTGGGACGGCTAAATTTGCTCTGTAACTAATTGTAATGTTATCCTGCTGGATAAAGGCAATTGGCAAGGTTCAAATGAAATCTCTGACTGAGAAAGAGTGAAGCAGATAGTAGGCTACAACCCAAACACATTCTTATCCTCTGATAAGGTTTGGTGACTAAAACTTTAAAGGCAGCATGTGGAGTTTTCTTGTAAACAGACTTATGTTTATATTTAGTGTTACTCACCAAAAAGCATTGTGTATATCCTTGAAGCCTATCAAATATGTCAAATGCATTTTCTTTCTTATAAAACATTTGCAAAGCCCATGTTTAAAATATTTAAAATGTTAATATCCATGTGTAACTTGCAGTCAAATTTTTCTCTGCCTTTGATGGTGCATTGCTACGTTTCTTGGTGCGTTACTGTCGATCAGAGGAACAGCACCAAACCCCACGACAGAAATGTGGGTTGTGTTGCCACATGCTCATGCATGGAAGTGATACAACAAAATGGGATCCACTAGTAAAAATATTGCTCCATAGCGCCACTAATGGGCAAAAATTTTATAATGGTGTAGAGCAGTGGTTCCCAACCTTTTCAGCACGTGACCCCTTAATATGAATCAATCTACCTGCTAAACTGTAAGTCTATAAATTGTAATTTTCTTTTTTCAGACTGAGTGATTCTTAATCATTTTTAATGGCCTGAAAAAGTAAAACTACGCAACATTTCACAAGAAAAACAGGAAAGATTAGGGAAAAGTCCAAAAAGTAAAAACAGCAAAAAATGTGTAGCAGAATTTAGTTTTTTTTCCCCATTTGCAACTCAACTCATGACCCCATAGATTAATTCCAGGACCCCTTTTGCGGGAAAGAACTGAAGAATCTAATAATTTTCATCCATCGCCCAAACTAAACAAGGATGTAAAAATCACTACATTAACATTACATGAACACCAAGTACAGCTGATGGGAATGCCATAAGTTTTGCAGGTATTTGGTCATAAACCAAAGTTTGGACAATTGAAATTTTGACCTGAGGGGGGCATAAATGTCATACAAAATTTCTTCACAGTCCATCCAATTGTTGTTGAGACATTTCACTCAAAACCACAAATGTGAACCTCATGGTGGTGCTAGAGGAAAAGTCAGGGATCACCAAAGTCATTAGGATTCATCTTCTGTGAACCATGAATGTCTGTATAAAATGTCAGGGCAATCCATTCAGTAGATGTAGAGATATTTAAGTCTGGACCAAAGTGGTGGAACAACAGACTGACCATCCGATCGACATCGCCTTGGATGGCTAAAAACTGTTTGGCTCTCACCTGTAAATGGCAAAATTAGTGTTCATCCTGGTGGTAAAATCTGTTGCAATGTTGACACATTGCTGTGTTATGACACATTGGAGCAGTAAAATTCCTACCTCTCAGAACCTCACCTGACCCACTGCGAGTGCATTTAATGCACTTGGTGTACCAAATCCTAATGTCACTCTGCAATGACCCTGACATGCATTGTATAAGACAACTCCTTCTTGTTTCTCAAATCACCCTATTTCCTTTTTTGTCCTTGCAGAGTTAACCCACTCCCTAGTGAGAGAAAACAAACGATTTTCTATTAGTTCTCAAGATTCAAACGGTGAGTGTGACTCACCGTTGGCTTATACAACACAAACCTTCATAGTTCTCTAAGCTCTCCTCTCCTATCCTCTCTCCTTCTGTCACTCCTCTCATTCTATCTTTCTCTCTCCATTTTCTTCACCATCGTGTAAAGTCTCAAGGGTAGATGAATGTCCTCTTCCATTTGGCTGCTATTTTGGTCTCCATGTCAACAAGATATGAGTCACCACACCCTCCAAAAACGTGGACACAATCACTAAAACATGTTACTATTAATATAGCGATCAACCAATTCATGTAATGCTCGCACATTACTGTGCGTCAGTCATGCTCAATTTGAACAGCTGGCCTAATGATGTGAAGATGAATAAAAGTACATGAACATTTGAACAAAGCGTCGCACTGTAAGCATTTTTTTGTAAAGGAGCTGTTTAAAGATTCTGACTCCTCTGAGCCTATTTTTACATGCTGCTGTTAAAGCACTTTCAGCAAACAAAATATAGGATCACAGACTCCATATGTGCATGTGTGTTTGTGTGTGTGAATTCCTGGCAGCATAAATGTATAGATTACGTATACATTACGTATTTGCTTGGAAAAGATTCATGTTCTCTCAGCTGGTTTCTTTCTATCTATCTATCTATCTATCTATCTATCTATCTATCTATCTATCTATCTATCTA
>NTHP01000029.1:1914959-1926285 GCA_003416845.1 Oplegnathus fasciatus
TGTCTGTCTGTCTGTCTGTCTGTCTGTCTGTCTGTCTAATTATGTTGAATTTCTACTGACAAGCAAGAGGCAATACAGTCCAGCCAAATTCAATTTAGTATAATTAAGAGCATTAAAATTTGTTTGAAGTGGCTAATTTGATATTATTCATCAGCTAATAAGTAGCCCGTCACTGTATGATAATATTTCTGTAGACTGAAATCGAGCTTGGAATCTCACATAATTTGCAAATTGTTCTAACTATGCACAATGTGTCAGCTTGGCCACATAATGCAATTTAACTTTTATGATAAATACTTTATGTCAATGATAGCATGGTGGCTCAGCAGTTATCCCTGTCCTCTTGCAGGAAGAAGGTTCTGGGTTCAAATATGCCAGCAGGCTGGGGCCTTTCTGTGTGGAGTTTTCATGTGTGGGTGTCCTCTGGGAGCTCCAGAACCTGGGACCCTGAACAGGAAAAGTGTTTAGAAAATGGATAGATGGATATTATTTAAAAGCACCATAATACCGGCTTTGTAAGCCTTTGTCAGGGGGCATATAGATGATTCCATGTGACAGTAGTATGAAGTAGATCCACTGTATATAAGCTAAGAAAGCATGACTAGTGACCATGTTTGGGTAGTGTGGGGAAGGTCAGCCAGCAATCTCCAATGTAGGGTCTGTCTGTAATTACTGAATCTACATCCTTTTGAAAAATTCAAGGATCAGAGATTTGATTTGTCACATGAAATGCAATAAGGCTATACTAAAAGACTAGTGGGATAGAAATTTGAACTAGAAAATTATAGATACATGTAAAATTGTAAAATGTACGTATATCACAGTTTTAATTGGACTTGGAATTTGGACACTTGGGGGCAGCAGAAACAAGTTGTTAACGCAATATTGTAATACCTTCACCTTTTAAGTTGATATGGTAAACTTGGTAGCAAACCGAGAAACATTATCATTCATTTGGAGTTGTGTTTCTGGTCACCGGGAGAATCTAAGTCCAATATCAACTCTCTTTTAGCTCTGTTTTTGGTCTCCACCAACTCCAGAGGGAAATATCTGGCTTTTTAGCAGGTAAATGCTCCACTAAGTACGGAAACGCATTGCATTCACAAAAGAAAAAAAAAATGGACACCTTATCTCATAATTATGAGTTACTATCTCGTGAGAGACTACATGTTGAACCAACATAATAAATGAAAGATGACAGACTACGCAGGATAAAACAAGCAAATGTTAACATTTGGTTGGGCCATTATTGGGCTGATATTTTGTAGTCTGATCAGAGCCTTACAGTAATTGTACTTACTCGAGACTTAATGAACACCTTCACACACTACTCTACACACAAATTCACACACATGCATACATTTTAAGAAAGACAGTTGGACGTCCTGCCTTTGGTACATCTTTCAGGTCTGTTTGATGAATATCCATGCAGACACTTGAAAACAGGACAAAAAAAAAAGAGGAATTCAAGACCATTTTTACAATGCCACCATAAAGAGAGTGGGAGCGTAAGTCCCTCTATATACCACCAGATCAAGAAAGACGGAGAAAGATGTCTGTCTGACACCTACTCATCACTAGGTCCAGACATTGGTGGACTATCACAAAGCAAAGGTGCACTTCTGAGCTCTGAATACAGTGATGGCAGAGCAGCAAAGAAGATTCAATTTGAACAAGAACACTGAAAGAAGAATTCAGCACTCATTTCCACGAATCACAAACCAAAAATGTGAGTAGGTAGGCAAAAGAAATGAAGCAGATGCCAAGGTCGAATCTTCCACTCTTCATTCCCAATAACAACCAGGTTGACACGCATGAAATACATAATGGCCATGTGATTGTCACAGCTCTGTCCTTACGCAGTGCTGTGTATAACATTCTGCAATAACAAAAGTGGGGTGATTTGTTTTTCAAGCTGAAACTGAGGCGAATTCTGAAGTTGAACCTTCAGAAAGTTGCATAGTAATCCACTTAAAGAAGTCAGTGATGTTTGTAATTCTGAACTCGAGATGGGCCATTTATGAGAATCAGATCATCAGTTCGGTTCAGGACGAGTTTAGGACACCAAGTGAGACTTTTTTTTTTGTTAGCACCAATCATATAACAACTGCTCTCCTCTCTGACTGTCCTCCCTTGACTCCTGTCTACCTCTACAGCTGAAAATTAATAACAGCAACTACGTGACAGAAAGACAAGTCAGAAGCAGGGAAGGTGCTACTCGCATGGTAAAATATCAATATTCTTTCACAATCAGCAGCGTATTATTCATTCTTTAAATAAAACTAAATGCAAAAATAAAAATAAAATTCTTCAGGTGTGGGGGAGGACAACCAAACAAGTGCTATGGATTGGAAACACTGGCATGTATAGCTATTGATACAGTTGAAAATAACAGTTTTGTGTGGTTTTATGTGTCTGTCTGTGAGCTTCAGCTTGTGCTCTGTTAGTTGCTTCATGTTCCTTTGAAACCTAAAGTTAAAGTGATGTTTATCAGACCTCTTTATTAGCTCACAAGACTCAATTTTGTTCAATTCCTTTATCATGCATCAGTATTTTATTTGCCACATGGAAATTGCGATTGATTGACTTTTCTCCGTTAGGTATCATTATGTCTATTCTACCACATTGCCTTCCAGTGGTATACAAATAAATAACATTATTGTAAGCCATTACACTGCAGTTTAAATATAAAAGTTGTAAACAAGACCTCCTGTCCACTGAGAGAAACCATACCAGCCTATAGGAGCCAAAGTTTATAGCCTTAAGTATAGCTTATAGTATTTCCAGCCTACCACTCTTGTGCAAAACTAATTAATAATTTCTCAGCCGATGTCCTCCATGAGAGACATCAGAGGGTTGAATCACGTCACTGGATCTCTCTTGCGCACACACTTCTGCCAGCACAGTTAAGCAAGGCTTTCCCAAAGACCTCTAGGCGTTTGTGTCCTTGATGAGATGCTGTTAATAAAGGAATCATGAGGCAAAGAAATGCAGAGGGACTGAAAGGGAATAACTGTGTATGAGCATTGTAAAATAAGGAGTGATGTTGTTTTTGCAACACTGTGGCATATATTTGACATAGTAGCTTAATCAACTGCACATGTACAATAAGAGAGAGTTCACATGCTTTAGTAAGTGGTATTTCATAACTGCAGCTGTTAACCGCAAGAAGGACTGTTCCTCTTTCTCCACAAAATTGCTGGAAGTTGCCTCTGACTATCGATGATCTGCGTCATGCAACACAAATGCATACACCCACAACACATACACACACATGTACGCAGTGCTTTACTGTACACAAGGTTATATGAATCTAGTCTTCACATTTGTTTGTTATTTCTCTGCACCAGTTTTGGATCTTATCACTTATTGACAAAATCTCTCAAAGACAATTATTTACCTTAAATACACACACATGAAAAAAAAAGCACGTATATAGAAACACATAATTCTGTATGTTTCGGGCATACATCAACACACATTATACACTTAAAAACAAAAAGTTCATTTCACGTTTCACACTTAGTTTTGTCTTAAAAGGATTTAGTGTAAAAAGACTAATCAATTAATAGTAACTTTTGAACCTGCAATAACATTTTTTGGCCACTTGGGGGCAGCAGAAACAAGCTAAACACTGACATATTATCGTCTTTTAAAGTTATAATCTCGAAGATTTTCATTTTGTTGTCTTTCGTGGCACATATGGCAATAATCGATAATTGCAGGTATGTTTTTGGACCTCACTTCCCAAGTTTCATCATCTGTAGTTATCGATCTTTTCTTTGTTTGTTTGCCATAGTAACCGTTTACTTGTAATGCTAGCAGAGACTGGAAAAAACAGTACGCCACTTCAAACACAGGTGAGTTGAAGAGCAAGTCTGTTGCGTTAAAAGCCTTGTTAAAAGCCAAACTGTGCGCCACTTGTGATTTTTCCAGGAAAGTCGCTGCCGACACATGGGTTGTAACACTGCAAATGCAAGGGTTTTCATCAGTGGGCCATAGGCTCAGTCACTATTGTGTTGTCTCATTCGGCAATAGATAGTGACTTAACAGACGTTTATTTAAATGAAAATCTTCGAGATTATAACTTTAAGTTGATATGGCGAAGTTCTTACCAAAGAGTTGCTTATTCAAACATCCAGCGGTTACAGGGAAACATTATCATTCATTTGGAGTCATGTTTCTAATATACACTCTCTTTTAGCTCTTTTTTTAGTCTCTACCAACTCCTGAGGGAAATATCTGGCTCTTTAGCTGCTAAATGCTACACTGTGTTCATCAACTAGTCACTAACTGCATCCGTTTGCTCGTCTGGTGCTGAGTAGGTAGTTTTCGCTGCCTCCAGCAACCAAAGACAACACCATGAGAGCGGTGAGAGTAAACCAAAACACTAAAGTTGCGGGCCGGACAGCTAAACAATGAAAGACGCTAAAGCTGAGGAGAACTACAGAGTCTAGTGTTAATCCTCTGTGGGTTTGTCACTCCGATTGACCCCTTTCACATTCAAGTAGTATTGTGATCCTTTGTTAACATAGAAATACTGATTATTGCCTCTTTAAATTGTTTGTTGACATTGTTTGTGCATGCATACAGTGATCAATCAGGCCTGTGAACAGCTAGTAAGTGATCATACATGAGCTCTTTTTATGTGGATTAATGAGAGAATAAAACATTTTTTCTTTGCTGTAAAATTGAAACAGTGAAGCTTACAGCAGATTGCTATACCAAGGAATGATCCCCATATGAGCCATTGAGGAAGAGTTGACAGTGATTATATCCGCCTCTGTGCCAGAAACAAACCCTAAGACATAATGTGCTGCACTATTGCTTCTCTTTCCTTGTTTCTGTTATTCAGTGCAGCTCCAACCTTTTAGGTTTTTATAGCTACTAATATTTTTGATTTTTATCCAAATTAACTGAGAATTAGCTTATAGAAATATAAAAAGCTTAAATTCCCACATGGCTGGCTTTACAAGGAACAAATAGTGAGGAGTGGAAAGATAAAAGTCACAGCACCCAGACAACAGATGTAACAAGTTCCCGTGTCCCTAGGACAGGCTTCATCAATAGGCAGCTGGTGAGCTAGATCTGGCCGGCTAATATTTTTTTCTTAGCCAAGCTTTACAAGGGTTTGTTTTCATTCCTGGAAAAATGGAAAGTAACAGAAAACAGAAACTCCAGTAAAATATTTGTACAAATGCAACCGTCACTAAAAGGAAATGGAAAATGTAATAAACTACTAATGACTTTTATTTTATTTAAGTAAACCACAAAAATTCTGCTAGTATTGAAAAAAAAGTGTAGGCTTATGTAGTTAGCTGGATCATGATGGAGAACCCCTGTATATGCACTCATTTTCAGATACAATTGACAGTTCTTTAGAGGTATGAATGTTCAATGTTCAATGGAACCAGAAAACATGGTATTTAAAGGAAGAGTTTGACACTTTTGGAAAAACGCTTATTGCCTTGCTTGCCGAGAGTTAGCTGAAGATTGATACCTCTCTCATATATATCCGTTAAATATTAAGTTGGAGCCAGGAGATGGTTAGCTTTACACCTTAGCTTAGCATAAAAAGTGAAAACAGGGCGGTCCAATGAGCCTCTGTTTAAAGGTAAAAAAAAAGCACCCTTAAAGCTCACTAATTAACACAATGTGCAATCTGTGCAAAAACCGAAGTGTAAAAACAACAAGTTTTGCTTTTAAGAGGTTTATTTGCCGGTCTTGTTCTTGGCTGGGTGCAATGACTTCCTGGTGTCTCCACTGGTTGCCAAGACTCCAGGAATTCACACTTCGTCGTCTTATACTTAAGTTTTATAGATAGAACACGTTACTTAGTGAGCTTTAGAGGTTCATGCCTAACTCTCAGCAAGAGAGTCAATAAGTGTGTAACGTCACGTCCTCTGTCATAGTCTTGTGTTTAGTTCAGTTTGCACATTTCCTGTTTTATTTTGTAGTATTTACCTTTCCTCTCGTTTCAGACACTTCACTTCCTGCCTTTGTGTGTTTTCCCGCCTTCGTGATTGCCTGCCCCACCCTGATTAGTTCCACCTGTCCTTCATTAGTTACTCACCTGTGTGTATTTAGTTTGAGTGTTCCGCTCTCCCTGTGCCATCTTTGTACCTTGTGACAAGCGTTTCAGCATCCTTCCTAGTGTTTGTGAGTCTTCCCAGTTTATGTCTGCTAGTTTTACTTATCTTGTCTCTGCCTGCTCCCTGTCGGATTTGTTTGCCTGGTTTTTGACTGCCTGCCTGCCTGTGTACTGAACCTTGCTTCAGTAAAGACTGTTCTCTGATTTCAACTCTCTGTCTTGGTGTCGTGCATTTGAGTCCTATGGTTTTGTGGTACCAGTGTTACAAAGTGTATTTCAAAAATGTTGAACTATTCCTGCAACTATGACATTATAATGGGAATCTGTGATTTGATTTCAATATAGTACATGTTTCAAGCAAGCTAGAGTTCAGGGCCCAGGTTTCAATCTTGTGTTTTGGTTTTTGATGGCATGGATCGCATACTGTGTCCGGTTTTTTTTTTGTTTGTTTTGTTTTGTTTTTTAAAGAGTAAAATCTTCAAATGTTCTCTAAAACTCACGGGAAATGTATGCAGAAAGGTGAGAATAGATGAAAATGCTCTCATCTCTTGGTATCAGGAAAAAGCCCAGCAGCAGTGTTTTGGATTAACTGGAGGTGAGAGATTGCCTTCTGGCTGAGCCTTGAACTAAGTCCATTACAAAAGCCCAAACAGACAGAAATAAAGGACAAGACGCATCTGTGATTCCATTTCTGTATGAGGACATGCATTGTATTCTGGGAGGTTAATGCAGTCATTTATTCGTCCATAGGCCATGAAGAAGCTCCAACTTTAATGAATTTTAGAAAAACTGGTCTCTTCAAAAAGGCAAGCTACCACGATGTGAAAAGATTTGGCTTGTTGTAGAGGATTGAAGAATGAACTGCAAACTAAAGGTAATATAAGTGAAGCAAAGGTGTTGCAGTAAAGAACAGACTGTAGCATTATCATGAGTGCTTTAGTGAGCAAGCTGCTTCAGAAAGCTCCCATAAAGCACAAGCTTGTTCATTGCATGTCCGCTTTGGACCCACAACTCTCCTTGCAGAGGATGTTTAAAAACCAAGCTGATACCAAGTGAACCCGCATAAAATATGACAACATTCTGCAACAGTTTGGTAAGTTAATTCACACCACTCTATGAGCAACCCATCAGAAGACCAGTACTTTCAGTTAAGTGACAGAATGTGTTATTATGAGCATATGGCTGATAGCACCAGATACTCAGAGATATGGCTTTCTGCCTCTTTCACATGAACAGGCCAGCTTATGTGTGATTTTCTAATAAAGGCCCAGCACACCGACACAGGTGTTTTCAGTTACTCGGCCTGTTTAGACCTGTACTCAAGTTGTAGTTGGGTGGAGCTATAATGAAGATTATGTGAGGTGACCAAAGTCCATGCACAAATAAGATTTATAAAGGTGTAAGTTGCCCTAAGGTGCAACAAAACTGACAGGAGAGAGGAGGATGTCAATGACGCACAATCTATACATAACCCACACAGTCCAGAGAAAAGGTCCAATCAGGCTAAATAAGTGAAAACACCTGTGTGGGTGGGCTGTAGGTTTAATAAGGGACTTGGGATTGAGAATTTAGCAGGTGAGTCTTTGGACACACAGTAAATTATTGTCATATTCTCTGTGGGGGCAGCACAGCCATTAGGTCCTGGGTCCTGTGTGGAGTTTGCATGTTCTACCCGGGTCTGCTTGGGTTTTGTCCAAGTGCTCAGTTTTCCTCCCACAGACATGCAGGCTCGATGAGAATGGGAAAACTCAATTACTTGTAGGTGTGAGTGCGAGTCCCGCAGCAACAGCCACAAGTTGCAATGTTCATCTTGGTTAGGATGGACTTTGACATACTGAACAACATGGTGTGCTGGCGATTTTGCTGTTCGTGGAGACTTGTCACAGTGGGGCTAAATATGTAAGGTTTGTAATGTAGGTGGCCATAGAGTAAAGGCCGCAGGGTCAATGACATCAAAATGGTTTATCCTCTTTGGAGCATGAATGTAGTCAACCACCAATGAATATTTAATATTGAAACAGTCGTTGGCAATGAAAATCTTAATTCTCAGGCTCCCTCCAACAATCCTCAAACAACAGCTTTAAAAAGAAAATCACACTAGTAAAAAAGGTGTGTAGGACAACACTGACACATCACTTAACTGTCTTTTGGTCTATCCCTATGTCAGTCTTAACACTTGCTGACACTATAGGCAAGGTACACAGTCTTATGTGGTTCCCTATCTACACAAAAATGAATTACCGTTTAACAAATTTAATAAATCATCCCAATAAACAGACAAATAAGGTCATCTACAATATAAATCTTCACAAAAATAAATCATTTTATATACAGTATTTTCGGAGCGTGGCCTACAAATTGTGGCTCGTCAGTTCATCAGTAGAAACCAGTTCTCCACCTGTGGTTTTCTATCTATGGGAGTAAGCTATGGGTTCTGGCTGTTGCATCAGCTGAGGACTACTTTCTACCTCACTCTGACACTGGATGAGGACCTCAAAGACCTTGGATGCCTGCCTGATGCTACAACTACCTGGCCTTGCCTCATCAATAGCCTGCCTCGTGACCTCTGGGACCTATTGCTCCACCTCTGTCCCTCATGGTCAGGTGGCATTAGTGAGGCATCTGCAAAGACATAAATATGACAGTATTGTACCGTTATTATGTGAGCCAAACTGTGGTGTCAGGTCTGAATCTCTCACTCTTGGCTATCTTGATCCTGCTGCAGAATAAGCTGCACACAGGCGTTCATGCCCACACAAACTTAATACTTTTGATATACTTGTGTGTTGAATTTAGCTGCTCTCGCTCTCTCTCAATGCTGCTCTCAATAGCCTGCTTCGAAAAACACACAAAATCAAAATTGAAATTGAATATTGAAATTAATTACTATGATGAATATGGAGGCTGACATTTCCCCACTTTGTGTGATCTCAATTAAACACTAATTCACTAGTAGGAGGAAACAATGTTTGTTTGACATACGCCTGAACACACACAGAGAGAATGCATGTTATTGTCCTCTGTTTCCTCCAAAGGAAGTGACATTTTTATTTTAGGGAAGGAAACACATGTTTATATACGGCTCATTATCTGTTCAGCTGGTAAGTTCTGATAGTGTGGGCGGCTGGGGCTCAGGAGGTAGAGTGGGTTGTCCATTAATGCCAGGGTTGGCAGTTCAATCCCGTCCTCCTTCTGAACCCAGTGTTGCTCCCGATGGGCAGGCCTGTGCCTTGCATGGCAGCCCTGCTATCATCGGTGTGTGTGAATGGGTGAGGAGGCAAAATCATAAAGTGCTTTGTCCATTAAGGTACAAAAGCGCTATATAAATGCTGTCTTAATTATTATGTTAAAGAAAAAGAGGATGACGCATGAGCTTAGGTGTTGAACGATGGCACCAAGAAATTATATATAACTGTAGCTGTTATTTGAACATACTTGTAGCACTGCAAGTCATTTGGTCTCAGGTTCAGCCTTCGAGACTTTCATAAAACAAGAAAATATTCAGCTAAACACATTAGACAACAGCACTCAGTTCCCAGCACAGCGGGCAGCGGGTTTGTGAGACTGCTATTTCCTTGTTCCAGGAATATAATAGAAGTGTGTCCATATCTTGAAACAAGACAAAGTGGGCAGAATAGGCCTTGATTCTAGAAAAACATCTCACCCCTTGGTAGATGTTTTTTTTTTCAGTTATGTTAAGAAAATAAAATTGTGATAGTTGTCATAGAAAATTAATTGTTAAAATAGTTTTTTTGTGTGGTGTACTAACACAGGTGCATCACTTTTCAAAAGCTTGACATGTTGAAGGAGGCAACCCACAAAGACATGTCCTTCAGAGGAGCAGAGGGCGAGGCTGAACAGGTGTGTTTGGGCAGCTCTTCTCACCTCATGAAGTCAAAGAAGTTCATCGCCACAATGTTGCCCTCAAACAACCAATAACAGTGGTAAGCTCAGCCAAGTTTCAATATGCCGTACAGTAGTTGAGATAACTAACTTCTACATGTGATGGAAATTAGCAATATAAAAGGTAATGGTAAATAGATCCATACACTTCCATATGTACTCGATCAGTGTTTTACTCTGGTTAAAGGGTAAGTTCACATTTTTTGTGAACAAGTCTGTCTTGCTCGCATGCCCGTATGCACACTGAAAGAGTATTTTTCATCTATGTTCATCTACGTCCATGTTTATTGCACTTCAGATATGATGCAGATGATATCAGGTGATTTAAGTGGGTTGCATTAATGCCTAAAATATGTAGAATTAATTTATTATAACTATTTCTGTAAAAATTGACTCCATTTACATAGAAACTATCCAACTTCCCACCAATCTCTGCTTTTCATCAGTATAATTGTGGCGTGTGCTCTTAGGGAGAGGGCGAGGAGGGTGAGGTGCTTCTTCACGTTGAAAGGAGCCACTTGAGGTGGCTCTGGCATCTGATCAGGAAGCCTCCTGGACACTTGCCTGCATCCAAATTGGAGGAAATCCTGTAGGGATTACACGTCCATCTGGCCTGGGAATGCCTCATGATCCCCCAGAAAGAACTGGAAGACTTGACTGTGGAGACGGACGTCTGGGCTACCTTGTTTAGCCTGCAGTCACCACGACCTGCATAAGCTCCAGAAAATGAATGGAGATGTTTGATGTTTGATCACCGATGTTTGATGGGTTTTTTTATTGTTTAATCATTTATTTATAGGAGACACATTCATTATCAACTTAAATGTGCCTAATTGGCTCAAGCACATTCTCATCCATATATTCAACACACATAAAAACAGATTAAAGGATAGGTTCACATATGTCTTAAAACAATACTCACATGCCCATTTGTACATTGCAGTTTTCGGTAGCTGAATTTGTTCCTTCTGTCCATATTGGCTGTAAAGTGATCCCTTCTTAGCGCAATCCCAATTTACGTGATATGGGACAAAATCCACAGTCCTCATTCTGTGTGAAAATATGTTCTGCTCTTTTTCTTATTATCCTTACACTGCAGCTAAGTGAGGAAACACTGTCTGGGGAAACACAAAAAGGGAATAAAGTACTAAAAAGACTGTAATTTCCAAAGATACCCATTTTATTTTTGTCTAACTCAGACTGCTGAAGCCTCATATTAGCTTCGGCTGAACAGTGGGACATATTTTTACGGACTGACGACTGCAGATTTTGTCCCATATCACTTACTTGAAATTGTGTCAGGAAGGCACAGTGTCTCTTGACAGCCAGAAT
>NTHP01000029.1:1926299-1966997 GCA_003416845.1 Oplegnathus fasciatus
GTGTATGGATCTATTTACTATTACCTTTTATATTGTTCATTTCCATCACATGTAGAAGTTAGTTATCTCAACTACCTTACAGCATATTGAAACTTGGCTGAGCTTACCAAGGAAATAGCAGTCCACAAACCCGCTGTCTGCTGTGCTGGGAACTGAGTGCTGTTGTCTAACGTGTTTTGCTGAATATTTTTTTGTTTTATGAAAGTCTTGAAGGCTGAACCTGAGACCAAATGACTTGTTAGGATGGATGTTTTTGCATTGCTACAAAATATGTTTAAATAACAGCAGTTATGTATCAAAGTAACAGAATAATCAACGTCACTCCATCTTCTAATGGTCAGATATTTTCCAGTTCCCTCTCTCACACACACTGAACCTTTTCTCTCACCCTCATTTCTTGGTACCATCATTCAACACCTAAGCTCATGCGTCATCCTCTTTTTCTTTGAAAGTCAGCTCACAGGCAGTCCATGTCATGATGACATTTCATACCCAGCTCTTGAATACATAATTAATTAGAATTCACATATTTTCACACAAATTTCACACCTTTATATGTCAGTGACATTTTATCAATGAAAAATCTTGCCAATTCAGCTTGAAGTTTCTTACAGATATCAGCCAGATATCATATGATTCATATCAATTTGCAAACATCTGCTACATTCAGGTGCCTGTGAACACTGTGGCTGCATGGGTATAGAATAAACCATTCTGGCGATGAGAGTCACCTTTGAGTTCTTGCTCATAATAAGTGTAAGAAATCTGGCCCCTTACCGTCATGGCATGGGGGTGGTGGTAAGGTGGCCACCGAGGAATACTAAAAAATCCAAGAACATTGCATGAGTTTTTACCCTGAAATGTGTAGGCTGAGTAAGAAACAGGCTCTCACCTGCACTGTGAACAGCAGAACAAGAGAGCTTTTGCCTTCATAATGATTCTGAACTTATTTGAACCTATTTCAGCCCCCTTTTTAGTCAGAAAGACTTGATTAAGACAAAACCTTAGGGATGTAACTGTACCTGTCAGATGATTAAGGAAGGTGGAAAGGTGGAAAGACTGGAAAGCAGCAGATTTGCTTTAACAGGTGAGTGTTGAGATGAAGACACTCATGTTGAGTAAAAAATGTTTCCAACTGAGTGGAAAATGTATGTCTCACAGTTAAAGGAATAGTTCAACATTTTGGGAAATACTGCATGCTTATTCACTTTCTTGCAGAAAGTTAGATAAGAGGATCGATACTGTACGCTAAAAATGAAGCCAGCATCCAATTAGCTTAGCTTAGCATAAAGATTGGAAACAGGGGGAAACAGCTACTGTAGCTTGGACCTGTCCAAACATAACAAAATCCACCTACCAAAACCTCTAAAGCTCACTAATTAACATGTTATATCTTGTTTGTTTAATCCATGCACATACCTGGAGTCTTGTCATCACTTTGAGGTTGCCAGGCAGCCACCCCACAAGAAGTCACTACGCCCGGCCAAGAAACTGTTACGACATGTAACTCCCATTAAAACCGCAACATTTCATTTTCACATTTTTGTTTGTGTATAGATTAAAAGATGAGGTGCTGGTTGGCGGATGTTTTAAACTTTGGACAGAGCCAAGCAAGCTGTTTCCCCTTGTTTCCAGTCTTAATGCTAAGCTAAGCTAACCGTCTCCTTGCTTCAGCATCATACTCGGATATGAAATTAGTATCAATCTTCTCATCTAAATCTTGGCAAGAAAGTGAAAAAGCACATTTTCCAAAATGTCAAACTATTCTTTTAAGTCCAAAGCTTGGGACTCTCACGAGGCCCTGAAATATAAAGATGGGAGACAACCTACAGTACAGTGTTTTTGTTATGGACAAGTAACCTTCAGCAATTATTCTGACACTCAATAGACATTTTTCATAGCAGACATTTGGACAGGTGAAACAAATGTTGTAACTACGGACCCTGAGACTGAAGCAGCTAAATGGAATTCAGCCATCATTAATTTTTATGATTTATACATGAAAAAGGCCTACTACATTCGCATCTTACTGAGCTATAATCCCTTGACACGGTCAAATATTTAAATAAGAGACAAACACGAAGTTCTCATGAATCAATGTAGTTATTTTAAGGCACTACTTTGTTGTCAGTGCACTTTGTTGTCAGTGATTAACAAATGGGTGTTTAAATATGGACATTTTTCTCTTATTTAGACTTTTAGATGAGACTAAAATATAGAAATAAGCTTTTATAAACCTTAACAGCTGAAGGATGTCTTCTAACATATTTGGTTTCTTTGGCTCAATAGCAGGAACAGGAATAGCTTCAGTGTTATGAATGAAAATACCACACTGTCTAAACTGTGGTGTGTCATACCCAAACAATGTCACTAGATGCCTCTGGCAGTGAAAATACAGTCAACTATTAAATGGGTCCATAATTAACATTAGATTTACTGTAATGTTTGAAAATAAAGACCTCAGGCCACGGACTAAACACAGGCATGGAAAGATCTCCTGTCATAATTGTATTTGGTGGGATATGGAAGGAATGCTACAAGTCTGGCTCATCAATCAGGTTGATAGGAGGTATATATGTGTGTCTAACATGGTTATGGATTCTGGAGGAAACATTTCAAACGATATTTACGTTCATGTTATCCTGACCAAGTAGAACTGCTTTGATAACACTCAACAAACATGAGGGCAGGCCCAACTCAGACTCCTGATTAAGGAAAGGTATCCTTGGACTGGAATGTGATCTATGTCTGGAACAGATCTGCTCATTTCAAAGGTTAGTAGTCATCCTGGTGTTAAACATTTCAAAGAGGACAATTAATGAGGTGTTTCAGAAGCTAACAGTCCTTTTGCATTCCAACAATTCTTAAGCTGTATGACAACTAGAGAAAAAAAATCCTGTTTCCAAATTCAGTGTTATTCACAATGGTATCCCTCATTCTCTGTCTTCCTTTCTGCTTGTGTTTTCTCTCTGTCCCTGCCTTCCTCCTCCCCTCAGTGTTATTCTCACCTCCAGCTCCCAAAACTGCAGCCTGGCTGACTCATCACTGGCCTTGCCATTAGGCTCCTGCCAACACTCACTGATTAAATCATAAAGGAAGAGAAAAATGAGGGTTATTGAACATACTGGGCCCTATGCATGTGCCAGTGATAAATAAAGAGGATACAGTAAACAGGGTGATAAAGCCTGCACAGGCAGCAGTCAACAGTATATTTAAAGCATATTTGAAAAGTAAAATTCTCTCATGTCTGGCTCATATATAACATGAATAATGGATGTATACAGAATGGACAGCAGAGCACAAATTCTGAGAATGTGGACATGAGTTTCAGCAGTGTTATTTTAACAGTGACCATGGAGATGATGAACTCTACACTTAAAGCTGCAATAAGCAATTTCCAGCCAATAGAGGGCAGAAGAATTTCAAAACAAGCTGATAGACACACAGCCCTAAAATATTACCCCCTTATAAAGTTGGAAAACATTGCTGATATTTATTGCATAATTACATATCAAGCAGACACTGAACAAAAACATTATCACACTGGACTTGGTTTCTGGCAATAAGTCCTCCCAGTTAAACAATAAAATACATTTTCTGATCTGACGCCCCTATTGGTAGGATGATGTAATTTGTCTGTGCCTTCCAGATTGTTACAAATCACTGTTGAAAAATGAAGCAGTTTTATGTCGTGACAATGCTATGGTTGAAAAGGGTGTAATCTATATATGTGTAATAATAATGTATCAAATGACAATGTGTAATGCTCGTAGTGATAAACCTTCAGAGAATTGTCGGAAGGAAGAATCTGCAGCTCCCCTCGGCTTTCTGGAGCTTTATAGCGAGTTACAGATAATTGTTTAGCTTTACTGTTCTGGTTCACTCCCACTGCTCTCATAACGTCTTTTTTGTTCGCAAAACAGGCAGCTGTTTTCAGTGAAAAACCTCTAAAAATCCACTGTGCACTACCTGCTCAGCACCAAACAGCAGTCAGACAAAGTTAGAGCCTAGCTGGTGAACATAGTGGAGCATTTAGCAGCTAAAGAGCCAGACATTTCCCTCAAGAGTTGGTGGAGACCAAAAACAGAGGTAAAAGAATACTGGACTCACATTCATCATGTGACCAGAAACTCGACTGCAAATGAATGATAATGTGACTTCGTAACTGCTGGATGTGTAAATAAGCAGCTGTTTGCTCACAAGTTTGCCATATGAACTTAAAAGCTGATGATATGTCAATGTTGTGTTCACAACTTGTCTCCATCATCAAAAATCATTAAAACAACTTAGTTAGTTTCATGGAAAGATCATGGTTTGGGCTCAAATGACTACTTTGTTAAAGTTAGGGGACCTCCATCATCATGGTTATAGTAACAACCATGTGGTTAAGGTTAGGGAACGATCGCAGTCATGCTTATCCAATGTTTTATTGACCCATCCATCCACCCCAACCCTCCTGCCTCTAGGGACTTTGTCGCTCTATGACAATGTCAATGACTTCCTCCTCTGCCCCTGTCATAATTACTACAGTCGTTAAACGGCTTTGTAACTTGAATGTAGTTTTGGGGCATTTACTGAAATGACTGTTGTTCTTCTTGGGAGTGCGGTCTAATTTCTGGCCACTCTCTTTTTAACTCTGGTTTGGTCTCCTCCAAATCCTGAGTAAAATTTCTGGTTCTTTAATTTGGTAGATTTTTGTCTGTTGTTATTAGCAGCTTGGGGGGAGGGTGAGTCGTTGACAAGTGCAGCATGATAGGAACTGGGAATTTCCATTATTATTCCATCATATTATTCCACAATATAGAGTCTAGTAAGGGAGAGTCTGAGGCTGAAAAGGGAGATGATGCAGGAGCCACTTAATAACTTGTCTGAGCTTCTCTTCACCTACTACATGACTTTGAAAAATATTTTAAAAAGTGGCTAGGCATAGTATTTTTTACCAAAAGATGAATCTTACTTGACCTTGAACTCAACACAAACTCCAAATGAAAACTATTGGCATGCATTGCCATGTGGCACAGTGTCTTTATTAAACTACCACTAGGAGTCACCAAAGTTTAATTATTTTCATGTTCTACAAATACAACAGGAGCTTTAAAAATATCAGTACCTCCAAGGTGATTTTCTCTGTTTTCTATCCGCTCAAAGAAGTGAATTAATATATCTATTAAAAAAAAAACATTTTTTTAACCAAACTTCAGGAAACAATATTTCCATTTTTGCTTTCCATACCAGTAATGTTCATAAATCACAAAATGCAAGTCCGTGACAAGTCTTAAGTCTTTAGCTTGCGTACCTTTGATATCTCTATGAAAGCATTTTATAAGCATGACAAATGATTATATTTGATATAGATTTTTGAGCATTGTGAAAACATGGTAATGTAAATAGGGTGTGTCTCACGTATGGGGCACAGACAACAGTAGTGCTTTGATTCTGGGAACACCTCTGGCTTTTCACATCTCTGTATCTTGGTTATGAACTGAGTAACATAAACAACAGTCCCAAAATAGCAACTCCCATACATGTTTCCAGGTCCCTTGGGAACATTGATTCAACCATCTACTTTAGAAATGTTATTTCTCCTGCCATCTATATGATCTAGTAAGAATATTTTTTCCTTACTGCAGGGTAAATTTACCTTTTCAGTAAATTTCAGTAAATTTACCTCTTCGTGACATCAGAATCCCTCGGTCATATAAATAGATATTCAGAAACAGTTTACAATCAATTTGTCGAGCCTCTCTACCTTCTGCATCGGCCTATCCATTTCATTATGAGGTGTGTGCAGTAAAGTAATCCTGTAGTCCGACGATGGAGAGTGAGTGCTGCTCCCTGTAATAAGGCAGGGGAGATGAGTCATCAGCAGAAGTGAGGCTTGGAAATAAGGAATGTGGAGATTGTGGCCTCTGGCTGAGATGAAAACCTTTGGTTCTGAAAAACAGACACACTCCTGCACAACTAAGGTGACCCACAAAGATTGCTGTATCCCTTGTTGTATCAGTCAGCCTCTACTCAGTTACCATAAATCGATATTGTTGTAATTCCTCATGGCTCCAACAGAGTGATTCACTTTACTAATAAATACAGCTGCCCCTGTGATATTTTGAACACAGTCTTTTGGATTTTGTGAAATTAACACAAGAATGTTGAAATTTAGGATACACTTTATGAAAAAATCAAAAATATAGCTAACAACAGCTTCCAGTAGGATGATGCCGTATATCTAGACATATATTAGAAAATATATGACCAGGAATGTAGGCAGGATTTTACAAATACTGAGTGTAAGCAATAATACAGTAAAAGGCTGTCTTATTATATCTTTTGTAACATTTTTATTTGTTTAAAACAGTATGTTCGCTACACAATGTGGATAAAATATTAGGATATTCAATTCCTGTATGTACTTATTTATGTATTTATTAATTTTTCTTGGCCTAAAAAATGTCAAAACATTTCAAAACACTGTCTTTTTTTAGAGAAAAGATGATTTTATTTTTCACAGAAGAGACACTGTATTCATTCTATGTCGTCAAGGCTATCTCTCTCCCAGTTTTCAATCAAATTCTTTCAAAATAGAGAAATAACACCCCTCTGGTTTGTAACGCATTGTAAATGTCAGTTGGACTGTGTGGTGAAAAGGGGTACTACACTCCAGTAGATGCAATCATGTCGAGTCTATTTAAGGGGAGCCAGGTGACGGTGACATCCTTTAATAAAATACCATGAAGAGTCAAATACGCTCTCTTTGTTTCTGTCACTGCTCACTCATGGCTTTGCTGATGGCTAACGGCCCGCCATGGCTGCATGGGTTTACTTGCTGTGCAATTGTTTATGTCATGGAGGTAATAACTCCTAAATGTATTGTCTGACCCATTCAGTTTTTCGGAACAGTACAGTTGTTGTACTATTATGCGCTGCTTACACTGACACAATGGTGAGACAATGGTGAGTCTTTGCTTTGAATAACTAGTGCAGTGCCCGTTCAAGACATGCGTGTTCGGACTGGGCCGATTGCTTGGCCTCTGGTTGAAATACCATTTTTCATCTGTCGTTTAAACTCATGCATGTGTACATCTACAACAGTGGGTCTGGAACTGCAGGGGCTCTCCGGTTCTGCAGGGCGATGTTTCTCGCTTTCTCGAGAACCGCTCATCCAAACAACTTCACACTCGACACTGCACTTCTTTGGGTCCTCAGCAACACACCCACCAAGTGTGAAGTCAATCAGGTGAATTGTTGCCGAGATAATCGAAGGACTGACAGCCAGACAGACAGAGAGACAGACTGAAATCTACCTAGTCTTCTATTTTGTAAAAATTACCTACAGTATTGCATTAATACTGTACCTGAATAATTAAAGCAGCTCTATGGAACTTTTCATTTTGTGTTGACCCGGTGGCAGGCTTTAAGAATAACTATTAGAAACTAATGGAAATAGCCAATCTTCTCGCTGTTGGTCTCGTGTGCTTATGTAGGTCATATAGAGGCATCAATATTAAATTGAGGCTGTTTTTATAACAAGTTAAAAACTCCATAGAGCTGGTTTAAATACTCCTGCCCATTTGTGGTGTTTCACCCACATGTAGAACCTCCTGTATGTAACTCAGGATACTTCTAATACAGGAGAAAGAAAATAGTCGTAATAGCTGTAGAAAACTCTGCTCATTTTTGACATTCAAATGTTCTCAAATCGCCTTGTGCCTTGTTTTGCAACACAAAAACTGAACTTGCTCTTGTTACCTATTCAACATTGGAGCAAGCAAGCCATCTTATTCTAATACCTGTCTGACTAAGCTAAATTAATGGTTCACACTAATTACATTTATGTTAATAAACCTTTTCTGAAATCAAAGCAAAGGGACCTCATCTCCAAGGAACTGAGTGTAGCTTGGGAATTTGTAAGCTTAAAATTGAGATTTCCCTAGATGGGTTTGGGTCAAGGGCCTCACTTGGGTCAAGACACTCAACTCAACAACTGATGATACATTATTGAGCAGAGACATACCAGCTCTCTGACCAAAGTCAGTCCATTGACTATCTCCATAGAGTGACGTCAGTCTCTGAACAGTCCTGTGTTCTGTCACGCAGGGACGTCAGCCAACACCACAACCAGACTGGTGAATCTAAATAAAAGCGGACTGGTTCTTTTTCTACATCACGCTGTAAGAATGCATAGTATGTGCTGTACTTTGGTCTAAGTCATGTACACGTCATTTATAAGAAGAGGGTGAAATGATAAATGATGAGGAGCCGGGGGTTTGCCCTCCAACCTTCCAACATGATGCTTCGCGATTAAGGTAATGTAATAAAGGTTTACTATGAGGATAGAGGGGCTGGTGAGTCATAGGTCAGCAGTGGGTGTAAGGTGAGAACATCGGAAAGCCTGAGGCGTTTAGGGAGATAATGAGGCCTTGTGCATCTCCCAAGTGCCCAACATTAAGAGTTATTACTTCCTCTCCTGCTGTAGCTACAAGCACCTTGTTTCATTCACAGCCTCGGTACAACTGCTCTAATCGCATACACAACGACACGCATGTACATACACACGCATACGCACACATACTGTATACACGCAACCTGCTAAAGCCGCCTTTAGTACTTGCTTTTGTCTAATTTGAGAACAGGATTATAATTTGCACTTCAGTAAATGGTTTACATCTCAGATTTATACCTCAAAGCTTTTTTTCCTTATCCAGTTTAAAGCAAAGCGTGCTCATGCATTTAAAAAATATACCATTTAAATTTGACACTTTTTTCACAAAGTAAAAGCTGCCCTTCAGCCTCTTCATTTTCTCAACTATTTTCATTTTTCTTGTGATGAAAATAGGACAGTGTAGTAAAACCTTTAACTTAGACAAAAAGATCTGAGCCAAAACAACCTTCCTTATCTTTATATATCTCAACAATTAATGCAACACAGACCACCAGTCAACAAGAGCTGTGCGGCTACATACGTCATTACTTTGCCGCAACTTGCATCCAAAGCGCTCTTTACAATGAGGGGATCCTTTAAAGGTGTCAATGCACGGCTCACTATTCTCTCTGCTTCTGCTTCACTGTTCAGTTTTGCGAACACTGCTGCTGCTCATATTATAGCACCTTCATTTATTAGTTATCGCTACACAGCCTCTTAAAAAGTATTGTTTAAAGTTACTTCTCTGTCTAATACATGCAACCTTTTTTCTGAATCTCTTTGTGTTTTTGCACAACTGTTCTTTAACATTTTAGCAGTATTTTAGTATTTGTGTTTTTTACCGTGTGAATGGCAGATCCTGATGGTTGGCAGGCAGCTCAATCATGCCGTGTAATTTTTAGCATGAAGTGAATCAAATTTATGGGAACAAAGAAAATGTAAGCGGAACAATTGCTCAATGGCATTATGGAACGTGAACAAATGTGGATTAGCATCACACATTTATAAATTATACCTTTACTTGTTTGTGCATCACCACTGTCCGCTTGATTTGTTCACCATGGACACAAAGTTTGGATTTTCAAAACATATATTTATATATGAAGTATATATGTATATACATGGATATAATGTAATGTGAAGTCCAGATAAAGCAGATAAAAACACCACAGAGGAAATAAGAGCAATATTCACTAATGACTTCTGGTAATGAATCTGAGGGGGAAAAAAGTTCCAGATCTTAAAGGTCAGAAGTTGTTGGCCACAACATGAGGGTACAAGAGGATGTTTTGAAGTTGTAGGATGAGCATACCGTACCAGGAGGGGTGTCTGAAAACCAGTCTAAACCAGTCATTCATTCAGGCTTGTGAAACAAGTTATCAGGAAGCGTTAACAAGACTTACTGTAACCAGTCTGGCTTACTGCTTTATTGAAATATTTCACTGAAGATGCTCCACTGTGGTACGTCCCTTGACCCAGCTGATGTGAGACATTTATGTAAGACTCATTCAAAAATATGTTTCTCACAGCTAAAATATGTAAACTGCCATTTGCTAGCCGGCTTTGACTCCTGCTCCCACTGCGGTACCTGACAAGTTTCAATATTTACATTTTTCTGTGGCATCAAAATGCAGCAGACTTAACACAAGGAGGATGAATATGGAGCAGAGCTCTTGCTTTGTTCTTCAAAAGGAAAACAGTTCCTCATCCTCAAAATATCTGAAGTGCTGTCACTTGGACTCCCTCCATGGAATTTGAAGCATTTACAGGCTCTCTCTTGTAACTGTCAAAACGTTAAGTGTTGAGGGTCAGTGTCGTTTTATAGATTTGGAATACCTGTTCTGCGTCACTGTTTCTTTTTATTTTGTTTCATGGAGTTATTGCATAAATTACTGTAGGGCTGCAATTTAGGATTATTTTCAATATCAATTAATCAGCTGATTGTTTTCTTGATTCATTCATTAAGTGTTTAGTCTATAAAATGTCAGAAAATTGAGAAAAAATGTCCATTTTAATGTCCCAGAGTGACGTCTTCAACTTGTTTTGTCTGACCAGCAGTCCAAAACCAAAATACATTCTATTTACAATGATATGAAACAGAGAAAAGAAGCTCTGTTACCAGCAAATGTTAAATGTTGAAAAATTACTCAAAGGATTAATTGATTATAAAATCTGTGCAGATTAATTTTCTGTCAGTCGACTAATTGATCAAATGATTCAGCTCTACATTACTAAAATAGAAGATTAGCACTGGTGAAAATTATTACAGTTGTAAATTTTACTATACTATACCACTCTGCTGCACTGTGCACTGGAAGTCTTTTTTATTGTTACACTATTTGCTATATTTTCACAGTAAAATTTCCTTATCACTGTTGAATTTTTCCAGCAGGCTGCTGGAGTGAATGGAGCAGAGTAATTTGACGTGGTTTCACAGTCATAATTTAACCAGAATTCATGTCAAATTAGTCCTACTTTAGATCTAACCAAGAACTAAACAGATTAACTTAGACGTCCATCTGAAGCCTGACTATTAGTTAGAAATAAGTCAAAGTCTATCTTTGTGAAACTATCTATGACTATCTCCTAAACTACTTAGATAGCTGGGTAAGACAGGATGTGTGACACCTACAGACGCTTAGTACCTGCACAGGCGTTTTCAATTTTTGCAGAGCTAAAAGAAAAGACAGCAAGGTCACTCGGGTGTAGTTATCTGACTTTAAGTCTGCATCATTTCATCACACCAGATCATGCCTAGAATTTAAAGCAGCTAAATGGAACTTTTCATTTTGTGTTGATTTTGGCGGTCCCTGTGGACAAAGGTGGTCGTGTTTCACCTCACGTTAGGTTACATGTTCCCTCTGCTTCACTCCCCGCTGCAAGGAGACTAGTTCACCGTGAGGAGAGCGGGCGGCAGCTCCGGAGACGGACCTTCAGTTAGCAGCTGAAGTAACTTGAATTCAGCCAGAGCAAACCCCAGTGCTGTTTCATCTGATTTTGCGGAAAAATCTGACCTGGTGGCAGGCATTAAGAATAACTATTAGAAACTAATAGAAATAGCCAGTCTTCTCACTGTTGGTCTCATTTGCTTATGTAGGTCATATAGAGGCATAGGTATTAAACTGAGACTGTTTCATAGCCAGTTAAAAACTCCGTAGGGCTGGTTTAAAAGTCATCATCTATAGAATAAGTGACATCTGCATTTGAAGTCAAACAGTCTGTTGTCATTTAATTATCTTAAACTTCTGTTCACCCTTTGTCTCGGTTTGTGTTTCCTTTTCTCCATTTTCTTGTCTTGTTGACAATATTTGTTCTACGTTTTGTCTGTTATGAATTCCTGTGTTGTATTACAGGGTTTTACGCTCTGTGGATCAATAGCAGTAGTGCTTCCTCCTTTAAGGCCTTATGATCACACTGGATGTTGCTTACAAGATTGAAGGTGTGACAAAAAGGCAGGCAGCAGACCAAGAGTGGCATCAGGTCCGAAGGCTGAGGATCACGTCTTCATGTTTTAGGGAGGTATGAGGTGATCTCTGCACGAGAATCCTCGCAGGAAGTGGACAGCAGACATGAGATGAGGTGTAGATATAAGAGTAAAATAAAGTATGAAGAGGCAGTGAAGGAGTATTGTTGGATGTTGAAATGTCAAATAAACTTCCTGTGGCCTTTCTAAACATATTCACACCACTGTGAGAAGTAAAAATGAAGAATACAGTGAACTCTCATATAAAACCCGGTATTCAAATAATGAGTCTCAAATAATAAAATCTGGGATGTGGCTAATAGGAACAAATAAAGGCTGGTCGCTAATAAAAGAAATAATGTGTTCTTTTCATTCTCCCAGTCGTTTTCCTTTGCCATTCCTGAACGATGTCACGTTACCGTCAACAAAACTCAGCACTTTCAGATGTTTTTTCACATTAAAAGCCTACCTAAAAAGGGAAGTCGGCAAGAGTTTTAATGTGAAAATTCTGGAGGAAGTGTTAAGTTTCATTAATAGTAGCTCAACATGGGGGGCAAAGACAAAGTGGAATGCCTGACATGACTCTCTGTACTGGTGGTTAGTGATTAGTGCTGTGGAAATGGACGTTATACTGAATTTACCAAGACAATGGATAAACATGGTGGAAGTTTAGAGTTTGATTTAACTGATGAACAGTAATTTACGCACTTTACACATACACACTTTCATTTAAAGACAGAACAGCTCTTTTATTTCAAACATATACAGGCAAAATTGAAGGAGGTGCAACCCACAGTGCAGCAGCTGGAGCTCTCATTGGACAGTTCATGAAAATGATGATGAGCTCATAATATTTCTATGAAAGTTGGGCCACCGTTTATATTTTTGTATCTTTATTAGTGTCTTTCCATCAAACAAATGTGTCTTTAAAGTGTGGATGAAATGAAAAATGTGAATGTTAAAGCAGAAAAGAAAAGGAAAAACGGGAATGTGATACTAAACAGAATAAGAAAATGTAGAATTGAAAATCTTTTCAACCTTTTTAAAAATTGTTTTGCAAATCCATCAAAAAATTCATTATTTAAGAATTCATAATTTAATTTACAATATAAATAAAAAAGAGTCTGCACATTTACTGATAATTTTTAAATTGCGCTAGTCAAATTTAAAGTTGTAATCTTGAAGATTTTCATTTCGTTGTCTTTCACGGCACTTATGGCGATAATCTATAATTGCAGGTGTGTTTTTGGACCTCACTTCCCAAGTTTCATCATCTGTAGTTATCGATCTTCTTTTGTTTGTTCGGCCATAGTAACCGTTTACTCGCAACGCTAGCAGACACTGGAAAAAACTGTACGCCACGTCACACACAGGTGAGTTGAAGAGCTCTGTTGCGTTAAAAGCCTTGTTAAAAGCCTAACTGTGTGCCGCTTGTGATTTTTCCGGGAAAGTCGCTGCCGACACCCGAGTTGTAATACTACAAATGCAAGGGCTTTCATCAGTGGGCCATAGGCTCAGTCACCATTGTGTTGCATCATTCGGGGATAGATAGTGACTTAACAGACATTTATTTAAATGAAAATCTTTGAGATTATATCTTTAAGTTACATCAGTAAATAATTGATAATTGGTTAATATTAATTAACCACTAAAAATGTGTCCATTGGCACATTTCAGCCTCCGTAATGAAAACTAAATTTAATGTCATGAAATAAAAATTATGATACATGTTTTTAAAATTAATTTTTTGAATGTGGATATCTCTCTGTCTTAATGTGACATTAATCAAAACCTTCATTGATCCGTCACTTTACCAGAACCGCCTACAGTTTAATTCAACATTTTATAGTACGTACTATATGTACATAACTACCCTAATATTTCTTTAATTGGTCAGTTCCTAATTATTGGTCCACAGTCATTCATCCAGTCGTTGAAGATATTTGTTTTTGGCTGAGTGGTAATAAAAAGTCAGTCTGTTAATGTGCCCTCCTACCATTCTAGACTATGACTCATATCTAAGCCTCACTGCAGAGAGTTATATGTGATGTGAATACTTATCAAGGCAACAATCCTAAACTTGTTTCTACACTTCAGCTTGGTAGTAACATATCCATCTTTTATGAGTAAATCAGTGGGGCAGGAGCACATTAATGTTTGCTTTTGATGTGTAACAACTGTGATTAACAACTGTGCATGATGCTGCATCACGCCATGACAACAGAAAGGATGCAGATATGCTATTTGAGGAAATGTATCAGCACAAAAATATTTGTTTTCTGTAATTACACTCTGATTATCCATTTAGATCTTACTTTTATTGGTTTAGAAAGAGAACAACCGTAAAATTGTACATTCCCATAATTGGTTGCATTGTAGGATCATTAATATAAGATGTTTATATTTATCCTGTGCATTACTTGTTTACTAAGAAACACTTCTATACTTTTGTTTTTTAAGCCTGAAAGTTGCTCTGTTATTGAGTGCGTTTTGAGAGGGGAGGGGGAATGTTAGCTGACCAACTGAAATAACTGTTGTTTGACGTCATGACTTTATTTTTAGAAGGTAATATATGGGTGTGGAAGTGCCTTTTCATGTTAGAATCAAAATACAAACACATAACATACACACACTGATGCACCCATGTGTACACGGGCAGACAATCACGTGTGTGTGTGTGTGTGTGTGTGTGTGTGTGTGTGTGTGTGTGTGTGTGTAGTCAGAAGAGAGCTTTTCTCCTAATACCAGAAAATACATATTCACACCTGCTGATGAGCTATATTTGTTTGCATGTGTCCTGGTATGCAGCGACTTAAAGAGGTTACTGTGTTCATGTACATAGAAACACATATAAGGCGTCAAATCTGGACACATTTTGAATTGCATCAGACATGGAAGGACTTCAGATGTGATTTCGTCTCTCACCTGTAATATCCTCACAGTGGGTGAAAGTATTAACTGGGATTATCCTGTTGACTGCTGGTTTGTCGCTGACATCTAGATCTCTGAGCTCACATGGACATGTGCAATCCAACACGCCTAAAAAAGTAATACCATTCACATCAAATATGTGTGCAGCACTTAAAAAAAGGTGTGGTTGAAAAAACATGTAAGGCAGACTCCACATTTTGCAGTCAGATATTATTTGTATAGTACAAATTGCATCAAAACACTGTCAATAGACAGACCACTATACTTTTTTGGTGACATCCGAAATGTGTTTGTAGCAGTGGTGGAAGAAGCACTCAGATCCTTTACTTAAGTAAAAGTAGAAATACCATAGTCTAAAAATACTCCATTACAAGTAAAAGTCCTGAATTCAAAACGTCACTTAAGTAAAAGTACAGAAGTATCATCAACGAAATGTACTTAAAGTTGTAATCTCGAAGATTTTCATTTCGTTGTCTTTCACGGCACCTATGGCGATAATCAGTAATTGCACTGTTTTTGGACCTCATTTAAGTTTCAGTTTCACTTTCCTCGTCTTTAGTCATCGATCTCTCCTTTGTCGTTTTTTCGGCCATAGTAACCGTTTACTCGCAACGCCAGCAGACACCGGAAACAACAGTACGCCGCTTCACAGACAGGTGAGTTGAAGAGCAAGTCTGTTGCATTAAAAGCCTTGTTAAAAGCCTAACTGAGCGCCGCTCGTGATTTTCCCGGGAAAGTCCCTCCCGACACCCGGGTCCTAATACTGCAAATGAAAGGGCTTTCATCAGTGGGTCATAGGCTCAATCACCATTGTGTTGTATCATTGGGCGATAGATAAGTGATTTAACAGACATTTATTTAAATGAAATTTAAATTTTTTATTATATCTTTAAAGTGTCAAAAGTAAAAGTACTCATTATGCAGAATGGCTCATTTCTTTGTGTTACATTATGACAGAATATTATATTATTCTGGTTCTATCACTAATTAACACATGTAAGAGCATTTTTAATGTTGTAGTTCATCAATGTGGAGCCAGATAGGTAGGTTAGTAGTATAGTACTGCATCATATCATACAAGTATATCATGTGTTTTTTTATTTTTTAAAATTAACTAGTAACTATAAGTGTCAAATAAATGTAGTGGAGTCAAAGTAGAAAGTAGCATAAAATGGAAATACTCAAGTAAACTACAGGTATGTCAAAATTGTAGTAGTATTGTACTTGAGTAAATGTACTTAGTTACACTCCACCACTGGTCTGTAACACCATATTGAAAACTGCCAAGTACTTATTACAACTGCTTGTGTGTACAATACATTTAACGTTTGATAAGTTTGACTTCTTTTGTCAAATGAAAAAACAGTTTTCATAGAAAAACATTTATATTTTTCTACATTTATATATATGTGTGTAATAGTATCAAGCAATAAAATGATACCCATGCCACAGACAGAAGGTAAAATGATATCACCTGAAAATAGAGTCACTATTGGCAAGCTGAAGGTTGTATTAACATTAAAATGAAAATTATTATCATTACTGTATTATAAACTTTATTTATTTATTTGTAAGGGACTGTACATAACTGAGCTGAAAGCTACGTATTGTCTATAGTCGCTTGGTGGAGACGTGATGATAAATCAGTGATGTTCTGCATACAAGCTTCATTGTTCAGTATCAGTTTGGGGGTTTACATTAAATTTAATATAATAAACCCTTGGGACACTTGGAGAATTTCTCCTCGGTTTTCATGTTTTTATTGCTCAATTAAGCCGTGAAATTATGTTTTGATACATTAAAGTCTCGCCTCCTAAAGGGATCAACTCAGTTTTTAAAGCATTTCATGCAGATGAGGGTTTAAATGTTGTGAACTCAGACACACAAAAACTCATAAAACATGGAAATGTTTTCTTTTTTTGTAGCACTAGAGTACAGTATTTCGACTGAGTGTAGTATTTATGATTTACTAAGTTATGAATTTAATTTGATGAATTTGATGGATGGCAGTTATTGGTTATTAGGCTGCCTTTTTACACCTTATATAGCTTATGGTGTTGACAGCCAATAAATCAAACAAAATTACAAACTATAACTTTTTAACATAATTAAACTAAAAACAAGTTTTTCTGGGTGCAACTTCAAACTGTAACAAAAACAGTAACAGGTGAATCTTTCTTCTTGTTTGTGATTTCAACAGATTTCATCTGGGGAAAAAAGGTTTGACATTCACTCTTAATGTTTTCTTCTGTTAGAATTGAACTAAAACCATCTATTACATCATGTACTGAAGAAAAAAATTCATAGTTCTTGATGAAAAAGAATTAGATCTTTTTACTTTTCTTTATCTTCTGGTTCTGGTTGGTTTAACCCGGGTAAATACCCTTCAGATTCTTTATACAATAAAATAATACATTTGGATTTAAATACATTTGTTGAAACTAAATGATTCAATCCTTTAACCAATACTGTATGTCAGCTTGATGAAATATTATTATTATTATATTTTTTTATTATTTTACCACTGCTTTGTGTCCTTTATGGAAGACCAGGACTGCCAATAATAAAATTAAACAAAATTTAAATTTAATCTGTCATTTGTATTTTGAATGATGAATGATGAATACAATTTAAATTTCACCTTTTTGAATGATGTCAATTTTAAACTTATTTCAAGTGTAATTCTAAGTAGACCTAACGTTTTATTAAATGTTTTCCTATCTGAATTCAATATCAAATACACTTATAAAAACCAAATCCTTTTGATTTCTTTATCGAATCCATTCAGACTGAGATTTTAACATTTTTTAGTAAGTTAAAGATATTATCTCAAAGATTTTAATTTAAATAAACGTCTGTTAAGTCACTATCTATCGTCCAATCATGCAACACAATGGTGATTGAGCCGATGGCCCACTGATGAAAGCCCTTGCATTTACAGTATTACGTTTCATTATCGTTTCATATTTTATGCTGCTCATTTGATTTTCAGTTTGTAGCTGCAAGTTGTGACTATTAATTAGGCTTCCACTAAAAACTGTAGTGTTTCTGCAATCACCAAAATACGATTATAGATTTCAGTTGGATCTTTTAGTTTTAAAGCAGAAGTAGGTAACCTGTATAAAAATAACTTATAGTCATATTTGATATGTCACTTGAACTGTCACTATTCCCTGACAGTAGTACATGAGACAGATAATCTGGGGGAAAAAATCATGCCCCTCTGGTTCCACCTAGGAGACTTAGGGGCACTAAGGCCATTTACAAGAATCCACCGCCCGAACCAAAGCAACCAATCAGAGCAGGAGGAGTATCTGACAGAGTGTCAATCACTGCTCCTGCACACGCTGCGAGCAGCTCCCCTCCCCCACGCATGTGCTAACTCGGTTAAGCTCTGTATCTTCACTGAGCGGACGCAAAGGCAGACAAACAACCACCAAACAACCAAGCAATGAGAAAACTGCCCACCCCAACTTTGTCAACAACAGCTTACAGGACAAAGACAAGTAAACAGAAGAAGACCAATGAAGAAAAGCAAGCTAAAAAGAAAGAATTAGACCAAGCGACTCTGCGGGGAGGGGCTTTGGAGGCGAGCTGGAGCGCAGCAGTGACGTAGGGGGAGGGACCTGGAAGTTGTACTCGTTCAAATATTCAAGCTAAGTTCACTCTCTTCTCAATCTTACCACCTTCTGCTTTAATTCAGTTATTTATAACTTTTTAATTATTATATAATTATTATATAAGTAAATTTATGAACTTTTCAATTTATTGTGCAACATAAATTTAACTGCTGGTAGCCATAGCAACAATACTCATGCTTCATGTTACATTACTAGTTAACTCACTGGTGAAACTAGCCTAGCCATCAGCAAAGCCATGGGATAAGTAACACTTGTACAGTAGGTGTCCTGATTTAGAAAGTTATTAGTATACTCAGCAGATATACCTTAAGGTATACAGTATTGGGACATTATTGCTAACTCATTACTTTCAATCATTCCTTTTGGTATGATGTTTCACGTTTGTCTATAAAATATTACCATTTTTCTTTAGCATGTTTTATTTCAATATGCTTTTTTTGAAATTGATTAAAAAAAAATATGACAGCATTAAAAACCATGTGTTACTGAAAAAATATATATAATTAGTCAGGGCTTTTCTGTCCGTTAAAACCACTACATGTTGCGTTAAAGGCAAGAACACAAAATTCTTCCATTGACCTTAGAGGGTTAAAGAAATCTTAAAATAAAGCTTCAATTTAAAAACAAACAAACAGGAAATCGTGAATGTGAATGAATAAATGAATGATTGTGGCTCTGTGTATGCATGGGAACCCATGTGAAATTTCCACTGAAAATACCAGACAGCTTTTCAGTCAGTAGGGGGAGAAAACACTTCATCCCACTCTCAGCATCAGCGCTCTCGGTCTTCTCTCACTCCCTCTCTGCCTCCTGAGTTTCCCTCCCCCACTGTAGGCAACACCATGAGTCAGAGAGTGGCACATTGACATGAGTGGCATGGCCAGCCTCACACAGAGTCAAAGATACAGCCTGTACTTTATTTCACTGTCCAGATTTTGTGAATATATGTTCTTCCTGAGGAGCCTAAGTCGTAGATTGAGCAAACTTTCAGAACACACCATAACTCCAAAACAGATTTATTGTTTGCAAACACAACATGAAAGCTGCCACAGTCTACAATCAGAGCCTTGGGGAATTGGTCAAGGGCACAAAATTGAAAGATCTGAAGGACAGGTGAGTGATGTTAGTTATGATTCTTCCAGTCAGTCCTGAGAATCAAACCAGCATCCTTCCCAGTCACAGAGCTCACACATTATTCATCCAGTCTTCCTGCCTCTCTTTGCATCTGTCATGAATGAGGAAGTTGTCACATTTCATAGATTATTGATTGACATTGAAGTTGTAATAGTATGTAAATATCCCCTTTCACGAGTGGAGTCACAGTGGATTTGTCAGTTAAACTCAGCGGCACAGAGACATCAATCAAAGGCAAGGCTGAGTTGAAAGGTGAAAGTGAGTTTAACTCAGTCACAGCATATGTGCCAAATGTCAATCAAAATAGAAAGGAATACAAGCTATGACAAAACACAGCCCTGTCTTCTATTTATTACATTTATATACTACTAATTTGAGACAGCAAACACATTTTAAGAGAAACATAATGCCAACTGACTGTTTTTTATCTTCATAATTAACGTATTTAATTTGTTTTCCTACAATATCCACTCATAGCAACTAAAGTACAATTGTTTTTTATAAAGAGAAACATTGTTGTCAAAAGTGACTTGAAGCACTTTAACATGTAACTGCAACCACGATCGTTCCCTAACCTTAACCTTAAGTGCTTTAGTAGCCTAAACCTAGTAACACAAAGTCCTGCGCTTTGTACATCTTCCATCCACCCCGACCACCTCTCGACAACTTCGGTGTGGTACAAAAACATAACACTTCTCTGCTCCGAAGCACTTCCTTGCCACTGATCATAATCCAGGCAACTATTACGTTTCCTTCAAAACATATTTGGCAAAAGAAATTAGTAGTATTTTAACATATTTCCTCAGAGACAGGCCTGCAAAGCAACATAAACATATATAGCATTTACTACCCATAGAGACAAAGATACAGAGTGCAAAATCAAAATCTTGGCAGTTTATAGTACAGTGACCAGATATTTGAATTGCTGGCATCAAATATATTTTTTGGACCAAAGAGTCATACGCAAGATGGATGCAAAAATGGGTGACAAATTAGCCAAAAGTAGGGAAAAGTTAAACAATAATCAGAGGACACATAGGATACGCATTTCTCCAACATCCCATACCACCTCCTTATAGAGTTGACACGGTGGTTGAGTTCATTAAGTACCTTTCACTCAGCTCTTTCTGTCTCAAAGTGCTGAAGATTTTGTCAAAGAAATACTTCATTGGCATGTTTTTGTACTTTGTATTGTTGTCTTTGACTCTTGTTATGTCTTGCTTTGACTCAGCTTGGATGTGACAGTGATATTGTTCTCTTTTAGACAAAGCTTGCTACCAGATTCTGACCATAATAATAACATGCTCTTAACCCCCAGAAAGAGCATCCAAAAGTGTCTTGGGAGGTACAAAGGGCAAAGGTTCGGATGCAGCAACTGGTAAAGACAGAGCGTAGGTCAGGTTAGGTCAGGGGCAGGCCAGCATTCAGGCCAAAGATGGTCAGAAAGGGAAAACAGAGGACATGAGTAGCAAGTTAATGAAGTCAACATTCATATTGGTTTGATGTTCAGGTTTTGCACTTGTTAGAAAAGTCGAATAAAACATCACTGAAATCTTGATCTCTTTGCCCATTGGTTTATGGAAAAAGTTTGTAGCTATTGCAGCATCTCAAATTACTAACACTGTATTAAAGAAATAGTTCAACATTTTGGGAAATACGCTTATTTGCTTTTTTGCCGAGAGTTAGATGAGAAGATCCGTATCACTGTAATGTAATGAAGCTACTGCCAGCAGCTGCTTAGCTTAGCTTAGCATAAAGACTCGAAACAGGGGGAAACAGGTAGTCTGGCTCTGTCCAAAGGTAACAAAATCTGCCTACCAGCACCGGTAAAGCCCACTAAATAACACATTGTATGTCATCTGCTAAATTTCTACAAGAGCCAACGTCTTTTTGTACAAAGTCACTGCGTCCAGCCAAGAAATATTCCGGCACATAAAACCACAACATGTTGTTTTTACACTTTTTTGTAAGGATTAAACAAACGGGGTATAAGACATTAGTGATCTTTAGAGGGGCTAAAGATCACTAATGTAGCTAAGCTAACCGGCTGCTGGCTACAGTTACATATTTGCCCAACAGATATGAGATTGGTATTGATCCTGTCATCTAACTCTCAGTAAGAAAAACCAATTAACAGTCTCCTGTTGGCCGCAGCTGATCACAAGGTTGATGAGACCGGTGAGAGCGAACCAAAACAGTAAGGTCACGGGCCGTAAAACCAAAACAATGAAACAATGAAAGAAGCTAAAACGCTCTGTAGAGCCGAGGGGAACTGCAGGGTCAGGTGAAAATTCTCTGTGGGTTCATCACTACGAGCAACCCCTTTCACCTTGCACATGCTCATTTGATCGATTGTTACTATAAAAAATGTTGATTAGTGCAGCTTTAAGAACATTTTAACAGGACAGAGAAAAAAACTTGCCACAACTCTCTCTGTAACAAGTTCTTCATCTGGCAATAAGAGGTTATGTTCAGGACTACGGTGGCTTATTTACGCTCTACAGTGAGACAACGAAGGCGTAATCACAAAGCATTTAGTAAAATACTACAGAGAGATTACAAGGAGTGAAACATTTTCCTCATGAAGAACTGACGCTGACGCCTTTTACCCCCCCCTTTTTTTTTTACACTTATTTGCTCAAGTAATATGCAGACTTGTTAAGTATATATACCACTTTTATAATCATATGGTCACGTTGAGCATGTTTGCTCTAAATGGTTGTTTAGTTGATAAGAGTGAATTATATATGATGTTACTTTAAGCCCCACAATATGAGTTCCTTTAAGAGTGATTTAAAAAAGTTGTCTTTAGTGTTTGTGTTTGACTTCTTTTTTTGTGTTTGTTTTATGAGTCCTAATGCTATTCTACAAAACATAACTATAACAGTTAAGTTACGCTCAAATCTGAAAATATAATATAACCAAAATGTGAATATTCTTAGATTGTGTGAACACAGCAATACATAAAATACAAATGAGGAAGTTGTCATGTCAAAGCATGATAGATAGGATAAATACCATGGCTGGATGCATCTTAAAACAAATCAGAAAGAAAGGGCAGACTATTAGGGGGAAAAAAGTGAGTCACGATTTCTATGTCTGCTTTTGCCATATATGAGGAGTGCATCCTAAATAACATGGAAGCTATAAATAGAAAAACTGTGTAAATGGCATCACACGCAAACACAAATGCACACACACAACACAGACATGTTGTGCATTTTAATTGTCTCACCGTTTGAAGTAACTCAAAGTGAATATGTGATTTGTCAATTGATTCTTTTTCTCCCAGGCTATGAATAAAATGCTTTAATTATTGATGTACTGACGTCAGATGTCCGCTTGAATGTTGTATGTGGTGCAGACCTCTTTCTCCGGGCAAGCTACTTCCCCCACCCCGCTCTCAACCCAACAGCACCCCCCCCTCACCACCGCCACCACCCCTCCCCAGCAGACACCCTCGTGCTCCTCCTAGCTGAGCATGCTCTACCTGGCATGAATGGAACACGTTGCAGGCAGCTTGCAGACAGGCGTCAACCAATTGGAAGGAGTTTAATACACAAATTAAGTCTGTTTCTCTATATTTGCCACCCCTCCCCTCCATCTACTGCAATCCTCCCCACTAGAGGCTTGTCTGTGCCATGCCATCGGAGCACAGCCACTCTGTCGAGCAACTGGTATCTCTAGTAAATTGCATCTCTAAAGGGTATGTGGGCATGTATAGAAATGTGAAATACTGGGTTTTATAGTCCGTTCTGAAAACATCTTGTGAAAGATGTTGTTTCTCGCTCAGTTTTTGACAGAAATTTGACAAGTCAGATTCTGACAGTTGTTGATTTTTACCAAGATTAAAATCTCTGGCCCATTTCAGAGTTTGTTCTCCTCTAGCAAAGTCCTTGAACTTGTCTAGTTTTTTTTCCCATAGAAAAAAAAGAGTTGTAGTATTGATATTCTTTTCTGTTCTGCTCTACACTATTAGATGTAGAAGCAGCAGGAAGGGGAAGGACACAGGCAGTAACTTAAACAAATCAAATACTGCAATGTCCCTCTGATTGGGAGACAACTGTTAAGACTAGTGTTTTATTTACATTTTATTAATTGTGAACATTTACATTAAAACATACACAAAAGGGATTAAGGCTGTAACTAATGATTATTTTCATAATTAATCAGTCGTATCAGTAAAATGCCAATTACAAGTCCCCAGAGCCCAAGATGACGTCTTCAAATGTCTTGTTTTGTCTTACCAACAGTCCAAAGTTTACCATAATATATGACAAGTACTGTACAGTAAAGGCAGTAAACCCACACATTTAAAACAGCTGGAAACAGGGAATATTTGACATTTTTGCTTATGCTTATATTGCATAGTTGCCAATTAATTTTCTGTTGATCGACTACTCAATTAATCAACTTATCGTTTCAGCTCTACTGTGACCAGGGACCTGTCTACGTTTAAGTTTGATAGTAAAATACAATAAAAGTAACCATTTGAAGATGTCATGTCAATAAAAAACACTGTCATTAAGACTAATTTAGTGCTATTTAAAAACAAAGTATTTTATTTGTTCCCACTTTTATTATTGTAAACATTATAATATACACTAATGGGATACCTTAAACTAAAATGCCTGATGTCAGAGAGTGGTAAAAGCCTAAATAACTGTTAATAGTCTGTTAATAAAAGTCAGTAATTCTTGTCTTGAGGATCTATTTCTCCTGATTTTTTTAGATATTACCAACCAGTGCTGGCTGACTGTTAGGAGAGGCCCTGCGGTGGGTTAAGTAATGAAGGTTTACGGGGTACTTTGTGTCTGAGCGGTTGCTCAAAAATATTTAAAGTGTTGTTCTGCTTATGATGGGTGAATCATCACAGCTCAGATCTGCCAGCCCTGATCCATCACTAACAGTATATCCTGCATTAATGAGCTCCTTATCAGCATAAACCTACACTGCTGAGATACAGAGGCATTTGCTCTCTTAACCTGTACATGGTTAGGTCTGGAAGATATTAGAGGATGTTGGTCTGTTGCACTGTTCTTTGTCTAACTAACAGTGTCGAGCAAAGGTGTGACTCACTGCGCTTGCACCCCCAAACTGTGCTGTTGTTTGTACATTATCAATACAAAACTATCATTTTTTCAATGTCAAGGTATCTAAAAAATATATTTTGACAAACCTTGTGACTTATCTTGTGTGTTACCTCTTTTTTTTAGTATCCTCCTTCGACTCCATATAAAAAGACAGAAAGCTTTTACCATCATTAGATATAAAACATTTCATGCTTGATGAGTACCCACCCCAAAGTGTGGAGAGAGACAAAGACAGACAGGCATAGCTAGTACTGGCGTATGCCATGGATGTGAAGAGATCCTCTTGAGGAGGCGGAGGGATGGAGGGAGGCAGAGGCACATTGAAGCAGATGCAGAGAAATGTGAGAGGGTGTCAGTGAGACTGGTGATGACGCGCTCATGGCTGCGGAGAGCTGGCGAGGCCGCGGCCCTGGCTCTGACTCACCTCATCCCCACGGGGCCTCCTGGTTGACGTCACTCAGCGTGCGCTGTGGCATTTCTCTGCTTCAACTTCTTTGTGAGCAGCAGCCACACTTGAGCCTTTCTCACATCTGAGAGACTCTGTGCATTTGTCTATGTGTACAGTATCTATCTATCTATGTATGTATCTATCTATCTATCTATCTATCTATCTATCTATCTATCTATCTATCTATCTAACTATCTATCTATCTTCCTATCTATTTATCTATCTCTCCCTCTGCACACACTGCCAGAGCTTTGTGTGTTGTGCAGTTCTTTGTCTAAGTACCAGTGTCGAGCAAAGGTGTGACTCATTGCGCTTAAACCACAAAAACACTCTGTACATTATCAATACCAAACTCAAATGTTCACAATGTTAAGATATCTGACAAATTTTATTTCCCTCTAAACACACAACCAAAGCTTTGTCCACAGTTAGGTGGGGCAGGTGAAAATTAAGCACTAACAACATTCATCGAGATATGTTTTCTTTTTAGAGACTCAATAAGATGCTTTGAAAATACAGTATATTGGCAATACGTGAAAATGAAAACAGTATTTTAATGGTGCAAATAACCTTATGTACTGTGCAGTACATTTTTTATATTAATGGTGTGAATAATGGAGTAGTTGTTGCTCAGAGTCTTCACCTTCTGCTATCACAGTAGAGCAGTACATATTGTACAAATACAAATATGCGTGCACACAAAGAAATATACTAAAGAAACATACAACTGCCATGACCTACAAATTGTTATGCCATTACAGATGCTTCTTTATGCATTTATAATGTAAATTGGTGGAGCAAATGAAAAGCCACAAGGATTTATATATGAAATCAAAGTAGCACACATTGCTCTGTTCTGCTCTCACCTCTTGAATGTACATGAAGTCCTGTTGGCAGGTAAATCACGAAGGTGCAGTCGAGAGCAATAGGTGAAATGTTGCATTGCTCCAGCAAGTTATTAAAGTGGTCTTTACTTTATGTCTGATGGCCACGGAGAGGCATAAATCCTGCAGTGCAGGAGAAAACCTGTTTGCGGAGGCAAGAGGTGCTGAGGTAACATTCGAATTCTACACTGTTTTCAGCGTAAATATGCTTCAGGGAAGTTTTCATGTCATTTGTTTTTTTCTGCCCTTTCTTTTTTATTTATTTGACATGGAACATTTCCATGATTAAGAGACGGCAGATTTGTAAGGACTCTGGGCATCAGAGGGGAAAAGAGGCAAACAATCCACTGCTGTAACAAGTGCAAAATTCTGTCTGTATCTTTATGTTATTCATTTAATCTTGCACAAACCAAACACGAGTGTGTCTGAACATGACTCACTACCAAAGCAAAGAACCAGTCATCCAGAGATTCAGATATTGAAAATCTGCTCCCTACACCGAGATGGTTAACTGAACAACCCATTTAAGTTCAGTACATTTCTGCGTCGGACGCTGCGTTAAATACTATAACATGTCCGGTTAATGATGGGAAGGGCACAGTCGTCTGCATATAAGCATTCATAGCGCTGTGTATCAAGACTCAGCCAACTCTTTAATAAGTCACAGACGTTAATATCAAAATGTAGCCCTACTAATGCCATAGCTGCTAATGAAAGTTGAAACAACTGCAAACTGTTTGCAATCAATTAGTCAAGAGATTCAGTTTTTATTGCTGCAGTCACCACAAAGTTCCACTCACTGTTATTGTCTTGAAACACAAATGTCTCACACCAGTAAGGGCAAATGGGGAAAAAAAGGTTTTGTTAATAATATACTTATTTGAGTTTAAACATGTGGAGCATGTACATTAACACATTACCTAATATTACATTAATAGTATAAATGAAAAAGTGTATAACCTCCAAGTCATTGGATTGTGTGACTTTTCAAAAACTCTATAGAAAGGCTCAATTAAATGAGCAAATTTTACAATATAACTCTGAAAAACTATGTTGATCTAATTACTTATTCATGACTTAGAAATCCTGCTGTGAACAGGTTTATTTTAATATATTTAGTTTTGGGGGGAAAACTGAATTTGAATATGATTTTGATGCTTTTCATTTCCTTTTTTGCAACACAAAGTTGTCTGTGGGTCTTACAAGGCATATAGAACCAGGCAACACTAAGCCAAGATCTCACTGATGTGTCTGGCATGTGTCTGACATGAATAGTGTAATGAGCTGTTGTCATCTGTTGCTGGCCAGAAGCTATAGCCCTGAGCAACACTGGCCAAGGAGGGGATGCACCATTTCCCACCCTGGCTTGCTGCTGAGGAGAAAGTGAGGAGTAAAGTTTAAAGCACTGGAAGACACACACCCACGGGTCTATTCCTAGTGCCGCGCAACCATCCAAATGAGTCCAAAAGCGTGTCACCTGTCAAGAATTAGCCACCACACCCAAACAGACACATGCTAGTCGTTACAGCGCACACACCACGGACACAAGCCAAAAGCCTCTCACATCCACACATTGTTTCTTGATGCTAAGCACAGACCCGCAGAGACCTGGTCACAAACAGACCACACACTATCACCCATCCTCCCTGCCTCTATATGTTGAAGGTGTGGGCTGTATACCCAACAAAGCAAGTCTCACACGCAACCCGTTCCTTCCTGGTGGAGAGCTGCAGCAGGATTAGGATCCTACGGGTCCCAGGAGACCCAACACAAATGTTGCAGGAACAGGATGTATTTACTCTAATGCAAGCAGAAGTGGGCGGTCAGCATCATAATCACAGGATGAACGCAGGATGAAATTTCATATACAGTTAAAAAAAAATAAGAGAGGCCGTTATTATGTGCAAACTTTGCACGTAAATGCATCATCTTCCAGTAAACTGTATGCACCTGAATGTGATCAATATACTGTTTTATATATTGTGTGTAGATGGTTTAATTCTGTTAACAATAATACTATCACTGCAGCTCTGAAGTCTGACACTCGAACATCTGGTTTGTATCTATTGCCACGGGAAACTGCATTAACTATCAGAGAAGCAGGGAAACAATCCATAACGGTTTTATTCAATTCTAGTTTCAACTGCTTCAAGTTGGGGCCTTTTTGCTTTTTACTTTTAAATGCATTTACTAAACCTTGTTTTCATTTCATGTCTTTAAAGGTGGTGGTTTAAATGGTCGATGTTTTTGCATTAATTCAGATTAAAAGATTTCTACAGGCGGGGCAGACATGTTCTGTAGGAAATAATGTTCAGAGAGGAGTGAATCTTTGCGAAAACATCTGCAGGAGCACGCACTGTTCTGTAATAGTTAGCTTAGCTGCTATTGCCTATACACAGGCCTTTACATCTAGAAGGAAAAAATAATGTTAGTGTTTAGGATGCTAGATTTAAAAAAAAAAATGATATTTTGATTGCACATGTCTTAGGTTTGTTGCTTTTTAAGGTCATTAGTGGGACGAAAGGTATGGTCTAAATGGAAAAATAAACACATAAAATCAGTATATAACAATGTACAGGTAGGAAGTTCAAAGCCATTCAGTCTTAATTGCAGCAAATCAGCTTTTATGTAAAACTAAATATACAGATGAGTGTCGTCAGCATAGCAGTAGAATTTTTTTAAAAGATAGTATGGCATATACAAACTAAATTAAATCAAATGAAGTTTTGGTTCCTGCTGGACTACAAATTACATGCAACAGGGGCACACACAAAACCATAAACTATAGTTTAGGAGTAGGATGATTTCATGATTGAAATCGGTCACATTTTTTGTCCCCTTCAACTATTTCTAACAGTTGCTTGGCAACCACTTTTATAAATGCTTCAAAGGTGCACTAAACAAAATCCTTGAAGGTGGTGTTATTTAAAAAACAGCCAGAAAGTACACACAAAATTCGTTGAACTATGTTGACGTTGTGATGAATGACTAAGAGTGTTTGACTTGACTTAAGCTTTTGACTTTGCAGCGCTCATGCAAACATTGTCGAATGCACATTGCAAAGTTGTACTCAGGTCTGGGACCGTGCAATTCATATCCAATGAAAAGACCTGATTCTAAAGTTAACGCAGTAACATGAGACCCACAAAATGTTTAATTTTATTTAAGAGATGAGTAGCAGCATTTCCTACCTAAGCCGAAGTCGAGCCTCAGGCTAAATCAAAAAAATAATGCATGGCAGAAGTCCAGATGTGACAACACAAAAACAGAAATCATTATCTGTCCTAAAATTGGTGAAGGAGGTCTAATAATGGTCATGTATTTCTGAAAAAAAGGTTGAACTTGTAGCCATGAATGTTGCACAAAATTAACAGTTTCACCCAGCCTCTAATTCAAATACTTGACATGCCAGCATATCAACAAATTCTCTGAGACTGTCCTCCCAAGAAGAATGACAGCACCAGTCATTTCATCAAGTGCCCCAAAACAGCATATGTTTCCTTTCATATGACAAATCCCTTTGGCGACCATAGTAATTAAGACGGGAGCAAAGGAGCAAGTCAGGTGATGTTGTTATAAAGCAACAAAGTCTACAAAGGGAGGAGGTCAACAAAACATCTGATTTTAACGCAGGACACCACCGTTTGTTTCTCATTTCCGACCAACAGTTGAGTTTTTTTTATCCAGCATGACCACGATTGCTCCATAACCTTATCCACGTGTTTATTATTGTCACCATGACAACGAAGGTCTGCTAACCTTACATTTCCCAAACCTTAACAAAGTACTTATTTTAATCCAAACCACAGTCTTTCCCTAAACCTAACCAAGTCGTTTTCGTGTCTAAACCTAACCAACCATTAACCATAGCAATGAAGCATTGCATAGAAGGTCCACTTACTGGTTTTTTCCAGAGCTTTTAACCAGGAAATGTGGTTGAAAGCTCCAGAAAACATCTATAAATGGACCATGAGTATTTCTTTTGTCAAACTATTGTTTCCAAGGCTAACAGTAGGAATGTAAAATGAATTTTCACGCTCAAGTTGATGAATGACTCGTAGTACTTTGCTTTAGGGCAGCTGCTGACGCTCAAATGTCCTGAAATAGGGAATGGAGCTAAAAGCAGCGCTGCTACAGAACATATTTACAACATTGTGAGTTTCTAGGCCAGAAAATGACCAAAAAGACAGAATGGATCATAATATTTGATGTACAGTGAGTTAACAAGGTCCTGTGTTTATATTGTCACAGCAAAATGCACAAGCCAACCAGGCTCACACTGATAAGATAACCATAAAACAAGACTAGGAAGGGATCCATTAAAGATCGGAGTGAAGGTGTCCTGTGTTATAGAGTAATTTACACTCACACAAACTCTATCATTTTAACCCCAGGGTGACTGTTCGGCGTGTGACCTCAGTTTCACTGTCATTGTAGAGAGTGGTGCTTCTGTAAGGGCCAAATGGACGACTGCTGGGAATATTGCAGGCTTGTACCCAGACAGGCAATTTTCCCTACGGTGGGATAATGGCAGTAAGTGGGGGGGGTGGTAAGATTTAGTCATATACTGTACACCTACTTGGAGGGTGGTGATTTTATTCTGCTGCCACCATCCAATATATCGCCTCATTGGTGTTGATTACAGGCAGCTCCTGGTTTCTAGGGTTTGCCATCTCACCTCCTACAACCTGATTTGAAGGTAGTTGGTTTTTTTTCCTCCAGTGTAATTTTGTCTCTCTTATTTTGTTATTTTACCACCGTGTAGGGAAAATGCCAGTTATTTTCCTGGTGAAGCATTCACAGTACTGCTTTGAAATGAAACACATTCTGATGACACAGCTTGAAGTGAATGTAGGAGAGCACAAAGTAAGCCACAGATCATCAACTTCCATTTTCAATGGAGAAGGTTCAGAAAGGATATCACGATGATGACAATGATTTTAGATTTAAGTCTTTATGAGACATCTACATTAAGCTTTCATGGTCATAAAAAAACAAGATTAATACAATATGAGGGATAATATTGGATCACAGTGGAATAAAGAAAATGTTTTTCTAAGTTCTTATCTTGTTTCCCTGTTAATTTTCTGTTATCTCTTGATATATGTTAAAAAAGCATTTTGAGTATTTATAGATGAGCTTCATCTGGGTATATTATTTAGATCAAAATCTGATCTCAGACCTTTGCTTTTACACCTGGTATTAATAAGCATTCACATTATCTCCATTCTCTCTGCATTGTGATCGGATCTCAGTATGCAAACTGGCTAGGCAGAGCTGCGTATTTTCAATTTGCAAGTGGAAACGCTGGAAATTTGAAAAAAAAAGACAAAATATTGCAAAAAAAGTTGGTGTGTCAACAAAATGTACTTCATATCAACATGTATTTTCCTTATCTAGATGAGGTATCCAGATGCTGATTGCATGTTAAAACCAGGTGTAAATGGGGTCGTAATTCTATCCACTGAAATAATGGGGCGACCAGCTTACCCCTCCCATCATATAAAACTACACTAGGCTACATAGCCTGTGGGTCGACGCGATATCATTGGTCGGTTTGTAAAAACATTGTGAGCAATTTTTAAAAAGTGCGTTCGTGGCGTTATTTATTCATTTGTCCCTCGTCCTCAGCTTCTTGAACTCACAACGTGGTTAGGGAAGGTGTGGGTGGAGGCGAACAGTCCTCTACAGCGCCATCCTCGCTGAGTCACATCCACCATTTAGTGATCAAATTAAATCTGCGAACGATTTGATCAAATCTGTCTTGAAATGATACCCTGCCCGCATATTATGTTTGACTTGGAAATGCGTCATGTCTCTAACTTTAACTGTGAAATGGAACCTTAGATTTCAACCAAACTGACAATGCAATTGTTTGGAAATCATCAAAATGATTCAGCTGCCTGATTAAGAGCACGTTTTTAACCATGGAAGATGTGAGGAGTGGAATAGATGCATTTTTTTTTTACATTTATGGGACTCCCTCTTGTCCTGGAGGATGTGCTGTGGCAGGGCTTGTTATAATAAACAGGTGCAGAAATGTAGCTGGCTGTTATAGAAGGTGGTGTCGTGTCTCCTTCAGCTCGAGCCTCTCGAGTAAGTGAGCTGACATCAGGTCACCCTGTACACCACCTGACACAGCAAGTGGTACTCCAATGATGGGTCAGACATAACGAAGAGGCTGTGATCAGTTTAAGCTCCAGGATACACTAAACACCTCTGATTTATTTTTGGCAGCTTAGAGGTGATGAATTTGGGTAAACTCTAAAGAGGGTAGGACCTGTAATTAATGTTTTCAATGTCATATTTTAATCCCTTGAACTAAGTTTCAAATTGAAAGTCAGCGAAACGCAGTCGTAGCCCCTGGCTGCGCACTTATCCAACATGGCTGTCTTCTCTCACAGTTGGATCTTCTTCCCATGAGACCTGCAGGCCCTGCGTCAATCACAAAAATTATTCAAAAAGCTTTGACCTCAGTGTTTTTCAGTGAGAAATCTTTTTATAGCAGGCGGAGCAGCAGCAATGGGCGGGGAGTGAGAGTAGGAGGGAGGGAGTAAAGATGTGGCTGCCTCAGTCTGTTCTCCAACACTGTGAAACTCATACATTCTTCAGTCTGTCAGAGGGGGAGCCACAGGCTGACGCATGTCTCTCTCCTCACACAGAGAGTTAATGGTCACAGCGCCTGGCTCACTTCTCTCTGCCAGAAATGGAGAAAGAACAAAAAGCTCCAGTCAGTGGTAGATGAATATCCAGAGGTAGTGCGTAGTCATTCATTTTTGAGGGAAAAAGATTGAGTTATTACTTCACGCTGTAGCCTACAGCACATTTTTCTTCTTTTTTTCAGTTGTCAGTTTTTTTGTCTTGTCTTTGCACCTGCTTCAGGTTTTTTTGGGTTTTTTTGTTTTACATGCTGCTCTTCAAAATATCCCTTAATTAATATAAAAATACATGAGCCGGACCATCAATAATCATAGCCTGAACAGTATTCACGCCTCCTCTCCCGTTTTATTTGTCCCAATGGTTAGTTAAAGGTTCAGTATAAGCCACCTACAGCTGAAGTCCCAAATAAGATCAATTTTTTTTACAAAGCACTATTGGTATAAACGTCACATCTGGATTTTTAATTTAGAATTAAATGAAAATGATTTTGAATTGTTTTTTAAACCCAGCGTTTACAGGATATTCTGAAACCACAGAGCATCACATACAATCATCCAAATGAAGTTAAAACATAAAAACTACATAAGTTTTATCCAACCTTATCTCCTACAACTCATGTCAATGTGCAACTATTTTGCATTAACTGAATTAGGTCTGCAGCTGACGATTATTTTCATTATTCTGCAGATCATTTTTTCAATAAATCGTTAAGTCTGTGAGATGTCAAAAAACAGTGAAGGTGACGTCTTCAAATGTCTCGTTTAGATATTCAGTTTACCATTTTTGTTTGAAAAATATATTTTATTTAATTAATTAATTTAATTATATCAGATTATTTTTCTGTCAATCGATTAATCGTTTCCGCTCTGAACAGAATATTTTTTGGGGAAAAACAGTGCTGGATTAAGTCTCCTTCAACATATCAGATACAACACTGATATTGTGTGTATCTGCAAAATGTTTCATTTTAAATTTTAGATATTCCTTTAGTATCCCTGCAAGTCAAGGACTTACTTTATAAGGCTACACTGTCCACATACAGCTGAAAAAATATGAAAATATAGAGATGTTCAATACAGACCAATATACCTCATGTAAGACCTCTTACATGAAGATAATTAATGAGGGCAAGATGTTAAGACCCGTTTAATTACTTCTGATGACTGAATACATTTACATTCCCAAAAAGGTGGCCGCCACATTTTTACAGTTACCAGAGCAATGCAGATTTTAAGCTTCTTTTTTATGAAATGAAAAGACTGGAAAATCTTTCAATAGTGGTCAAGCAGTATTTTCCCTGCAAGAAGAACGTTTTTTTCTAAAAGGCAAAATCCTTAAAATGAAGTCGGAAAATTACTCAAACGAAAACAACAAAAAGCCGGCACCGAGACAGAAAAAGGGAAGTTTTAATCATCTTAGAACATTTATTGTTCAACTCAGGGATAGTTAGAGAAGAAGCTTTTTAAAATGTCAGCTTTCAAGAGCCTCAGTCTGGTCCAATATAATCGACTTTTTTCTGATAAACTGTTTGCTATATAAAAGGTCAAACTGATGCTGTAACATTTCTGATCATCAGGTATTCGGTAGGGAGGTATTCATATTCGAGAAGCTATAACCAGCAAATGTTTGGTGTTCTTGCTAGATTAATTGCTTCTTAATCGACAATCAAAATAGTTTATTGATTATTTTTAGTTTTGACTTTTCAGCACTATTACAAACTAATTTTATCTGCAAGTGATCACATCATTTTTGTTGTTGATGACTGCTTCAACGTTATAATCAAATATAGCACGCAGTCTTTATCTGCCTTTGTGGTTGTTGTTGTTTTGTTTTTTTATCTGTTAGTGGGCAGCCAGACAGACTATTCTGTATGTGTCTGAGACATTGATTAATGTTTTTATTTCTTACAAGACAACTTTGGTATTTGGTCTCTTGATAATCATCTGTTTACCTAATATACAGGGCTGCAGCTAACGATTATTTTAATTATTGTTTCATCTGACAAAGATTTTTTTGATTGAATGTTTGATCTACAAAGTGTCATAAAACAGGGAAAATGCCTGTTACAATCCCCTAAAGCCCAGGTTGATGTCTTCAAATAGCTTGTTTAGTCTGATCAACAGCCAGAAACAAAAATATCTACTTACTGTCACATAAGACAAAGAAAACATTGTCACAATTTAGAAGCTGGAATCTAGAAAAAGTTTGGTATTTTAACTTGAAAAATTACTGAAAAATGATAAATGAATAAACGATTAATTGATTATCAAAACAGATTACTTTTTGGTCGATCAGCTAATCCGTGAATTGTTTCAGCTCTGCTATCGTACACTACTGACTGATTTGTGGCCAACCAGTCAGACACAGGACCAAAAGATTGTCTTACCAAACACCTTGCAGGTGCAATCGCACAGAAAACACCAAATTCTAGCAAGATTCAATGTCAACTCCCTGTTTTCATTGGTATTTTTTCTTACCTTGTATTTAACTACTTTTGACTCAGTGGGACTGGTGGCATTTCTTGTTTTCCACAATCTTTTTCAAATCGGGCTTTTATTATGTCATCCACAGCTCCTTCACAGGGGTGACAAAGGACACATCAATGCTTGGATTTCACAAGATTCACAAATCAAATTCAAATACCAAGATTAGAATACAACTTTATTTCAATATTATTATTAATGCCCAATATTCTGTGTTCAACAATCTTTTTTATCATAGTTTTTAAACATGTGCAGAGAGAAAAAATAGAAAGAAAAAAAAGAGAAAAAATTTAATTAAATTAAATTAACTAAAGTCCTTCCACTGGAAAAAAAAAAAGATAAGTTATTTGTTTGTTCTTATATTTGTTTTCAGCTTTACACCTACCTATCCCTGCTGTGATGACGAAGTGATTCCAGTCATGAAAATGATTGTGGGAAGGCGTAGCCACAACCTTTGTTTAATTACAAGGTATCTGGTCCTGTGCTGTTAAGAGATTGGCTTTTATGTTAAAGCAATTATTTACTTATATGATGTAAATAAAAAAGTGATTCAAATAAAAATAAAAAAGGTAAAAAGGCAGGCAAAAAGCTGCATGCGACTCATTAGCCGCAGCTTGGTCACCCCTGGTTATCCTCATTCATAATTGTTCAGTGTCATTCAAAGCAATTAGCAAGACTGTGAATGAGTCTTCAACCAAACACCCTGCGCTGACATACTGAGTTTACACCAGCGAGCTGGATTCAACAATAAGGCCCCATTGTTGTGTATTCTTCTGTTGAAATGAAACAAAGAAACCTAGCAGTGAAATTCAGAGTGTGTTTTGTGTGTTTGTCCCTGTGTCAGGTGAAGACATTCATCCTGTGCCTACAGGTTTGTTAGCAGCAGGTTGGGTGACGCTCAGAGTGTCTGCCTGCAGTTTCAGAGATGTGATTCAACAACAGTAGCTATTAGTTACGTACCTGGTTGTCAAGTTATGGATTGATCCAAGTCTACAATAATAGCATCGTCTTACGGTATATTTACTGTTATCTGTGGTTACTGTTTCCATGGTGATTGAGAATTTGCAGTCATAGATAACAATAATTTATAATCGCCAATGTTCCTGTCTTATCATCTTCTCCTGCATCAAGCAGCAAACATCAGGTGTTTTCTATACTGGGAGCACAGAATTTTACACAAAAGAGATTTTTAAAAAACATCAGGAAGACAACTTTGAAGAGAGTATTTTGTTACACTTACACGCCACTGTCCACTCTGGTTAAACTCAATACACAATTGGGCTGCTTTTGAGTCTGTCTCCTGCCACAAATAAACCATTAAATAAAACATCCTTGTGTCAACAGTGGCTGAGAATATTCTGAGTTTTAACATATATATGTTAAAATAATGATCATTTTCATTTACCGTATACCTGAGACACTATTTCAAGGTAAAAATCTAAATATCTCAGCCAAAAATGACACATTTATCCGTAACAATAAAATACCCATCCGCTACATTATTTCCAGAAATATGTTAAATTTGTACTCCACTGCTTTAGCATTGCACCCCTCACGATGGACAGTTAAAAAAAAAAGAAGATAAAAATCAATGTAGCAGAACCAGATATTTATTCAACACATTCTTCTTCCTTGTCAAAACCTAGCGCCTACATTACCCACAATGCAACTCAGCCGCCAACAGTTCAATAGGAGATTCGGGTGTATTATCCTAATAGCAGCTAATGTAGCCTCGAGCTGCTAGCCTCCCGCAGAGATGAGGAGCGGGCTACAGAGGTCTCACTTCTTTCTAACTCCACACCTCCAGATCATTTTCAAATTTAATCTTGTAGACTTCAGCCCCATCTGACGCTGACTCAAGTGACATCACTTGAGGCAACTTATCAGACTTCATGCAGCTCCCCCTGGAGCCACAAAAGGCTTTGTACGCCTTTTTTTCACACGTGCAGTAGTACTCCCTCAACCCCTGATCTGATCAACACGACTATACTGCATTCAGTGCACTGTAAGCACTTAATGACTGCTCATTAAAATCAACAATATGAACATTTTACAGTTATGAGGCAATTACTTAACACTTTCATTATGAAATATTTCTCTGAAATCTGAAACGTAGACATCAGTTTAATCTCATGAGTGCTGTGGGGACATTACATGTGGTCAATATGACGTTTCTGTAGATGCTGCGTTAGTGTTCAGAAGATTGCATTAACACACACACACACACACACACACACACACACACACACACACACACACACCAGGTAAAACAGTGGCAGTACAAAAGGCCACTTAAAAATGTCAAGAATAAACCTTTCAGCAAAATACCATTCATTAAAGACTTATAAAGTGGACATCTCTCCCATGTTTCTTGATTATTTTCTATTTATATGAGCACTGTCACGCGTCAGTGTGAAATGAAGTCGTGAGTAACATTTTCTTACCCATGTTCACCTCCTGATACACGCTTAACAGGGTGATTCAGTAAAGATCTTGTTGCAATAAAATAGAAACAAAGATGAAATGTCATGACATATTCCGTCAACAGGGATGGTGATTTGCATTAACTTGCATCCACGGATGTCAAAAGGGAGGGACATTCAAACTCACGATATGGCATCATTTCATATTAGATTAAAACAGCATATAATTTTAGACACAGTTAAATGTTACTTGCGCCATTTAGTTTCCAAGGTAACGAGAAGGGTATATTTAGAGTGCACTAAACTGAGACAGAAGAAAAAAAGTGTTAATAATCTTGATGGAGCAATTACAATTAGTCAAAGTCAAATAGTAAAGATCAAAACACCTCATCTGCTTACAGTTGAAGGTGAGAGAATGCTCAAGAACAACCACCCAGCTCATTCAGCACCACTTCTGACACTTGCGTCATTCAGTATTTAGTGGCATTACTGATTCACATGGTACAGTAGAGGTTTCACTTGAGCTACTCATCAGGGGAGGTTCAGGGGAAATACAGACGTCAATGGGAGAAGGTGTTTTTTTATTATATATGTTGAGCTATTTAGCAGTGATAACCAACTCACATGCTGTTAAATGCAAGAAAGTCAAATGTATTAGAACAGCACACAGAAATTAGTTTAAAAATCTTCACTGTGTTCACTTCAAAAGGTGTTTGTAATGTTAAATTGGGGTGAAGAAACGCTTAGATACATTATTTGTATGTGTACACATATACATATATACATATATGTATATATATATATACACATATTACACACATTATATAATACAAAAGGCAAACAACACAAAGGTCACATACTTTTATACTTTTATTTGGGTATAAAAAGTTCTACCACAATTATATTTTTAGCAAACACCTCAAACTTCAACCAGCTTTCATCCAATTCATCATCCAATTTGATCGTCATCATTCACTTGAGTGGCAACCTCTTAATTCAATATATTATATTTTCCTTCTGGAAGCCAAACAAAGTATCGATTATATTAAACTGTAACCATAGCTTCATCTAATCAGTATTGTGTCTTCATTTACTTCATGATTTAAACTGTAGTTTTTCCAAGCATGAAAGTTCATTCTTGACCTTTGGGAACAATATATTTGGCAAAATAATCTTGGATCACTTACTCGCTTTGAGAGCTCTCAACTGCATCTTACGGTCTTCATTCAGTGAATGGAGCTGAATCAGGTGTCATCAAGTGACCTGAAAGTGGAACAATGCTTTATTACATGACTAAGGTTCCACACACAGGTCCCGGATCACACCTGAACCAGCTCGATTCACTGATTGAAGACTGTGAGATGCAAGTGAAAGCTCTCAAAGCAAGTGAGTGGACTTTTGAGTTTAGATTATTTTGTTACGTCTATAATTTTTGTTTTTTTATTGCCTGTTTTATCCCAATTTGCAGACATATGCTGCAATTGTGACACATGGTGCCGCCAGTTACAGTTTTTTCATCTGAGCTCCAACCAGTGGGTATATTGTGTGGAGATTCATTCTTTCCTTTTCCCAGAGTTTATCTCTGTGCAGTGCCTTAATCGACCAGCAGGAGTAACTAATGCAGCATCAAGGACGACAACCCTCACTGGCTTCCCAGCAGCAAACACTGCCAATTGTGTTCGTTGGAACGTTCGCCCGAGCCAGAGGTACCACCACCAGGATTAAATCCTGCATAGATGCAATAATTATGTAACTGCATCTAAACCTTTTGCTCAACTTGTTTCAAGTTACTCTGGTTGTAAAAAAGCTCAAATGTTCTGATTTTTAATTAACGCCTGAGCGCTGCCCTTAGTTTAGCGGAGCGTCCTCGAGGATTTTCTTTAACGTCGTCCTTTTCTGGGGTGATCACTTTTCTTCGCAGCGGAAGCCAATAAGCACTTCCACCGTCTCTTTTTTCATCCACCAGTTTTTCTTTCCCGGTGCTTTGCTTCCTCGGGCTGAAGTGATACTGATCTAGATTAGACAAGTCGTCTCTCTGGAGGAAACGTTTGACCAGTCTGTCTTCTAGCGAATGAAAGGTGAGTACGCAGAGGCGTCCTCCAGGTCTCAGTGCTGCCCGGGCAGCTCGCAGGCCTGCATGTAGTTCGTTCAGCTCATCATTCACAAAGATACGCAGAGCTTGGAAAGTTTTAGTGGCCACGTGTGCAGGTCGGTGGAGTCGGTCTTTACGTGCGTAGACGACAGCAGCAGGAAACGATCCTAGAGACAAAGAAATGGTCAGTGAGTGGATCTTGTAAAAACCGGTGAGTCACTACAATATTTTGTTGTTACTGTATTTTTACTGTTGTTTTATTTACATATAAAAAGGATAAAAACAGAAGGCACAAAGAATATAAGAAAGAGTTATAAAATGCTTTATGTAAACAGAAAGAATGTTCGAAGTGTGCAGGAGAGGCTAAAAACTAAAGAGTTACAATTTTAAAGATAAATTAAAATTGAGATCTAAACACAAGCGAGTGCAGAGCAGTGTGGTCACTTTTAAGGCTGCAACGATAAATCGATTAATCAACTAGTCGATCGACAGAAACTTAATCCATTTGCACTTCGCACAGTTCACCTTGATTGAACTTTAATGCGCAAGATCTCAAAACTTCCAGCCAGTTTGAGAGAGGAGGTGGCCTCTTGACCTCCCATTCAGGAAATATAGTTTGTTTATATCCTTGTAAGTTGGAATAATACAAGCAGCCGCAGAGAAGGAAGGATGCCGCCTTGCTGCAGTGAGTCCAAAGACATTGAGAGAGGGTAACGACAATAAAGTGTTCGATAAGAAGCTGGATAATTTTCAACTTTGTGGATGGCTGTTGTTAGCCAGATATCCATGCTAGCTCCTGCATTTCATGCTAACAACCCAACTCATGGCATTTTCTCCATTTGCTGTGAAATCCGGTGCACCCCAAGACAGAATTCATCCATCTTAAAAACCATACACCTTGACCCAGTATCCCTGGAACTACATTCATATTGGAATAACAGCACATGTGGATGGGTGTGTGGCATTTGTGACATTCAAGACCAAAGTTCATGACCAGTTTCAGACCACTAAGTAATGTTGGCCTTTT
>NTHP01000029.1:1967011-1987721 GCA_003416845.1 Oplegnathus fasciatus
CAGGTCAAGACTACACAGTCTACATCCATCTAAAGGACGACAGACTCTACTTTGAGCTCAGCAATACACATTTTGAACAGACGTGAGAGAAAATGTGAAGGAGGCGTGAAGGAGGCCATCTGCGTCAAACTTAAACAACCACCCATGAGCAAAGTGGGGGGGGGACTGCAACACCACTTATCAGCTACCACAGTGCCAGTCAATACCCTGATTCTTGTGACTCTGAAGACTCTCATCTCTCATGTGACCTAGTGACTCATATACAACCTGAACAAGCCACAGGTGTTACCAGTGTGTGAATAATACAAAAGAGGTTGAAATGCCTCCACTGGTCAGGAGAATAAAAGAAGCCTCTTAAATGAAAACATGACAGAATAAATCCTGTTGCCTTTGTCTTGGTACTTGTAGGTATGCTATCTTCTGGTTGACTGAGAATCATCGGACATAGTCATCAGACATAGTCGGTCGTGCAAGTATTAATGCAAAAGGTGTCATTAAATTAAGTTGAAAGAAAACAAAAGAGGAGATTAATTGACATGGCAAGACGTAACACAAAAAACAGAGCTTATTGAAAAATATATACGAGCCACTGAAGCCAATAGAGGGAGAGCTGCAGCAGGATTGAGTGGCAGGTCCATCAGAGGCTCTGTGCGGAGCAGATGGAGGGTGGAGATGGTGTTGATATGGCTGATGTGTCACCAAAATACCGAGGTAAATGCAGCCAAATGCCTCTCATGATCTCTAAGTTCACTGAATGCCAAGTTCAAGTTAAATCTTACTGAGCACAAAACAACTTCTCCCCGTGCCCTGATTACTGCTAAAAAATACCAAAATATTGGGTTTTTTTGGTAGTTATTGCTCTTTAGAGGCAGAGAATTTTCAATGCAAAACTTTTCACATTTCCTCCAGTTATTTGAGTGGTCCTCCCTCAAAATGCATGTGCAATAAGGAGAAAGGCGTCACTAGCTGCAGACATGCAGAGAACACTTCAGGTGCCAAGATAACTGCACTCACAGGCTTGTGCTGTTTGATAAATAACATGCAGGGTGCAGAATGCATCAGAATTGGGCACAAAAGTTGGGAAAACGTTAGCTTTATATGAATACATGTGAAGAGTTTGTGGGGTCCCAACTCATAACCACCACACAGAAGGCAAAAAAAACAATTAGACACTTAAATAGACCTAAAGAGAAACTGCAATAAATAGAGAAGTGAGTGATGTGGCATTTCTCTCCTCCTGCACTAAACAGCCCAAGGTGTGACTCACACTGCAATCAATACAATGCCTGCACAGCAAGGACCAGCCCTGCTCTGGCCTCACCAAGCCATGTGCTCTCTCTCTAATTCATCTTTCAAAGGTCCTACAGACAGATATATGGAGGAAAGAAGAGATTAAGATGTGTACATATAGGGGAAATCAGGTAGTTAAGAAGGAACCACGACATTACGTAGGACAACGTACAGAATTAACATCACAAAGCTCTTGCTGCACTTGTGTTATGTCTCATCTTAAGTTGCTATATTTGATGTTTGCAGGACGCATCAACAAAGGCAAGAGCACAACTGCATTCCACAATGAGCTATTCGGACAACAACAGTGTTTGATGCTTCGTTTGCTACTGACCGAACAAGAAGCTGTATAAACAGGAGAACATGGACACAACTTTGTTTGAGGTGGCACAACAGATGAGATGATGTATTTGCTTGAAATTTTTCAATTTGAGCCCCAAATTGACAGAAACACTGTTGGACTGTTGAGAACGAAGTGGCATCACCACAAATCAGGAATTTATCAAATTTAAGTGCTTTGCCACACCAGAAAGTTGCACAGAGTAAATCATTTGTCATCAAGTCCTCATGAAATAGTTGGTGATGTAGTAACTACTTGTGGGGCTCGCCTCTGAGGCTCGTGAGCAAACTGGTAACTATGCTATCTAAATCTAAATAAGAGGATCTAAATATGCTAGTGCTTGTCAGCCACAGTAGCTGCCAGTTTGCAACCTAGCTAGCGAAATGTATTTGTACCATCGATTCCTGTCTCATGACTGACTGCAAAGCAGCAAATAACCAGAAGTCAGAATATGTGCACTTCACACATTTACGCACCTTTAAAAACCAAGAGGACAACAAAAATGTCCACAACTACAAGTACCTAAAAATCAGCTATCGGCTCATATTAGCTTATCAAAGATATCTTGGTATATTGTGCAACTTAGACCAAGTGACAACACTTATATTCATCAAACATTTCAGTCAGAAAGCTATCCAAAATAAACTGCTGGGAAACCTTGGTAAACAGGGTTCTTTTGTTGCCATTGTGTGGAACTGTGCAGCAGGTTGAGTTTTTCTAAATGCATTTTAAATTGACAGTGATAGCATATATGCTAATGTTGAATTAATTCAAGTAGATCACCACACGTGTTTTACTGTTATGGTTGTTGCTCTAGGTGGAAATTAACGTTAAACAGCTTGTTGGAATCTCTAAATCAATGCATCCACGTCCTCCCCGCTGGCTGCTCAAAACACACACACACACAGACACAAACACAGTTAAATACAGGGTGATTATGCCATTTATTGGGTTGTTGTGTTGAATGCATTTGGTGCTGTAATGTAGCTAATGCTGGTGCTTTTTCTCACTTGATTCCTGCTGTCAGTGTTCAGCAAAGTAAACAAACTTTCTATTAAGTCACATGTTGGGTTGAATTTGGGGAAGCTGCTCTGCTGCATTTTCATTTCAGGTGGTTAAAGCAACAACCCCCCCAAAAAAAAACGGTTCGTGGCTGTGGGATTTTTCTGTTACCTTCACAGCTGTATGACATGGTTGTGTCTCCATGGCTGCCTGTACCGTGTAAGTGTGTTTTATGTTAAATATTCAGGTTTGTGGCCCTCTTGATTCCATTAGTTCATAAAAAGGAAAGCACCCCTACCACCCCGAGGCCAGAAACATAAAACTTTGGAGGTTCTCGACTAAAACTCTGTGTATGCGCAAGGGAGAATGCACTTTTTCGTCAGATTTGGAGAGCGTGGTTCCGTTTTAAGAATCTCAATCAGTCATGAAACAAGCTGCACGTGCACAACGAGACCACTACGCACAGCTGTGGCTATTTGTAGAACCATTATTATCATCAATTTATCACATCTCTTTGTAAGCCATCCGACAGTGATATCTCACTCATTAACGTTAAACGTCAGAAAAGTTATCAATGATTTACAGAGCTGAAACAGACTCACATTAAAGGATGACATGAAAAGAACATAAAAAACCCCGCCAATATAGATAAAAACTAAGCACATAAAAGTAATTAACTAGAATTAGGTTTATAAATGTGATATATACCCATCCACCTCTCTCACCCTTCACACCTGTTCCTCTAGTACGTCACACTGTCTCCCGTGTTGGCAATGAACATTGGCACTGGAGAATTGTCCAATATTAACGGACCTCCTCGGGACACTGGGCTGGTGTTTACAACATACTGGATAAACACTTGTGTATATATGCTGTGCCAAATATACATAAATCCCAACTGGAGACAGGACATGACTAAAGGAGCTGTTGAAAGTCTACAGATACAGGAATGTTTGGAATTAATATATGAAACGTAATTTCTTATATCTTAAATCGATGTTGCTCAAAGACAGACCTGTAGAAACACACCTATATCAGTCCGAACCTCCTGAAATCTGAGCCCGGTCTGGCAGATTTTGGTAGAAACTGGCACCATTCAGCTGTCCTAAAACTATGTGGTGTGACAACGTAGCTGTAAAACCAGTGGCTAAAACTCTGTACGTGCAAAGATGGAAATATGCATATGCATTCTTTTGTCATATACATATCGTTATATAAGGCTTCATGCTTCTGTATACAACTAAATGCAGTATTTTTATATTCCTATACAATTTCATTGAAATAGTCAATCAAATAACCATGTTACCCAGTGCATGCAAATTTAAGTACAAATGCAACACATTTCCTGCATTTGTTATTTCCATCTAGAAAATTATGCATTTTGAATAAATATTTGATGCTGTGCAATGTGTAACACACAGTCAACCGTTAAAAAAAAATTAAATGCGGAGAGACAGCGTGACCAAAACACCTTTCATCTATGATGTCTCAATACCCCCCCACGCGCACGCACGCACGCACGCACACACACACACACACACACACACACAAACAAACAAGCCCTCGTCATTTCTCCTGTGATTGTAAGTCTTTCCTGTCAGCATCACTGTCACCATTGTTCACAGCCCCCCCCCGATCTGCCTTAAATCAAGAGCTGTCTGATTGTTCCGAATAAATATTGGTGGTGACTCGCTTTGCTCTTCAAAAAAATATTAAACAGCTGCTCTTACTCACACCTGTTCTCCCAGGGTGACACTGACGCACATACTGCTCTGTGCAATAACTATTGAAACGACATCTCACTCGTTCAGCAGCTCAAATCTGGAGGCAAAAAAACCTCCAAAACAATCAGTGAAGACAAACAATGCAATCCCGGCTTTATGCACGAGTTGTCATGTGTGTGAGCATATGTGGGTGTTTGCATTTGTGTCAGGTGTTTGTGAACGAAGAAACGGGGGAAATGAGGGGAGAAAGGAAAGCAATGTGGAAGGAGAGAGAGATGGGAAACTGTATGTGAGATACTGTTTGTTTTCAAGGCATTAGCCACATTCTGTTCCAGCCACCTCCAGCTCTGCCTCAACTTTATCTCTCAAAAGGAAGGTGGTGTGGAAGAAAGACACCCAAAACAGAGGCAGGAGAGAGGATGGCAACTGAGGTCACAGTCCACGTAATTTAGACAAATACGTCCCACCAGGAGACAGCCTTAATAACTCCACTCGTGTTTTATTTTGCCTTACAGCCTCCAGAATGCTGCGGGGAATTAATCAGGATAGTGTCAAGCTACCTGCCACCACGCCGGCCAGCTGCTGTGTCCGAGTGATGGGGTTGACACGGCGTGCCTCCACAATGGCTGAAGCGATTTTCCTGGCGTGTCTTTCTTCCCCATATGCAGTGAGGATGGATGCAAGAGCCTGTTGATCTAAGGTATTCACAACGTCAGCAGCGCAGGGCATGTCGGGGTACCTACGCACAAAGAGAAGCCCAATTAAGCTGCTTGACGTCACGTCCTTGCTGACAGTGGCGAATCCTGACAACTCTGAGATACAGCTGAAAGCCTTTATGGCTGACAGTTATGAATAGAATGATTGTGAGGGAATGAAAAGAGAAATGCAGCTTGGGCAGTAGCTTATAATGGGGTTATCTTAGCTGGTTGCTTTGCACATTATGCTGACATTGTGAGGTGATTCATGTATATTTATTATGTGTATTTCATTAAATTGTAATATATATATATATACATATATATATATGTATATATATATATATATACACATACATATATATATATATACGAGAGAGAGAGAGAGAGACAGAGAGAGAGAGAGAGAGAGATTTAGGTTTGACAAATATTAGAGGGGCATGCATGACTGCTGAATATGTATGGAATGGGGTTTTAGATTACATTATCACACTTTAGTAATATTACGCATCAAGCTTTGGTAATATGGAGTCACAATGCTGCCATAATTTAAATAAAAATTAAAATTAACAACTGCATTTTGTTCTCTTTTTATGGCTGCAAAACAAATTATGAAAGCATGTTTGCATTTTTGTATACTTAATTTAAAATGTTAGCACGATATTGAAACACTATTAAAATGCAACTTCAAAGTATAGCTTGACTGATACACTGACAGCGATAATTGAGTTTAAAAAAAAAAAATCTGATACCGATGTATCAGCCGATACTCATTTATTTACATACACATAAATAAGGCAAACTTTTTTTTTTGTGAATTGCGAAGATATGTACTGAGTAGCACATTTTACAATTGGAGAATAAACTTGTCAGTGCTCTCTGGTGGACAGAATATAAAATGGTAAAATGGTGACACAGTGTCTAAATTAATGTACATTTTTTCTTGTTACTTATCTGCCAGTATATTCACCAGTCACGATATATTTAGCATATGCTTATATTGGCTGGCTGATTCATCCGTCTGTCTCTACTTCAAAGTTTATTTTGACAAATTTTGACAAACCCAATCATACTTTAAACTACCAAAAACAAAATTGTGTTATTCTTTGTCACTGTAAATTCCACGATCCATAATAAAAAGGAAATTATAACACAGTTTTTCATGTCCATGACTTTGTTACACAGGTAAAATCAAGTCAAGAGGAGTAACAAATCCTCCAAAATGACCTATTTGAAAGTTTTTTTTAAATCTGTTACTACTATGGCTACGGTATGGTCAGGAAAAGATTGTGTTCATGGTTAAGTTTAGGGAAAGATCGCCTTCATCGTTACGAGAAACCAAGACTGAATGTTAGTAGGAGATGGGACACCAACTGTGGCCTTCAGTGTCAAACTCACACACAACCGTGCACCTGATGTCTCCCTAAAGCTGCCTTCACATGATAAGAAATTTGCTCTTCGCTCACAGCTGTAGGGCGCAGAGGCAAAGTGCAGCGCAGGCATACGTCATGTTTCTATGTAACAACATGATGGGATTTACTGTTGCTAAGATAACATTTTCTGGTCACTGACTGTTTCTATAGCTGTGCTTGAGATACGAAGCATAGCCCCTGTCACTGTGTCTGCCTAGCACAGCTAACGTACATAAACAGCTAAGCTAACTTTAGCATTGTATTTAGCTAAGTCTGTAAACCATATGCATATTCACAAACATGGTAGCCCCATCTGACTGCCGGCATTTCGCCATGCATTGCATTTCCTGGCCCGATCGTGGTATGTTTTTAATGTGGTGTTGTAATGTTAGAGTTCGGGGAACTCTGAAATACAAAGAATGAGTTTATCATCCATCCTCCCCTGCTTGCATGTGTAGCTTCTGGCTACGTCACGTACAGCTGTTATCTCATTGGTTGCGCTTTGAAAGGTCAGCGGCAACCAAGGTCAAAGTTGAAATAATTTCAACTTTGAGCGCAGCGCTCGGTGGCATTTTCCCCATAGGAAAACAATGGCCCAGCCAGTGCAGAGCGATTTTACCGCTGATCATGAGAAGACAGCTTGAGAGTTTTTGCAGCGATATAACTTTACTCTTCTTCCTTTGCTACTAAGAAAGGACAGTTGTATTCATACAAGTACAAGAGGTCGCTTGTCAGGAAAACATAGGTTGTTTTAATCATTTAAAAAGACCCCAACATTGATTGTTTTTTAAAATAGATTTTTCACTGTTTTAACGCATCAGACAGAATTTTTCACTTTTTCAATTTTATCAAGAAAAAAGAATTAAAATAAAGTCTGAGGCCTGTGTTACAGGTAGCCCATTTTGGCTGCGCACCTTTTTTTATCAGCTGCACTTTGACATTACTGCTCCAGTGAGGACTGGAACAATTTCAAGGCACCGGTGACTCTGATTATCCAGCACCTCCCAACATTATTTATTAGGAAAATGAAGTCTAGTGTTTATGTCAATTTTTTTAATTCAACACTATTAATCAAATTCAGCCTTCCAGAAAAACTGCATGTTGCATCTCTTACCTCTCTCCATCCATTCTCATATCCAAGGGCCCATCTTTGCTGATGGAGAAGCCTCTCTCTGCCCGATCCATCTGCATGGAGGAGCAGCCGGCATCCAACAGGACAGCATCAATGCTGCCTGGCTTAATGTTCACGTTAGACAGCAGGGCTTCAAGCTCGCTGAATCGGCCAAGCAATGGTTTCACACGGCCGCTGAACAAAGGATAAGGGAAAGAAATAGTGCAATTAGACATTTGTATATGAAGGCATATGGTACAACTGCTGTCAAGTGTTTTCAAAAGCACAGCAAAGTTTCACTGTCATTCAGCTCATTGACAACATTCCCTTGAGGAGGTGAGAAGACCAAGGTATGAAACTAATAATAAAAAGAGAATAAGAGAAAAATACATCACTTCCATTTGTGTGAGTTAGATGCCTTTATTTTGTTTGTTTTTTTAGTTAATCAGTTGAATAAGTTACATTTTAATACAATGAACCGGTTGGCTAGCTTTCCTGTATTCTTTTTTTTGGCATCAAAAACAAAAAAGTGACGTTAGAGAGGACAAAGGAAAAATTAAACTGCATAATAATCAAATAATAAACAGAGGCAACAGGTTGAATACAAACACACAGATGAAACGGCTAAATAACAAACACAACATGTACACAAAAAAGTACACAACATGTAACAGGGCTGAGATAAAAATTACGGTTCAAAAAGATGAAAGATTATGGTTGGAACAAAAGACATGTTAAGGATTACTCTGAAATAGAAAATGTTTATTATTATAAATGTTTAAATTGTGGAGAGGGGGAAGTATTTTTAATATTGTCTTGAACTGTGTTCCATATTTTACAAAAAAAGATCTTAAACCCTAATTATTATTATGGTCTACGGTATCAGGTGCATGGTTGTGTGTACAAAATGTGTAAGTTTGACACTGAAGACCACAGTTGGTGTCCCATCTCCTACCAACATCCAGCTTTGGTCTCTCGTAACGATGAAGGCGATCTTTCACTAAACTTAACCATGACTACAATCTTTTCCTAACCGTACCTTAACTATTGTGTAATGTAACTTTTTGTACACTTCTTCTATTTACTAACAATGAAATGGATGCCTGATTTTGGTCGTCATGTCACTCATGTTTCGAAATAAAGTTTTGGGAGAAAAAATAAACGTGCATGCCGCTTCTCCTAGAAAATGAATGGAGTCGGCGGCTTCACCCAGCTTGCCACATTCTGTGTGTTTCTACTCTCTCACACACATTCACACCTGGAAGCTGCCCAGTACAACCACAGTGTGATCTGCTGGCCACCGAGCAGCTCACTGGAGCAGTTTGGGGGTTAGGAGCTGTGCTCAAGGGCACCTTAGTCTGTGCCACGACTGAGGTAATGAGGGAGCAGCAAGCACTACTCTTTCACTTTCTCTAACCTTTAGGCCACAACTGCTACAGAATGGGAATCCTAAGTAAAGTCCCCTCTTCAGCTTGTGGGAAATATTGACTGTTTCCCATATTTTATGTTTACGTCATACATACATTGTAGAAAAACAACAGCCACACTCGACGCAGGCAAGTCAAGGTTATTTTAAGCAGATGCGTTTGTGGGGAGACCATGTGAGATATACAACTCAATGGAAACCCACAATAGCTTGATTAGCTTTCCAGTCAACCTTTTAAAACCAAATCAGGCATTTCCTTGGGAGCCGGCTAACTGTCTTAGCTAGCCTATTGAGATCCTTCCTCGTCACTGACAGAGCAAGACCCCGTGTACTCAGTCACTTCCTCATGCACGAGTGGTGAGATCCTCCAGCCACATTCATGCATTTTTCATGTGACCTTTTAACATTGTGTGAACAAAGATGATGGCAGAAGAGAGCAACAGGAGTCAGCATCTATACATTAGGAGCAAAAGGTCTTCTGCAGCCTTCTCCACCCATCTGGTTCCCAGGTATGAAAACAGGTTTCTAGTGCAGTTATTACTCCCCAAACAGAAGAGACCAAAAAGATCTGACTGTCATTTCTAAACGCCAAACAACTCATTTTGGACGTCGCAGACCCTCTGCAAAAGCTAAGCAAGCTGACTACACCCTCATCCAGCACTCAATGTGTGATCAGTATGAGGTTAATATGAATTTTTAATCAGTTTTAAAAGCTAGAGTAATATGTTTTAAGACCTCAATTTGGGATGTACCAAACAGCGACTCCCGCTCTAGTCGTCATGACCTCTGGTGAGTGATACGTGACAGCTGACAAGACTCTAGGACAATTAAAATATTTTCTGGATGTATTAGAAAACCCTGCTTGAGCCGAAATACTGCTGCTATCCCGTGTCATTCATTTCAATCATTCGCTCATTCAATGGTATGTACTTTCAGTTTGCCTACTGTCAAAATAAGCATACATTTTTAATAAAATATGCATAAATAAACATTTTCCCTATGTCTAGCCATTCATTAATGATGACACATTTGTACGCTTTGCACAACTAAGTCATGGTTCTGTTTATTCTCTGTGGAGTGTATTTCAATTCAATTCAATTTGCAGTGTTTCTTAGCAAAGCAGCTGCTGTGTCACCAACAGTGCAGCATGTCCACTTCCTCAAGATCAATTTGCAAGGTTCTCTTACCCTCAGAATAACATGAAAAGTTGACCTTATGTCAGGTTAACAGTTGTTATCAGATAAAGCAACTTCACAGGTATTAGCCTTTGTTAGTGTGGCTCTGTCTATTTCTTGAAAATGCCCACTTATGGTATATAAAGTACAAGCATATAGGTTGATGGGTGCTTCAATAAAACTCAATTTTCTTCATTTTAACCATTTACAGAAAAACTTGCGTCTTCAAAAATACAAAAAATTAAACATTGTAACACGCTGAGGCTAAGCATGACAGACAGTCTAGTCTAGAGTGCTTTCTAGCTCTGGCTTCTAATTGGTTAAAATGTTCTGCCGGAATTTGTTATAACCCTAGCGTTAACATTAGCTAGCACTAGCTGCCTACGGTGATCCGATGGACTTCTTCCTGTGAAAATGAAGCAAGTCTCTGCTCTTAAATGTGTGCAATGTGCGTTCAAATGCTTCATTAAATCTGATGTCTCACTCGTCTTTGAAGCAACCTGTGCACATAGCTTGAGTCACTGCTCTCATCACATGAACCTCCATCTGGAAGAGCAGGGCTGTTGATTGTGGTGTATGCCTACCATGAGCTAGACCACTTCACATCACACAAACTGCCGCTAATTTTAACAAATAATTATAACAAAGGGCACATTTTTAAGAAGCACTGGTGCACCCACATACATTTTAGTCTGTAAAACTAGTTGCAGACAGGTGACTGTAAAGGTATTGCCATTAGCTTCCAAGCAGCTGTTGCTCTATTGCTCCTCTATAGTTCGAAGTTTAGTTTATTTGTAGTAAAGCAGCACCCAGAAATTAACTTTAATGACAGCTTGAAGTAAAAAAATTGGATTGTATTTAGAACATATACTCATTTTCTATACAAGATAATGAAGGTGTGTCATCGACAGCAATAAGCAGCATCAGTATCAATATAGGTATTGATGAAATAAAGGTATCGATACCCGTCCTTATTCAGATATTTTACTACATTTGAAAGTTTCCCTTTTTGTGTACACAACAACGACTCCACCTTTCTCAAGATTAACTAGGGGCATTCAAGGAAAGAACACAAATTGGCAGGTCCTCTTATTTCAAAACCCACTGAAGACAAAATGGCAAGGGAGCATCTCACCCACGCTGCCAGGGCCCTCCTTTGCTTTGCTGTTGTTATTCACTATCCTGCACAGTGATTGATTTGTTGAAAAATCTATAGTAAAGGCTTTGTTGTTCTCTCCCATCACCTGCGCAATCCCTTTCTGTTGCTGCCTCCTCAGTAGCACTCTACCCACCATCTCCAATTTCTAAATTTTGTTCGTTATGCAAAGTTGCAGTGTAAACTGCCTTTTTGGTGAGAGTTTAAAAACTTTTTATTTCATTGGTTTTAGAACATTTTAGCCATTCTGGATTCTAGTTGAAGTCTGTTTACTCAAACAACTGGAGGTCAAACAGTGTTGTGCTGATGATGACTTTGTTCTCAAAGCCAGTTGCTAACTTTGTCTGCAGTTTGGTGCTGCAAATTTAACCAAGAACTGGTTTTGGATTGAGAATCAATTCGGATTCGAATCAGATAATACACCCAAATAACAATTTGAAGTCCGTAATTTATTTTCCGTTCTCGTAATAGCTAGCTACTGTACAATACTGAAAGCTCTATCGCACTAACCAAAGGCTTGTAATCCAGTGCATTCAATTATATTGGAATGTTTTACACAAATTACTTCTACTTTTTAATTATTGGAAATTAAAATTCTGAGGTGTGTGTGTGTCCGCCCACACGTAGTTGGTGAACATACCTTCCACAACACACTGCGACTTCTTCTACATGTTTTTTGTAAGCCACTGAAGGATTTAAAAATATGCAAAACAGTTACATAACATTTCTAAATTATTAACTTCTTTATGTGGCTTAGACACAGAGTTGGAGATATAAATGCCTTATGTAAGGTCTTATATTATTAAAGAGGACAAGTTTCAGTGGTGTATGTGCTGAGGTCCAAGTGTGGGCTCATAATTGCTTAAGAGATCTGAGCTATTTATAGTTGTAGCACCCCACAACATTGACATCATGCAAATTTTTGTTATTCTGGCATCTCACTGGATCAACTTTACACTGAATATGATTTTCCCAAAGCTCACACAGAGACACTCCAAAGCTTTGCAGATTGAATCACGGGATATGTGAAATGCCAGAGACAAAGATTAAGAGCCAGTGCTGATAATAGTAGTGTAAGCCAATGGTGAAGCTTATCTTAAAAAAGTAAATAAAAAATTGTACATTCCCATTTACGCTGTACCATCCTCTTTCAGTGAATAAACCACGTGCCAGGTAAAACTAAAAGTTACGAGTTTAAATTAAGTCCAACTGACATTTGAATTCTCATCATGTTTTTCAGCTACGCTCGCTGCGACGGCAAAATCGGTCTGACTATCATTGGTCCATCACTGTCCGGACTGTTTAACTATTTGATATTATTCAACTATTATTACTACCATTTGAAATGACAAGTCTTTGATGGATCACTACGAAATTTGACACGGATATTAAGGATGAATCCTAATGACTTTGGTGACCCTCGGACTTTCCTCTAGCACCATCATGAGGCTGGCATTTGTGGTTTTGTGTGACATGTCTTAACTATTGGATGGACTGCCATGAAATTTGGTTCAGACATTCAATTTCCCCTCATGAATGAACTGTAATAACTTTGTGGCGATATATTAACTTCTCATATAAGGCCATCACCAGGTCAAAATAAAAAAAATTACAAATTTTCAATGTTTTGGGCAAAACTAATGACACTCCCATCACCCTCAGCTGTACTCTGTTTAGTGAACAGCTGTCTGCTAACTCTAAAGCCACACATCTTTCGCGCAAATCTGAATGCTGGTTTGTGTAGTCCGTGTTAATTTACCCCAAACAGCCAAAATCCCGACTGTACAGACAGACGATATAAGCTAGCGAGAAAGAGACACACCGAGGAGTGTGTCTGTGTGTGTTTGTGTTCAGCTCAGCCTCTAGCTGAAACTTCAGTTCTGTCTGCTATTTCGCTCCAGTCTCCCACCTTTTGTCTCTCGTCTATGCGTTTATGAAGTAGACTCATAAAGCCTCGGGATAAGCGTGATTTTTGTAGCTCAAGTTGAAACATTTTCAACTTGCATGGAGACGTTTTCACGTCAGGTCATGCAATTTGCGTCTAATCGTGTCTTTCCACTCCACTCTGTTTACAATCGCACTGCCTCTAAAATTCACCTTGTGTCCTGTCTGAACACTCAGAAAGTCTGGTTTAAAATTACGATCAAGACCTTTTCATGTTTTGTTCTATGAATGAGTACATTTAAGTGAAGAAAACACACAAAATGACAACAGTTCTGTCACACTGTGGTAGATATATCTCTATTTACTTCATTTGGATAGAAGTTTTCTGTGCTCTTATATGCTCTAGTTCTGCATCTTTATCAGTGGCAAAAAGTGATACTGTCTGCTGTTCCTCAATACACAGAGATGGCTAGAAATGTATAAACAATTGTTAAATTGTGGCTATTCAACTGTGCAGAGTCAAAGTGTGCAACAATTTCCCACAGCTGTCCTTTTGAGACTACAGGTTCCTTTAAACCTGCCAAAGCACTTAACTGATACTATAAGGTTTAAAAGCTACAAAATTACAAGGTGTTATAAACCACGAAGAAATTAATAATCTATTATTATGGTGATTTTCTTGAATGAAGTGAAAAAAATATTTCTAATTCTGCAAAATAGTTAATTTGATTTTTTCAATTTTCATTTTCAGACAATTAAGACATTTTGACAAAAACATTCCACTGTCACTTCACGTCACTTCAGAAACTGCCTGTCTAGTAGGAGACCTTGTGCCAAGAGTTTTTGTTCAACTGCTATTTCCAAGGTCATTAATGAACCATCAAGCTATATTAAGACTTTGTTTACTTTGCAGAAAATAAAATATTTGGCTACACTCATTTCCTCTCAAACCATCCCCTCACTAAATATTTCCTTGCATTCACCTGTTCTTGTCCATCTGGAATAAGAGTACACTCAGTGAGGACATCAGGAACCTTCACAGCAGCCTCAGTTTGAGCACATGCTCGTTCAACATGATGCTGCCTCTTCACAAATCAAGCCTGAAATATTCCCTTGTGTTGACCTGCTCAGTTCCTTTACCTGCGTCACTGAAGCCTAAGACAAGATGCTGATTGATTGCTTTCAGCAGGGGAGCAGTGATGAAAATATCTACAGTCCAGTGCAGAAAAAAAAGAGAAAGAGGCTACAAACACAGGAGCAGCACACACAGGCTAGTCTTTAAAAATGCGTTTGGTTCAAAATTTCAATTTGTGCTACCTCAGTTGACCCAATGGATGTTATAGAAAACCTCCTTGTGACTTATTTATTTACTATTAAAGCTACTGGAAAATTGTGAATTTGTAACTAAACTGGCTGTTAACAAGTTCCTGGCCTTGCCATCGTCACCTAGAAATGTCATCAATAACTGTCAAATGCTTCCCTGCTGTTTCTCCACTTCGATTTTATCATCTTTATGTCCTGGTTCAATAGCTCGTTTCTGAACAGTTAGAAAATGTTGCGTCACAGATGAGGAAAGTTTCCAAATATGGAAATCTACACTTCCCTGGAAGTTATCTGTGATGTGTGATTGATTGATTGAGGTTTTGCCGCTATAAAAAAAACATCAATAAACTCACTCAACTCACAACAGTTGTCTCTTAATCATTTGTGGCCTCTTAATCATTTGAATGAAGCCAGTCCATCCATGCAGTGGGGGTGCCTACGCAGAGGGCTCTGGCAAACAACTCAGGGTCATTGGGCAAAAGAGTTGAACCAGGCTGAACTTTTGCTGCAACAATGCAACATCATCCAGCAAGGCACTGCATTCACCAATCACATACATGCAAGCGGACATTCCTGGTGGATTACTTGGTAATGTGAATGCTGTATTTCTACTGTTTACCTCACTATTGTTATAATGATAAAATATTTGCCACTGCTTTAACTTTGTGTAACTCGAGTTGTAAAATCTGTGAGTTTTACAAACCCATGGCAGCATTTTGGCATCTGATGCCTTTAAATGCATCAATCTGTTACTCCAACTGGACTTCCTGGATTGTATTTCATGTCTCACCGGTACCTTAAACAACACGCCCTCCAACAACACAGACTCTGCACTGTTTTAAAGGTTCTAAATACGACATTCAGAACATTAATATAGCAGCAAACAACAACAACTATTTGTTATGTATAGCATGTATAGTGGAGTAATGGCGTCCCGATCAGAGCATGAAGTTACACTCCCTCTGTGTGTGTTGTTATCCTAGTTTCTCTGTTCTTTGTTTTGAAGCCAGGACGGCCGCGCATGCATGTTAGTGCATGTGAGTCCGCACCGCGTTTATAAAGACACGACGAAAGTGACTTCCCACACAGCATTGTAAAAGCGAGACGGTAGAGCATAGTTCGAAGCGTTCAGCTGAAGGCATTCACAACCATCAAACTAGCTAGCATTAGCAGGATAGCTAGCAAGCTAATAGCTCCTAGTGACCAACGGCAGGCACCGCTGTGTCTGAGGGTGTGCATGTCTGTGTGTTTGTGTTCGAACTCAGCACTCACCAGACTCTGGTACTTTCTGTTATTTTCCTCCAGCCTTTTCCCCCTCTCCTTTGTACATTTCCCCTCAAGTCAGCAGTCAATATGGACGAAGAGAGACTAATTACATTATAACACCCCACAGTGAAGTTCGGCACCTCCGTGGCTCGCTGCTGCAGACAAGTTGTGAAGCAAGAGTGAAGATAAATCCACTTTATAATCCCAAAAGTTTGAAAAATAAACTCTGAGCTCTCCTCCCGCCGGGAAACAGCTCCAGATCAGAGCAGAATCCGGTGTGACTCCAGGTGTTTATTCCTTCAGACACTCCGGCTCCGCTCTCGGTTCTCTCCTCTAAAGCTCCCTGCGCTCAGCAGCTGTCTGTGGGCGAGCAGCGGCTGAGAGCCACTGGTCTGCTCCGCCCAGTCCTCCCTACACAACACTCTGCAAAGCCCCACAATACACGCACATATTTCAGTCAAGTTGAATATTTACTATTACTATTTATTTACAGACTATTTATAGACGTTTTGGTGAGTTTTATTTTGTTTCTGTCGAGCCTGTTTGTTTTGGTCTGAGATGCTGTGCTCTAATGCGACAACTACTGGTTCTGAATGTCACATTTAGGACCTTTAAAGCAGGGCTGTTTTCTGTATGAATTCCTGCTAAGAATGGCATTGTCATCTTCCTACATAGCTAGCTACCTAGCTACATCCATTAAAAATAGCAACAAAGAAATGGCAACAAGTGTAGATGAGATCGACGCAGCGGTACAAGCTGTTGAAAGTGGACACACAGAATACATTTTAAATTTGCATATTTCTTTAATTGTCATGAAAGCGTTAAGTTAACTGCTCCTAGCAACCGCTACCACAGCTTTTGTATCAACTGCACAGGGACAGATACTATATCGCTTGCTACTGATTGGTTAGGACAAAACAACATTAAGGAGGACCCAAAACAAACAAACACTCACAAGAACAAACAGAAACTAAAACAATACAAAACACAAAACACAAGACACAACAATGCAAAAGAAAAAAATAAGACTCAACTCAATAATAAAAACAGAAAACAGTTGCAACCTTATAGACAAACTATAGAGTAACAGTCAGTTATAGCATTACTGAAAACACATGCAATTTGTTTTAAGATAGGAGAATAAAACCTTTTTAAATAAGTCAAAAGAAGACAGAGAACGAATATGTACAGGTAATTATAAATAAACTGGGCTTCATGCACCACAGTTTTCAGATTCAACTATCTTGTTGTGATAGCCAACATGGCACTTGGTGTAAAATCAACAAAGTGCTCAGTGCATGCAAACAGTTAATATCACATTAGTATGTGTGTGACCCCATATGCACACAAGTAAATCCAATGTTTGCCTGACATGGCTTTTCAATGGTGCTTGCTGCCTTTTCAGATTTATAACATTTATTGTGGGCACAACTACTGTGGAGCTTCAAGCTCAGGGAAGTCATAGCAACAACAAGAATGGTGAAAAGCAGAGAATAGCAAATAGGCTCAACATGCAGGAGACGAATCCCATTAAAGACATGGGTGAACATCATTCAGGGAACGGAGGGTTATTTTCATAAGCTAATGCTTTCAAAATAAACGTTAGGGGGTGAAATTATTCTTTTTGTTCGGTAAAACTGGGTTCAGATTCACACCAACACTCAACAGTTTGCATAGAGGTTATACTTTCCACAAGACATGGGAGTACAGAGGAGAGAGAAAATCCTCTAACCCTGTTGTGCGGATGCACTGCGTAGGCTGCCAGGGTCTTTTACTCAGGCTTCCAATAATATTGGTTAATTGCTAGATTTCTCCAGCTTCTCTCAACTTGCATCACGAGTAGGCGTGGAAGAGTTTACAGCAGGGGTATATTGCTGCTGACAGAATACAGTGTTCTCATTCTCTCTCTCTCTTAATTGTCATTCCCTGCTCACAGGCACATTTCTCTGGCAGATTCCCTTGAGAGAGGTTTCCCCAGAATCTACGTAAAAGGATTCCTTCCCACGCCATGGTCTTAGGAACATCTCATTTTCATCCTCCCGCGCCTTGCTCATGCACACACACACTCCCTCTCACCCTGGCATTGTGTCCTCGTGTCTCCCTGTTCTCTCACTCTCATGTTTTCATTTTCTTTTTTTTTCTCTCTCTCTCTCTCTCTCTCTCTCTCTCTCTCTCCACTTCTTAACTTCTCTGGGCTTCTCTCTACTTCACCCCCCCTCATATCTTATAGATCCTCCGTGGGAGGCAGCATCTCCCTCACACTGCAGGCGTGGGCCCTTACTCTGACAAATGACATGCCGGGCCCACCAGCTTTGCGTGGGGGGAGAAAAGCTTTAAGTTAAGAAGGAGGAATGGATTTGATTGGATGGTGAAACTCAGGGGCTGTATCTTGGCGAGCAGTATTTGATCGGGCTCAGGCAAGAAGTGAGAAATACAGGGAGAACTGCAATACTATATCACACCTACAGTATGTTTTAAGAAATACTGACCACAAACCAAACACTGCTCAAAATGGTCAAGCTGTCAGCTGTGACTATAAAAATTTATAGTGAGAACATGGTAAACATTTGTCTAGACAGCTTATAACATAAGCTTTAACTTGTGTTTCGGTCTAGTTGATATTTTTCAATAAATCACTTACGAGTGTTCCTTGGCTAACTGCTCGGCCAGAGAAACTGCTGTAGGATCTCGGTCTAAGGCCAGGACTGTGACTTCAGGAACCATATTCAGTATTGCTTTGGTATGACCACCACCTCCAAATGTCATGTCCAGGACCACCTACATGCGAGAAAGCAAGAGAACAACACATTCTTCTCACACCAGGACTCCATATACACAGTTAATCATCATCGTCTTATCATCACAATGTTAATGCTTCATTTAAGCGTTTAATTCACTGTGGTGTCTTTTTAAATCAGATGTTTCTGAATCTGTCTCATCTCAGGGTACTTAATGTCAATATTAAAGCTGAAATTAATTCAAAATTGCAGATTAAATTAGACTTCCTTCCGATATATATAGATTGAACTGATACAGAAGGCCGTCTTTGTACTTGAAAAACAGAAGTGTGATGCTCATAATTAAAATATAAATCTTGACTGCAGTTCTCTTCTTTCCTTTTTTTCATCTCTGGTGCCTTGTCTATTGTTTCTAAGCTAATACTATGAAATTCATGTCTGGACTAATAATAAAATAGACAGAAAAATGTTTAATCAACATATAATCTTACAATATTCTGCTTAATAGCTGTATGAGAGGCAAACAGTAAGGTTAAAAATCCTCTACAAGTTATTTTTATGTTGTTATTTTGTTCTGCCCTTTGCATTTTAAAAGGCTGTGATGGATTAAAAATTTACTGTGAACAGTTCATCCGAAAAAAAACCCCACTGACACAACAAAAACATGGCAGGGAAGCATTTGTTTAATCGTTCTTTAAATTGGCTATAATGTCTTGCAAGTTCTGGCAAATGTTGACTTTTTCTGTTGCTTTATTTTGAAGTGCCACAGCAGAGTTTCTGTGGACCAACTAAGCCGTTATTCTTTGTCCCCTTCAGTAACCAAAAACACCATGAAAAACAAAATTTAGGCCTCAAGTTTGACGGCTTCAACTTTCATCAGACCTCCACATATTGTTAGAATCAATGTTTCAAGTAAGTTGAAGCTCTACTAATCAATATTTTTATATGAACAATGACAACTACGTGTAATGTGAAATGTGTTGCTTGTAGCCACAAACGCACAGAGAATTATCCCCTTAGCTCTACAGAGCGTTTTAGCTTCTTCAGCTCATTGTTTTGGTTTTATGACCCACAACTTTACTGAACTTTGGTTAATTCCCACCGCTCTCATCAGTCTACTTTCTACCAACAGGAGGCAGCTGTTTTCAGTGACAAAGATCTGATAAATCCCAGGGTTTCAACCAGGAAATGTGTTAGCGGAGGTGGTAATGCCGTGTTCATGTCGTATCGGAGTTATCGTAATTATGGTTTTCCAACTTGTAAATAGCGTTCAACTTCTAAGTCGTAATTATCCGACTTGGCACTTACTATATGGCCACTTCACATCCAAAGCAATGTAAGAAAATGCCCCTAATCACCTAATTTTACCATTAAAAAGTCCTCTCTATACCACTCAGTGACACCATGGTGGGAGGAGAGGTGCAAAGATGTGGGAGGTTCATTCAAGTGAGGCAGTGCAAAGCAAGTTGTTGGTATTTTGGTGAAAAATAGTCTTCGCACTGAGAATAGACGTCTCAGAACCATGCCTGTTTCTGGTGCAACGTCACTGCCAGTCTGGTAATTTTATCATCTGTTGTTCGACAGGAGACATCGGATTACAGCGACTCATCAATCCTGTGTGTCATTGCCTCCTTTCCTACTTTCTTTTTAGTGGCAAAGTGGCAAAAAAAATTTATTCTTGAAATGCATGACAGTGCAAACGCTGTTGTGCAACATATGAAATACAGTAGAATTTAAACTGAAATAGTGTCCGAATTACGTCATAAACGGCTTCATGAACATCTTTTATTATTTATCTCTATCATCATTGTACAAAGTAAAAAAAAAACCCACACTATCTGCTTTTGGCTGCAGATTTGTGATCCTGCATGTTCACGTTGTGCCTCTGTGCACCAACCAGACAACAACATGATTTCCTGAAGAGTGGCGCAGCTGTTTCAGAGTAACGAGAGTAGTAATGTGACTGGCCAAGAGTGTATTTATCAATCACCACACCCTCCGATTTATATCCCACTTCATCTCGTTTTGCACTTCGCGCTGCAGCACAAACATGAACCAAAATAACAGGCGCGCTTGAAGATTCCCACACAGTCTGTGCGCCAAAGATCTATCGCTCTGCGTTGTCGTTGAGCTTGCGCAATTAAAATAGGGCCTTCAGTCTTCAAAAA
>NTHP01000029.1:1987773-2021980 GCA_003416845.1 Oplegnathus fasciatus
AAGGAACCACAGGATAGCTGTTAGGAAAATAAAAATAAAATAAAAAGTTGTTTTGATGAAAAATAATACTGTTTCTGCATTGCTGGTCTTTTCATGTGTTGTGGTTTTGGTGGCAGATGTTGCTACATTCGGCTACAGTGATGAGGGCAATTTTTGATGCGTGCCATCACAGACATTGCTATAGTTTGTAGTTAAAACCATGAGGCACTATATTAACAATGCATTTCTTCCCAATGTGGCTTTAATTTCTGGTCTGTAGTTGATTTAAATATTTTCATTTTTATGATAGAAATTAAATCTATTATTATTTAAAAATAAATTCCAAAACTGTACAATGTTAGCTCTCTTAAAGTATAATAACTGTGTGTCTTTTAAACAAAACAACTACAAATAAAATTCTTGTTGAGGAAATGGTGAGTATTCTAACCCTTTGCTTGCTCCAGAAAACATTTAGTTAATTTATCCTAAAACAAATGTAAAAGTGCCGTTGGATATCTGCTGAAGTTTACAGCAGTTTAGCCCAAAAAAGATGCATGAGAAGACGACCAGGAGATCACTCTGCTGTATAAGTGATATGTCTGAAAATCAGCCTTTACCCTGCATTGTATAGCATACACTTTCTATTAATTAATTAATACGTTTATAAACATGTGAATAACTACTTCAGAAAATTCTTGTATTTACAGGTCAATGATATAGTGAGTTACAAGCATTTATTAACAATCAAGGAAATGGCCAATACCTGCCAACCATTCTACCACAGCATCTTTGCTGTTAGTCAGGCAGCTGTAAGCTGTATCCATGGATTTACACTTGCAAAGCAAATAACATCTCCTGTCCAGGCATATTTCCTTGTATATTTCCTGAGCGCCACTGCTATAAACAAAAAAATCGCATCCCTGCACTGACTCAACAGTCCGAGATTGTTTGAACAATTGGTTGGATTATGCTTTACTTTTTATTTTTTAAATTTCTGCTCTATGATTTATTATAATGTCAGCAAATGGTGGGAAACAGATGTAAAATGACACAAAAGGAAATGCCAGCCATTCCCCACAAAAACATTAAACATGTCGATCGATAGTGACGTTGAAGGTGGGGTGTGTGCGTGCATGTGTGAGGGAAGAAGTGATCAATGGCGGTTCCCTCTCCTTTCCAGCGCACAGCAGCAGATGGGGAGGGGGTGTGGGCTAGTGGGATGAGTCACACGCATAATGAACTTGCCTGTTGTGCTATTCAATACAAAAAAGGAAAACGAAAACAGAAACACAAACAGCAAAGTAGGCTGGCTTTTATCGAAACAGTCGACACAAGCAACCGGGAGACAAACTAGTCCTCTGCTGGAGTGTGCAGCACTTGTCACAACAATCTTTCAGTCACATCTTGAGGAAGCTGTGGCCAAAAGAACAAAGGTAAAGCCTATTTATGTGACTGGTGCAAATGATGGAACAGACTGCCAACTGACGCTCGATATTCTTAGAGGTGGTTGGTTGGAAATATAAATACTGTATGTTTATTCACATTTGTATCACTGTTGCACTGAGCACAGACACCATCCATCTTAATGAGGTTTAATACAAGTTTCACCCCCCTCCACTCACTCGCACATATGCACATACACACCAAACAAACTAAGCTAAAAATTAAGTGCGTGCAACTAAAAATGGAGAATTGGATGTTTACAAGGTCATTTATAAGGTAAATTGAAAATCTAGTTCCCTCGCCCTGAGGGAAAACAAGCTTCTTCAAAAGCCCTGAATGCTGTTGTGAAAATCTCCCCTCCTTTTCAAAAACGCCTGCTGCTTCTGCCACCAGATGGACAAAACAACTTCTTGAAAAGATTTGGTGATAATGGGTTTGGCATTTGCGATGATGATTGACACCAAACTTGGGAGTGAGTCATTCACATTGATATTTCATACAGGAGGGGTGTCAGCAAGGCTCTCACCTAGACCAGGCCTTCCCAGAGAAAGCAGCCGACTGGAATGAAGCCAGAACACAACGCGGGTCATCTCAGGCTCGAAATGCAGAGATGATACTTAAAATAAAAAGTAATTACTGTACTCTGTGTTTTGTACTCTGTTTAGGGTGTGTAATATCTGCCTTTCCCAGCAGAGGGAATAGGAGAGTTAGGAGTGGTCCGAGTGGTGCAGTCCAACAGTGAAGCTGCAAGGTGCTATAATGCAGGACACTTCAGCAGTCACCCCACAGCATTCTCAATGAGAGCTTTTCTTCCCCAAAGGGAGAGGTAAACACATTATAGACTCTCATTTGGTATGTTAAATCAAAAACGTGGGTAAGAGCATCTACTTAGAGAGATTTTACAAACATATATGCTGTGGGGAAAGTATAATTTTTGCATTAATGAGATTTTGCAAACGCAACGCAGCTCGTGCAAGAGTAAATAATATCCTGGCCATATGGAAAAAGGGGCCTCGTCTCAAGTCTTCTTATGGTTGAATTCATTAGGAAAAGGGGAACAGGAACCTGAGAGAAGGCTGAGTACTCACCTAAATCCTACTTGTGACTCCCCAGCCCAGGTCAGTTACAGTGGGGGATCTAAAATGTCATTGAGGGGAGTTTTTACAGATCTTGTTACACTAACACACAGACCATTAGGGAGACAGATACACAGGTACAGGATCGCTTTTCTTGTCGCGTCCGTTGCCATGGCAAGAGTGGAGGTAACCGGTTTGCATTTCTTTCTCTGTCACACAAAGTTCATGGCGAGATACAAGTGTGCACAAATTTTGAGCCGGTCTGCAGCATGAGAGGATGGTATGAATAGATGAAGGTGGAGGTTGTGATTACGGGAATGATGGTGGTTTTATCAGCTGCAGAGAATACTGAAGTGTACCTGGCCGTTGCCTTTGTGCACTTGACTCTGGACATAAATCTCACACTTAAAACTCCTGCTGTGCTCAAACTACATCAAGATTATCTTACAATAAAATTACTTTTTAACAACACCGTTACACCCGAACCACCTTATTAGCTTCAGGATTGTCTGTTTCTCTACAGTTTACCTCCACAGGTTGATTTCAACTTTACTTTAAAAAGGGTGTAAATAAGTTTTTCCCCTATCCACTTTATTTAAACGAATGTAATAGGCGTGTACGATGGACTTGCAGGTCGGAGGCGGAGGTGGGGGTGGGGTGCACAAAACAGATGGCCAGTGAGAGCAGACAAACTCAAAAGGCATGAAAGCTTCCCGCAATTACTCTGTCAAGAGATTATGTTGACGGTAATCAGTGATGTCTGAGATGCACGCAGCCTTTTGCCTCACCTACCTAAATTTAAAGTGCACTAAACATACTAACCTGTGTGTCTGAGAGTAAGTAAGAGAGAGTGAGTGAATGAGTGAGTGAAGACGTGATACAGGAGCACAAAAATGTTGACAAAACTCTTGTGCCAGAGGGCTTCTTCCAAATGCCTCTCTGTATGTTAAGATAATCTCTCTTTTGTCAAAGGAATGCTGCAGAGTTACAACAAATACTTTCATTCCTCATCTATTCAGCGCTGTTTGCACTCTTATGGCACAAGTGTAAGTAAAGGGCTCTCGAAGAGGTATTTGAGCTAGTTAAGACAAGACACATCTACGTGCGTAAAAAACAGCATTTGTTCATTTGCCTCCAAAAGACACCTGTGTGAAGTTTCCAAAAGAATAAGTGAGAATCAACGAATCCTATCGGAGGCACTTAGAAGCCATAATGTAAAGGCCGGCATGTTTCAGATTCTCTGAGTGCATATGCGAGAAATATTTTAGTATTACTTTTTTGAAGTGTCCCCTGATGTTCGAATTCTGAGCATGCTAATAGGAAACAAGAAACTAATTTTGTGGAGGAAAAAAGTGACCCAGCTGTTGGAGCTCACATAAGGACCATTAAGTCATGATGTTTTTCTGGTGATTATGAGCCTAAGTTTTTTACTTAGCAGATGAAAATGCACCAGCAAGGAAATAAGAACAGGTTTTGTCTGGGACTTAGTTTTAGGATTTTGGGTGTGAAACCTGCACAATGAGAGTCCAACTATAGAGGAAGGCTCTCTGATGGCTCCACACTTACCTGCTGTAAGAGGGGAGGTTATTTAGTTAAGACAGATCATACGACAGGTTTGTTTATGTCTAGTGTTTGAAAATTTGAGATAAATTGGGCTGTGATAAGGTATGAATAAAGACATAGGATTGGGGTTTATTTATAGCTATGCAAAGCATGTAAGGATGGCAATGTCGGCCAATGTCAGTCCTGTTGGTCCACATTTAAGTGTCATGAACACTAATGAACGGATTATTGCCATGAAATTTGGTGCTGATATTCATAGTTCCCAAAGGATGAATTCTAATTTGGTGAATGTTATTGTGCTAACTGTAGGTGACGTGTGATTAAATGTGTGCTGGTGCTGAGCAAATAGGAAACCCAAAGAGCTGGTAAAAGATAAATATGAGAGTAAAATACATGTTTGTTTTTTTTATTAATTTCTACAATTGTTTTGAAGTAGGGTTAAGGTTAGTATTATTCATTTATGTATTTGAATACTTTTGAGTCATAGCTACATACATAAGACTTTGTCACACTTGTTGCACCTGGGACTCTACAGATGTGGATTCTCTTCCTGGCCCCTAAGAAACTATCTGCTGCTTTTAAAGGGGTTGGGATTGATTAAATGTTATTGAAGCCCAACTTAATTCCACCTATGAATAATGCATTTATTCTACTTTTTTTGTCTTTTGTTTTTATCTCAGTGTAGCTGTTTATCAGTGTCAGTCACTGCACTGTTTCTGTTCACATTTTTTAACCAAGCATGCTGGGTTACACTGTTTGTTTTGCTGGAAATGCTCTCACATCTGCCAACATGTACGCACAGGTATAACAAGGCTGACAAAGGTTAGCACTCCTGGGGATCAAACGAAATCTAATGAAGGCATGATGCTACATACAGGTCTACAATATAAATCCTACTGACATGTTCACACACATTTCTGAGAGGTTCACACTTAACTAGAGATGCAACTAATGATTCATTCAACGAGTCACGCGCCCAAGAAGACACCAGACCCAAAGGGATGTCTTCAGTTGCTTATTCTGTCCTGCCAATTAAAAAATGTATTCACCTTAGAATTAAATGTCACATTTACAAACAACAAAAAAATCCCATTTGAGACTACCATGATAATTCAATTATCACAGCTTTCACCATTTAATTTATGATTAGTCAGCACCAGTCTTGATCCGACCAATCACAAAGCGCTGCTGACATGATTATGTAAAGGAAGCAACAGCGAGCTGCAACTGCAAGTCAAGCATCTTCCCCAGAGGAAGATGTGACTGGGAAAGAGAGCGGCTGAAGAGCCATAGACTAACAGTAGTCAGTTGTAGTAAATGTGCTTCATATACTGCACAACCATATCCACAGAGGCACAGTGTATATGCTGCAAAAAAAGTGCAGCTTTCAATGTCAGCCATGGACACTGAAAGTAAGGATCACGGAGTAATGCTCAATATTAAAGTTCTGATGTACATACCATCTGAGAAAAATATCTCCAGCTGCTAAATGTTGGTCTTTCCTCACTAGCTTTCTTTCTTGGGAAAATTGTTGACGTAGTCACAAATACTGAAGCAAGCATTCTTGGGCCTGGTATTAAGTCAGCGCTTTGTCATTTTTCTAGAGACATCCCTTTTTTGGATTGGCTGCAACAGGACATAAGCTATTGGTCTACAGTTGTGTGTGTTCTCAGTGTAGCACAGGGCAGTGGACATACTGGAAAACTATCTAAACAATTTCAGGAAGCTGGGTAGTCTGTTTGTCATAGTGTCTCCCAACACCATATATGGCAAATTTCAGGCACAATCTGGGTTGTTATGAAACACATAGGCATGGTTAAGTGTCTTTACGTTCCTACTGGTGTCACCTTGCTTTGAGCTCAGGAAAGATTCACAAAAGGTTCCTAAAACCACGGACATAAACAGCTTATTAACAGTATTTGTGGAGAAAGAAGCAAATCAATAGGGATGATCAAATACATGACATTTGCCTGAGTAAAATATTGTTTACATAAGCTGCACAAAGTAACTCTGTGACATGAAATATGTCCACAGTCAGTTAAAAGTGCTTTATTACAGTTCCTACTTGGTTATAAGAAACATAGTGCAGTAGTAAACATTGAAGGTCAGACAGAACCAGACAGGACAGGAGGTCAGACTATGTAAACCATAATACACAATGAAATGTCCTGATATACAAAAATAAGGACACAGAGATAAAGCATGGAGACATCTCCTCCATTGAGTCTGTTATTTTCTACCTCAAGACACCTCTAAGTGTATTATCTTGCTTGTACAAAGGCCATTTACCACAGGATAAAGGTTGTGTTAGGGCAGAGGAGAGTGAAAGTTAGGGCATGATGCAGAAGTGGGGAACAACACTGCCTGCGTAAGAGGACGCAGCATCGCACAGAAGAGTGGCAGCCTCTAGGTCAATAAGAGACAAACCTTTTTATTTAAAAGTTTAGAAACCAGCTTAAGTGGCAGTTGTTTAGACAAGTAAAGGCACACCCACAGCTATCCAAGCTAATCCTCAGTTTGCCATTATTGTAGGTGGCCAGGCATAGAAAATCCCCATTCAATATAATAATGATAGCCTCCAGAGCCTCCAAGTCCACATGTGATAAAAATCCAAGAGAGAAACAAGACACCAACCACAAGACACTTCTACTCGCTCACTACCTGTCAGACAGCACTGTAATGCAAACTCATGGGCTTGACTATAACACAAACACGCTATCTCTCTATTTACTGCTATAGGTCAATGATCATGAATGTTCTACCTGAGTACGAATGCACTACATGATCATTGTGGCTGATATGCTGGTTACTGGGATGAGAAACAATAACTAGGAGATGAAACACCATAAATTGAATTTAATTTGACGAAGTAGTAGCAGTGGAGCAAATCGAGCTCTCACATGGAGAAAGCTACATAACTTAAGTAGCTGAATTAATTCTGAATGAGCCGATTTGAAACGGTTAGAGCTATATGTATATATTTTTTAAGGTACTTGTCTTCTCTAGTGCTTTTATTTTTCCAGTAGGGGCATGAGCGTGGGCTCTGGTCGATGTGACTGTATCTGTCTGGAGGCTCCTGGATGACAACCAGACTGTGGTGAACTGAAAGCTTAACTAATCTAAAACAATATTATGATCAGCTGTGGTAAAGGTTCAAGATTATCAATAGATCATCCTGCTTTCAGCTCAGGTGGATCATTTTTAACATTTTGTACATAAGTGTGCCATGATCGCTGTCCAAGGTGCTGATCCTGGGACAGCCAGGGACAGTTTGAGCTGTCAGAGGATACTCAACACTGTCCCTTAGGTTAGGTATACTGGTGACAAAAAAATTTTGCCTGTAGGTGTGAATGTATCACTTTGCATTGCTGAAAGGCAGGGCCCTGTGGGAATGAGCACCACAACAGAAATACCACTCACCTTCACTGCAGTGGGGTGGGAGCAGAAATCTCAGAGACACATATCAACAAAACTTAACACACAAACATCAAACTATGGCTACATACCGGTAGAGGAAATATGTTTTGTCATGTTGTGGGCAAGCTGAACCTTAAATGCCAATTCCTAAACAATACAACAGAACAAATAATTTTACAAAACTGCTAATACTACTGCTAATATTGTTTTTGCTATGAATACATACATTCAGTGGCCACTTTATTAAGTACATCTGGACAATCTATTGCAATTAAATACTACTGCAATTCAATAATACTATTATTCAGTGCTATATTATATTGAGAGGCATTTCTACTTTCTGTCCTTGCCATTTAAATACATGAAGGGGAGCAGAATATTAGTAACACCTCTCAATATAATGCAGAGCCCCGATTACGTATCACTTTATCACTATTTAGGGTCACAGTCACTGAAGTAGGATGCCAAGCTAGAACCCCAAATGACTAATGATTTAATGGATGTTGGGCAGTTGCTTGTCTTACTGGAAAGATTGCATTTAAAACTATTGCTTTAACTCACTTGGTAGCCCTAGATTGTGTAGCTTGAGTGTCAATATAACCCTGTAGCATGGAGGAGGACATGAGGATATATTGTTCCACGTTATCCAAGCCCCTGGAGTTCTAGACTAGATGTTAGCTGTGCCATTAAAAACACCGGTTCCTCCCTAGCACCTTCCTTTACATGATGTGTTGCTCAATTTTGGAGTGATCTTGCATCAAAAGTGTCCGAGCAGACATCAGTGAAAGTGACAACAACCATGCAGATTTTGAGCTGGAATGATGTTTTTTTTTTTAAAAGAATGTTATTCAGTGGAAACGATCTTGTTCTTCTACATTGGATTACTTCTTTTTTGGATGTCACCTTTTTGGAGCCTAAACTTTATGGATTAACAGTTTTAAAGTGAGTAGTTTTAAAGCTTCATGTGCAGCTGCTGATATATTATGAAGCTTCTTGTAATATTGTAAAGTAATCTCCCCTCACTTTACTCACCCCAAGTCAAACATCCTCATCCCCCTCACATTTTCTTCCTTTTCCTTCCTTCCTTCCTCTCCTTTATGTATTTTTTTTTTCTCACCACCACTTTCAGATAATTCATGGCAGCTCTGCTTTTGTTCCCTGGTTACATTTGTTATATTTTGCAATAAATATCTGACTGCAAAGAGGAAAACCCCAGTCCCTGTCCTCCTCTACATAAAGCTCATAAAGCCCATGTCAAGCATCCGCCCACTTCAAGGAGTCCTGAGACTGGTTCTTACACCACGGTGGTGCTGAGGAGATCCCTGGAGAAACAGGGATTGCAGGCACTTGTATCTTCTCTGAAACTATGAGCCAATAACTCAATATTTACTGTACGTGGGCAACCCAAGGCAACGATTAGTCTTTCTAACGTTTTATAGGCTGCTTGCATTCTGAAAAAGTAATCTGAAAGTAATTACATTTAAAAAATGATATATTAATCTAGCTTCACGGAGAACTATTTTGATTAAGTATTAGACTTTTTTCTGTCAAAATTAAAACACAGCTCAATGTACATAATGCAGCAGCTTTAAGATATATTCTGGAGCATTAGAAAATGCGTCCATGTGTGTTTTAGTTGAATTTTGGGCCACTGCATGACCAAAATATCCTGGATGCAGAGGATTATCATCTGCACTGGAAAGTAATCACGTTATCAGGCAACAATCTGTGTGTCAAAATGATGTGAATTTTTTTTTTTTACCTTGCCTGTTCTAAACCTTTGCAAATAAAGTGATTTACAGGGGATAGTAAAGCATTGTGGGGATCTGATTTGGAGGCAATGAATGACAGCTGGGAAAGAACTGATTGGACACTGAAAGAAATGGAAAGGGAGGGACCTCTACTGTGTGCATGAGTCATCACTCTCCACCCCCGCCCCCCCAGCCAAACTGTCTGTTTTTGTCTTGCAGGTTGGAGATTTACTGAGCTACATTTTCTCTGCTGGAAAGATTCATTTTTGCATAAAACCGAACGCAGACTTTAACAAGCAAATGATTGTGAGAAACATCATGAGTCAAATTTGCAGGTGTGTTACAGCGAAGGTCCAGTAACTGTTAAAAACATTACTTTACAGTCAGTACAAGATATTCTAAATATAAATGTATGTGTTTCATTATAACAACGTCAATGTTTAATGTTAACATTTATTAGAACCCTAAGATTACAACTACCTCATTCACAAAACAGATACTTCTGTATACTCGGCATAGTGGCTCCAAGATACGCATCCTTACATCAGCACAGACTACAGCCTCACTTCTGTGCTGTGTAGCTGTGGGAGACAGTCATTCATGATAATCAAATTAATGTTTCCCACAGTCTAGCAGGTTAGTTTGGGGTTGAAAATAGGGGCAAGAGGGTTGCGGTGTGTGAGATCCTCCTCATTATTTTGATTAGTCTAGTCAAATCACAATTGTCACAACTGAGCTGGTAAATAAATATCCAACAGGACTATATTTCTGCATTTTATTTGACATTTTGTTTAACAAACTCAGATATTATTATTTCATTCCATTAGCTATAAGCTAAAGAGAAGCTTTGGCAAACTTACTGCTGCAATATTAAAGTCCTCCTCCACTCAAAATTGTGCTTAGCTTATTGTTACTTGGATGTTTGACCTTCACTGTGCAGAATGATGTATGTGCAGAGTTTGACACTAGAAGGCACATTTGTCTGCTGAAGGAGGAAAGTTTCTCTGTGCTCACCTTTAAGTCTGAGTTTGAGATGTGTACGTACGAGCAGGATTTTGTGACATCACAACTAGTTTGGAAGTCAATTGTGGTCCAATATGTGACTTATGCAAGTGTGACGTGGAAACATGAATCCTCATATACACATACACAGAGAATGGACTTTTCAGTGAATTAGGAGACACCTTCTGTCCAGCAGTTAAATGTTTAAAGCGAAAAATATTTGCATATTCATAGATTCTGGATTTTTTTTTTTTTTTTTTATGAGAGAGAATGGAAGAATTTTTACCCAAGTAATTGAGCTTTTGTAGTGGAAAAATTATTTTTCCAAGTGGAGTATTTTTATATGTCTTAAAACATGTCTGGAGGGGATCTTTAAGAAGACCATTACGCTTACACAATCACAAATATATTAAGCTTGATGCTGGTTTGATGCTGGTCAGGAAGCTGCTCACACTATGCAATTGGACAAAAATAAGAGGAGGTGCAGGAAAGCACTCTTCTCTTAAGGACAATACACATGGTCAGTGTAAGATGTGCATCAAAACACTCGTACCCATTGTTTTTTATGTAAAACCACACCCGTGAAGTCTTGGTGTGCATTATCGTGAATGGACACATCACATCGCACTTCAACTACTCACCAGAAAGCACACATTCGCTCCCTGGATGGGCACACATTAGAAATGTGTTTATAAGCATTCCAAAAATTTGTAACATGAGCATTTTCTGGTCTGCAGCCCTGATGGCAAAGGCATGGTGAAGTTTAGGCAACAAAAACTTCTTGGTTATAATTACAGGCAGATTATGGTCATGCCAAACAAATAATGGGAAAGGTATGGTTAAGTTTAGACAACTACTACAATAAGGTTAGGGAAAGATCACCTTCACAGTTAAAAGAAACCAACACTGAGTGTGGGTAGGAGAGGAGACACAAACCCTGGTCTCAACTGTTGAAGGAAACGCTATATATTGCCACTCCTCCCTACGACATTGCTGCCCTGTACGTCACACTACCTCTAGCTTTGGCACTGAATTTAAACATTTGCCGTTTTAAGCAGCTTGAACTACCAATGCTGTCTTTTTTCTCAAGAGGACCAGCACTACTGAAAATGGAAACTTGTTTTCAATCTGGTTGTCTGACCTCATACGCTGTTATTCTGAAATTTTTACAAATGTATAGTTAAAATACAAAATATAGACTACTAACTTCCCATGGATAGGAAATGCCACAAACTGTGACAGAAATGCCAAAAGGCTATTTCTTTGTTTTAGCAGGAAACAAGAAATAAGGTCAAAAATGATGCAGTGAATCTATTCAAAATGATTACGTGCTTCATTGCTCTTCTTTACTGCTCTGAAAGATTTCTCTTAAGTGTGACACTACTGCCGATACAGTGTGCCAAGGAAACAATGCAAACTATATAAAGCCCAAGAGAAAACAGAAGAGAAGCTGAAAAGAGGGGGTGGAATCATCTAACTATATTCACAAAATGTAAAGAAGCATCAGGAAAGATGGCTTTCTCTCCTGAAGGTGAATTTCATGGTACTAAAGGAAGACAAAAGAAGAACAGGGCCAAGTCCATTAGGGAGTGCAAAGAGGAGTCGAGCTAAATGAAGGCTTCGTGGTGGAAGGCATGGTAATAGGGAAAAGACATCTAGAGGCATTTAAGAAGATGCTTCCAGTAGTTTGAAGACTGGGTTGACAATACAATATGAAATGAAAGGAACTAGGGAATGGGGTAGGGGCAGTGGAGGTGGCTTGGGGGAGGGGGTGGGCTCGGAGGACAACTTGATAGTGCAGCGCTATGTAGTGATAAAGTTGCCTTGGGCCTTTCCATGACTGGTATTATCATCAGTCCACCAATGTTTTGTACCTACAGTACCTGTTAAAAAGAGGTGGGGATACTGTGAGTGCATCACATTTCAGTGTAGTTAAAGCTACAAAAGAGACTAGACATACCAGTACGTCTTTTATTGTTTTGTATTCCCTTTACTGATTGCTTCACTGCCAATAGGTGGCCATAATCATAGTATTAACCTATAGGATTCACTTCATTATACATTCTGACATTGTGTTCATGTCAGCAGTTTTATGTTTGGGAGGGAAGATTATATTGCCCTAACCAGTAAGTAGGGAGTGACGTATCCATCCCACCAACTTCACTTTCAGTCAACACGGAAGCTGTGGTTGTATAAACGTTTAATGGTTGACAAATTTCAATCGTGTCACAGTCCGTACGGTCGCATTGTCCAACCCTAAGCGCAAGGGGCTGGCACAGAACTCTAGTTTGTAAAAGGTAGAAATGACCAAAGGTCAGACTTTGAGCTGCCACTCGGACAAATGACCATCAGCCAGCTCCGGGCTTTCAATCTCTGACATCAGTCTTTTTAGCCTTTGGGATGTAGTGGTCAGTCTCAGGAGCCTTAGGCTGCCTGGAGGGTACGTAAGCTTGTGTGTGAGGGCTGCCTCTCAGCAGGACACTGCTGATACAGTGAAACTGAAATTAACTACATCTAGCACTGCTGCCAGTGTGCATATATTTCCTTCAGGTACTCATCAGCAAGGGGCGAAGGTGTTGTGAGCCAAAGCGCATCTGGCCTCTGAAGCATTAAGTTTAAGAGTGGTGTACTCACAAGAGGAAGAGGCAAGCCTCATGGGACTTAATATGAGAATGGTCACAAAAAAGGCTTTCACTCAAATGCTGGAGATAGGAGAAGATTGTGCCCATCGTTGTGTTCAAGAAGAACCAAACAGGTATTTAAGAGACAAATTTTAAGCAAGGTGTCTGCAGTATAGTTTATATAAAATCAGCGAGTCCGAGCAGGGACACTCTGGTTAAACTGTGGAGGTGGACAGGAACAGTGAGAAGGAAACGAGGAAACTTCTGTTCCTGGTTTAGGTCAGTGGTGTCATGTAGTGTCGAGCGGACATGCTCTTCCCTGCCAAATTAGTCAGGAAACAGAGTAGGCAAGGAGTGGGAGCACTCCAGCTGAGAACAACAGCACTTCATCTGGATGCTGCTGGGAATATAGATAATGTTGGTAACACAGATAAGGTCACTGCAACTGACTTTTATCACAAAAGGTGCAACAGCAGTTTAATAAAGATCATTTAAATGCAGGAACACATGCTGAGGAAGATCAAGAGAGTATACATCGCACCTGTTTAAAATTACCTTCAGTTTAAATTGGCCTCAAGACTCAGGTTTATAATGCTATTTTACAACTGGAAAGTCAACGACAATAATTTTCTCCTCCGTCTCGACGATCAGGTCAAGAGTAGAATTACCCTGTTGGCATGTAACTTGCATGGATTCGGCCGACCTGCGCAGCACCTTGCCGGATGACACTGCATTGCGTTGTGTCAAAAGTTGAGCCAGGGGCCCATTTCACCCCATGTGCAACATGCAAGCTGCGATTTACAATATGAGATCATTTCCTCTCGCTAACTTTGACCTCTTTCGAATGACTGAAAAAGCTGACCTGAAAACAAATTCCATACTTGCAGTCATGAGCAAGTGAGAGCCCTGTGCAACTCGCAAATGTATCTGCAATTTGAGAGCAACAATCATTTTACAATATGGCAGTCTGGTAGTAACGCTCGTAAGTGTGGCTAGGCTTTACAGTACACAGTAGTGATAGAGCAAAATGAGATCGCAATGTCATGCAACAGAGGAAGCATGTCTAACATGACAAACCATTTACCGCAGCAAGGTATAAAAATGCACCCTCATTGCGTTGCCCCAGAATCAGTTAGTGCTAGGGTGTCAAATATTCACCATGTACATGGCAATATAACCTTTTTTTCCTTGTTTTACAAAAAGGAACACCAAAATATCTACACATTTATGATAAATCACCTTTTCTGCTAATCTAAATCAGCTGAAAATAATCAGCACATTTTCATGGTCTAATAGTACGACAAGAAGTGGGACCATTTGATAAAAACCAAAATCAATCAGAAAAATAATAATTAAAACCACAATCAATAAAACTGACAACTAGACTAAATAATACATGTTTTGTTGTCTCATTATCCCGAACATATTTAAAAGAAAGACCACTGAGATAATGCAGTTGGACCTCACACAAACACCAATTGGAGATGTGTTGCAGGAATGAGTCATCTAAATCCAGCTGTCCACAGGGCATGTATCTGATTAGCATACCCACACTCACACACCAGGAACAAATGTAAATATTGCAATAAAACCTGCTGTAATAGTATCAATTCAGCATCGAGAATGGGTTCCAGTTTATTTTTTACTAAGTTTACAATATTGGATGCATGTGAGCGTAGAGTTATACAATTTCAATAATTGTTATTAAAGCTATATGCAAATATAACTCTCAGTAATTGATGTTGTAGCAGCACACTGCTCTCTAGTTTACCCCTGTGTCACACACAGTTATTTGATGTTATGTGCATGCGTCTGTTGTAAAAAGATTTCTCTCTCTCTCTCTCTCTCTCTCTCTGTCTCACTCTCTCTCTCACTCTCTCTCTCACTCCCTCTCTCACTCCCTCTCTCACTCTCACTCTCACTCACACACACACACACACACACACACACACAAACAAACACGCACAGAGTCAATGTTGTTATGGCAAATTCAATCAAACATTAATAAAGTGCAACATTTGGGAGAGTATTTACTTTTAGGGGAGCATTTAAGCTTTATTGGACAATATACTGTACTGTAAGTTGTAAGATATACAGCTTTGTAAGCAATGAAGCAAAACTGGAAAGGTGAGCAAATATAGTTTGGAGGGCAGGAGGGGGGTTTACTTGAGCTAAGCTATGATAGACACCATCTGCTCAGGGGGGAGCAGGAAGGCTTGCTTTATTTGTTTAAGTTGTTGTTCAAGTGAAGCTGAAGCATGTGTAAGATTAAAGGCCTAAAACAACTCTACAGGACAGTCTGGTGAAGCACCCACAAATGGGTTGTCTGCTCAGCAAGGCTGAACGATTTGGCGCTCTGTAGACTGAGGCACCCCATTTGGCTAATGAAGTCCCAGACTGTCTTCACACCACACCCCCACCCACCACTCCACTATGAAATGTTCTACTCATGAAAGTAATGAGGCAGGGAGGGAGAAAGACTCTTCTGGCCACTGATAACCTCAGACTAAACTTGCAACCTTACGAGACAAGGGCCTAATATCTGGCCGTCAATCAGCCCCAGCATCCCTGGCTGGAGTGTTTAATTACAAGGATCAATTATTTACCAGCCTCCTCTTTCACTACTCAGTGCTCCCAAAAAAGGAGTGTAAAGAAAAAAAGAAAAAAAAAGAAAAAACATTAAAGACCCACAAGAGGTTGTGGTGGCAAATTTAGTACAGAGAAAATAATAAGTTGCGTGTTCCAGACAATACAGACAGTGTTTATTCTGTGCATTGTATGTGACAAATGAGTTCGTCTGGGCTGTTAAACCTTTGGATGAGGCTTTGATATATGTTGTCAGATTAATATAAATAAAATGCCATTCTTAAGCATGTGCAACTTTCTACAATCAATTAAAAATCACATTTTAGTACCTACAAATACACAACTGATTACAGTTGAAAATGAAATGGAAAATAAAAGGTTAAGGATTACAACAGACTCTTGGGATATTCATAAAATGCATATGTTCGTTTACAACAGCTACAAAACTAAAATCATTTTCTGTCTTACTACTGACCAAGAAACTGTCAAATTCTTTTATAAAAATAAATAACACTTCATTTCTAAAGTGCCTGCCTTAACAGTGTTACAAAGTTCTTTACAAAAAGAAAAGATGCAAAGATAACATCTTCAGGATTCAACTATTGTAACTCCCCGTACTTCGTATTTACTCCTAAAGCCATTTCTCGACTTCAGCTGCACAGCCCAAACAGCAACTGCAAGGCTTTTAACTAATTTGAAGAGACAAGATCACATTACCCCTTTGCTTGTATTCGCAACAGCGCTTCACCTGGTTGATGCTGGAAATATGAATTAGGAAACACAGATAAAGTCACAAAAAAGGACCTTTTATCTGAAATAGTGTAACTTCAAATGCTGCAGACAAAGAGCAGAGAGAGTATGTATCACACATATTTAAATTTCCTTCTGTTGATGCCTGTCAGTTTTACAATAGAGGTTTTATACATTGTATATTAAGTTTCCACATAGTCTTGCACAAAAGTACACGGTACTCACTGTACTGTGGACTTGGAGAGTCATTTCTCACCTCAGATGGCCCAGAATTCAGCTGTAAGACTTTAAGCTAATTTAAAGAGACATGATCACATTAACCCTATCTATGCCCCTCTTTACAAGCTGGTACACTCAGTACTGGTAAAACATTATCCTGTGCTGACATTAGCACTCTGATAAAGGACACACTCAGAGATATGCTGGACTAACTTGCATCAAACACTGGTGCATTTTTTCCTCCCTGACAACCTCCATCAGATATAAATTCCACAAAACTACATTTAATGTAAAAATGTGGTAAATGACAGATAAAACAGATGGTAACTGCTTAACTACTTTTTCATGTCACACAACTGTATGATACTTTTCCTCGTCCCCTTGTTCTATCTTGCACCTAAAAATGCAAAAAGAAAAAAAAAAAACATCGAGAAATAGCAGCTGGTACAGTGTTTTGTGGTCATCTATCCATAGAACAGAGTGCCTCTTCATGTGTCCGAATTACAGCCAGCCAAATAACCCAAATAACAGGGGAAGTGAAAAATGCAGCACTCAACTAAGTCTGCTGTGGTTCAGGGCCTTAGCAAGCTACAACACCTGTGATTTGTGGTTTGCCTGTTTTGCTGTATTTTTGTGCTAGATTTCCATTGTCATCATGCGTCTAGCCTGGTTCGTGCTATTTATGGTGTGCAAGCTCCACATCGGCGACCACCTGCTTTCTACATAAGCTGGCATTAATGCGTCTGTTACTTTCATGGTGACCCCAGACTAAAAAATTCCAGTGCTCTGGTGGTCCTAAGTTTTCTTAAAGAGGTAAGTTTATCAGCATTTAAGAAGTCATGTTATACACATCATTGACCCTAATCAAATTATATTTCATGTACATTAACACTAAACTAACTAAACAAGAGTTAAACAGAAAGCAATAGTGACCGTGAACAGGATGAAATGTGTATGTGGAAATTTCTAGAGCCTGCTGGTGATTCTCACATTTCAGCATCATAATCATAAGTATGCCAAAAAAATAACTGTTTAACTTGACTTGTAAATTATCAAACTACATCACTCATTCAACATCAATACTAACATATCTTCAAGCCTATAATTGTGAGGAATAATAAATCTTCTGTCACATCAGCAAATGACAAGGATAGGAAGTTATAATATGTAACTGTCCAACCAATAGTTATTATTTGCCTCATCCCGCTCAAAAATGAGTTGATTGTTGAAAGACTCTGATATTGATCCAAAAAAGTAGGTTTAACACTTATGGCCTCATTAATTCCACAAGGGGGAGTGTGTTGAGACTGAAATGTAAGAGTAGGCAGCTCGTTTCTCCTTCTACAGCAGCACAGGGTTTTTCCCCTGGACTCTCAGCTGATGGCTCATTAATCTATTCTAGAGGAGGTCCCCTACGCAAGCAGCCTGCGCCAGTGGAGGACTCCTCATGCCCCGTCCTTTTCAGCACAAATGTTTTACTTAACCATGAGTGTTACAAAAGAGGAGGTTTCATGACAGCGTTATAAAAAAAAAGGTGAATTTATTGTTGTTGCTTCACACCAGTAATAGCAGCAAAGTTTAAAAACGTCATTTAAGCTGTCTTTTTTTTACAATAAAATTGAGTTGGTAGTTTACAGGGGTTGCAGGGGTCTGCCAAATCCACAGAGCATCAACAGTGTGCAGCTCTGTACACCTTTCAGCTCATTGCTGGATTGTCTAGTTGAGTCCCCCCAGCTCTCACTGACCTCCCCAGATAAAACTGAGAAGTCACTGCCAACTCCCAACTGCAAACATCTCTATCTGGTGGACAATTTAAATAATAAATTCTGTAAAAGACTGGGAACTTGAATCTTATTTTTGTAGCTGAATGACAACGTTGTACTACTACTCACCAAAGTAACCGTTATCTTTGAATGCGCCAACTTTGCTAAAAAACAGGGTCCAACAGGGCAGGAAACATGAGTGATAAGACGATCATACAGGTTGTAAACAAGCCAACAGCATGCCCAGATTTGCTACCACTTTATTTCGAGGTAAAACCAGAACTGAGTGCACCTGCCGCTAACAATCCCTCACTGAACAATAAAATTGTGAGCGCGCACAACTATGACAGGTAGGTCAAAGTTGAACCGGGAAGTCAGGCTGTAAACTGTGATGGACGTTTACAATGGACAGTTTGGATATTCATCCAACTAAGTAAGTAACTAACTATTATCCAACTAAGTTCAGCTAACCTGGGCCTGTGTTTACAGACCAACCCCACCACCCCTGGGGCAAAAAGAAAATAATTACAATAGAGATCATCATATTTAACTTTATATTGTATTCACACTATAATTAAATGACTGTTAGACATGCTAAATAGCAAGCCTGCTAATCACACTGAATTGCTGTTTTGTTACTATATGAATCGCTGAACAATTCGGAGATCAGGTCTGCGATTACAGGGTCTGGAACCAAGCCACTAAATAGCAGCAAAGCCTTTACAAGCGCTTGCTTCTTAATGCTTTGACACCGTTTCACCGGCAGCAGAAACAACGTTCCTTATGAGAAACCCTGTGCCATCCCAAGAACTGTCAAAACCAACAAAACTCAAATTTCCTGAATACACACATCAAAATGAAAAAAGCTTTTCCCGTTTTGTTACCTTGCGTCCCTGGGTGTGCTTTTTCTGTATGCTCGATATGTGTCAAAAAATTAATAAATCAGTGAATCAAAAATCCTGCCTTTCTCTTTTCCTTTTTCACAATGGAATACATTTAAAAATACATGTAAATAAAAACGTGATCTTAGTTTCAGATTTTGAAATGCCCCAGCTAACACCAACGATCATATAAAACCTATAGGCCTTCAACTAACTAAAACTAGTAGCAGTAATGGGTCAGAGCTGTGTACTTTGGTGTCCGTTTGCAACAATTGTCACCAACATCAGCAGCACCTTTTAAGTCACGTAGTGGTGAGTTGCTTACTTCTTTGTTAAGCGAATGTATGCGCTCAGAGGAGAAATAGGACAAACTAACAATCCAGATCCAACACGCATGATGGCCATTTGTAAAACTGTGAAAATATAGTGTAGGCTACAAGTGCAAATTAGCTACCTGCATACACATTTACAGCCAGACGTCCTGCGTGGGAGGCAGCAGGGCACTGAAAGGCTCCATTTACACACTTTGGTTTAACTGCAGTATTTGCTCTGACACCCATCATCGCTTAAGTACTCCATTCATACATACTCTGCTTCAGCTGACAAGAGCAATTACATTTTGGTGATTATTTTACAATAGCCATTCAAATTATTAATCTCTCTGCCCTCAGTGATTTCAGTCGACATTTGTGTGATATGAATGGTAGGTTCTCCTCCTCACAGCAACTGATCTGTTAGTGACACCATCACTTCACCACCACTAATTTGACTGCTTAGATGGCAGCTCTGTCAGAGAGTCATGTCAGAATTCAGATTTCTGATTGCCTGACTGAGACTGACAGAGCATGTGGCTGTCTCTACAGTTATTATTTAGCTATATGAATGTGTAAAATGACAATGTGTCAGCACCCTAATAAGGTGGTAATGTGGCTGTGGTGGTTATAGAACCAGTGAAACAGCAACATCACATATGTGTCATCACATAAATAAACGAATTAACAGACATCTGCAGGGAAGCAACATTTAAAACATGACTTCTGAATGCTACCATACAACATTTCAACAGAACGTCACACCAAGTGAGGTCTACAGCACGCACTGTACAAAAAAACAAAATCTATCAAACTGTTTTTAATAGCATCTGATTGGCAAGCTGTCTTGGGACAGTTGGCAAATGGGCGGGCAGCGGAGGAGTTTAGAGGTGCTAAAGTTCAGGCAGGAGCGACGCAGCACCCTGTGTCCTGCCAACAGCCTTACAGTGGCGCAATTCCTGACTAAGTTGTTGACCCATGGCCCCCACCTGCCTTGACCATGCATTATATAGGGGGGGCAGCACTTCCCCTCCTATGCTGCCTGTCACACCAGAAGGGTTTTGACTCATGCCCATCTGTCCTGGTAGTACATACATTAAGTGAAAGCCAAGCTACTGGCACCCTGTTCAATTCATGTGTGCTTTTATAACAACAAGTCGTTATATAGCGTGTGAACAGAATTTTTACCTTAGCAACAAACATCTCGGTAAAGAGAATCATTATCAGTAAAGAAGTCATTTCTAATAGTTACCTTCAGATTGCAATGAGATCCTGTTGAAGCAGTGTATTTATTACAAAACTAATACATAATATTATGTTATTTGAAGCTCAGAATATACATTGTTACTGATGCTGTCAGGGAGGTGTTGATTCAACTTTGGTGTAAATCTTTGAGACTGTAGTTAGTGGTGGTGTTGTATCAAAATCTATGACACTGATAGGTGTTTCAAATGTTCTGACACACATTAGAGGGACAGAATATAAGACACACCTCTCAGTATGAGTTTGCATGCCTATGTCATTACCACAGCAACCAAGGCAGACCGGAAAACAAAGTCTGAAAATACAAATACGACCTAATCACTTGCTAATGCCAGTGAGGGCAGCCAGTCCTAGCGAGTCAATTCAGTCACACATCAGATTTGCCTACAGTCTGAACATATTCTATGAGCTTTTTAATGCGGAAATACATCAGTGGGTGAATACTTTATATTGGCAATAATAGTAATAAGAAAGAAGTAAAATTACACCATTGCTTTAGTTTAAATACTTTCATGCAGCACTCATTTGGTCTAAATGAATCTTTGACATATTTAAAAAAACATTTACACAAACAGACCAGATAGAAATTTTGCACAAATAGCAAAGATGCAAACATACCTGACCTAGCTGGATGTCTAAGTAATGAAGCACCTCTTTAAGCATGACAGGAGTGTGAGGAGGCTTTTCAGCTGAAGACAGTTCTTCAGATCTGTCCACGGGACCAGGACCAGACGATCCACAAACTGTGGAAGAGTGCAGGCTTAACTTCCATGATCCCCATGCTCTCCACACAGCCAGATTTGTTTTCCATAACATTGGGTTGGAGCGCACAGACATGTGGAAAATCATGATCCTTATAAGGTTCTATGGAGAAAATAAGAGCAAAGTTATATGGTCATAAAAGCAGCAACAGGTGATTTGCAATTTGAAAATTACTGACTTAACTTTTATAGTTCCTACTGTATGTTATTATCTGGAATGGCGTATACCAAGTGGCTACATACAGTAATGCTATGTAACAATGACATACAGTGCAAATAAATGAATTGGAACAGAAATGCCTACATCAAGTGCAAATTGACAGAAATCTTATGGTGCAGGCTTACAAAGTAGCTTTGATATTTCCAGACAGGATGAGAATTTTTTTTAATGACTTTAAGCAGCTGGTCTCCAACCTAGGGTGTCCAACCAAAACAAGAGGGCATCACAGTTTTAACATTTCAAGCCAGTTGAAATCACTGTAAAGGTTGAACCCTTCCAACAGCACACATCTGTGGTTTACATACAGCCTCACCACTACACCTTCAATAAGAGTAAGTACATCTTTGGCTGATTAGCTCAACATTTCGGCAGTTTACATGAACAACACTGCCCGCATCAGGCACCACAGTGAGCCACATGGTTAAAAAGGTATTCAGACGTTTCCTGGCAACAAGATGTATTGAAAATTAGAGCTCTCTTAGTGATGTATGACTCTAAGAAAATAGAAATATGTGTAGGAGCGGAAGGAATTCAAAAAGCCAGCGAATAGCATTGGTGAACGCAAAGCAAATGTTCAATGGCAGCAAAGACTTGCACAGTATTTGAATAGATGGCAATAATAATGTTGAGTGACGCTACATGATTGCTGTCAGACTGTGAGCCATAGCTGCTGTACCTTAATCAAAATCAACTTTTTATACACTCTATTATGACATTACCGCTGTGTGGATCTAGATGTAGATCAGAATATCACATCTTTCAGGTAAAGTAAGCTATCCTTTACTGGAAGAGCAGAGGCAAGTGAATGATGGAAGGTTTTGAGAATACTGTACATTTATTATCACTTATGAATCATTTTGTGGTTATTTTTATGTGTCATCGCCTTCAACTGTCATAAGCGTAGATCACCACAACTTAAAAGTGACTTTGTCTCATGACATAGAGGTCTATTAAGCAGCACCACCCAATGTGCTGTGTCCTTCCCAGAGCCATAAATTGGGTGAATGGTGGGCAATCATTCTTGGGATAACAGGGACATTATTATTTAATTTAGAAGGAGGTATCTTATTCAAGGGCCCGTGATTTTTTAGCAACGCCCCTGTCTCTTAGTATTACCATGGCTACTTAGCTGATAGCCATTAAGCTAGGTGTGAGTAACAGGTCACAGTAGCATAACTTTACAACACTGGGTTGTTGGTAGATGTTAACAAGGTAGATTTCATTTGACCAAACGCGTGTGTATGTTGCCATTTTGGAGAACCACACAAAAGCTCAGTTTTGGCGTGAAGCAGGCAAGCTAACTAACCGTTACCTTGCTAAAGACACCAAAGCTAACGTGGAGAAAATGTGCACTAGTGGGTGTGGATCACACGCGTGGCGTTAACTCACACTAACCTTAACAAAAGATTTGTTTGGCACAGCTATATCTTGAAGACGGCTGATTGATAAGCGGTGTAAACTGTTCGTTGCTCTTTATCACGTGTGTGTGGTGGCTGTAACGGTTTTAGCTCAGCAGCGGCTGGGCAGTTTTAACTACACCTCACGGTACAGCGATGCGATGGATATTGTTGGTATGCCACCATGTTGGATGACCGCGCGCAGATAGCTACACAAGCTGTCAACGGATATACACGAGTAGGGACGCGACTGTACATTCAGTTACAATTAAAAATGTTTAACCAAGGTGAACTGTGCCGGAGAACCGTGTCAACACCTCAGGAAGTCATCTGTAGCTTACCGTAGTAGACCAGAGGGTAGCCCCGCCTTTAGCAGTAGCATGTCCGCCGCGTCACTCTGACCAGCGACTCGCATCCAATCTGCTGCGACAGAGGAAGAGGGCTTGTTTTTGAAAATATTGGCGCTTGTCGTGCTAGCATCTGAGTTTCGCCAGCGAATTTACTTTTCTAATACGAACTGCTTGTGTCTCATCGGAAAACGTTACCGTGGCAAAGAAATGAAAGATAGCCGCCGCTGAAAAAAAAGGTAAGAAATACTCGCACACAGTACATTCGACATAAAGAGAACAACGCTAACTTAGCTAGCGTTGCCGTTAGAAGTTGTGCGTGAGCTAGCTAGCAGGCGTTAGCCAACCCTGCCAAGTTAACGTTGGCTTCATATTCAATCGCCTTTTTAAAAAACGTCATATTTCAGCGTGTTATTCAATTCAAATATTTATGCTAACATGTTAAATAGCAGTTAGCTAAGTGTAAAAACACTGGTTATTAACAAGTTGGTCATAGCCTGTTAGGCAAGATTTGAATATATTATGCTGTTATTAAGCCTCATTGTCGCAACGTGCCGGTTGATTTAGCGTTACTTCGTGGATTTAAACTGCCACCCGGCTGCTATAATGTTAGTGCATTAGTTTTCTTGTAATGTGTAGCAGTGGAGCGTGGGAATCGTTTTTGTTATCTGTGCAACGGTAGGGAGGACAGTGTGCATATAGATACAGAAAACATAAACATTGCACGCCCAGTCTTCAGTATGATTTTGCATACCGGTATGTATACATCAGTGATGGAAAGTAACCAAGTACATTTGCTCAAGTACTATACTTATACTTATACTTATTGTTACTTGTACTTTACTTGAGTATTTCCATTTTATGCTACTTTATACTTCTACTCAACTACATTTCAGAGGCAGATATTGTACTTTTTACTCCACTACATTGATTTGGTAACTTTACTTACTCCTTACTTTGCAGATTCAGATTAATAATGCAAAACATAGTCAACAAATAAATGATGATGTCATATTATAGATAAAGAGAAAGCTGTATTGATCCCTGGGGGACAAATTCACTTGATACCCAGCAGATAAAGTAGTTGAAATTAGCTCCACATGAATGCATACATTTTTATCATCAAATAATATAATCTACATTACTCTGAAATGGGCCATTCTGCATAATGAGTACTTTTACTTTTGATACTTTAAATACATCTTGATGCTAATACTTTTGTACTTTTACCTCAGTCAAATTTTGAATGCAGGGCTTTTACTTGTAACAGAGTATTTTTACACTGTGGTATTGCTGCTTTTACTTAAGTACAAGATCTGAGTCATTCTTCCACCTCTGGTATACATACAAGATTATTAGGAACATCTGGCTAAAACCAATGCATTTTCATACAACAGAAGAATTTTTCCAAACAGTTTTATCATATGCCAACCCTATTCATATCAATGAGGATGGACAAATATTAGATATTAGAAAAATTGTACATCACAGTACAAAGCAATACAAGTCAACAGCACCACAAACTATGGCCTCTAAAAACATTTTAAACAAAACTAAACTAGGGCTGCAACTAACAATTATTTTCATTATCAATTAATCTGTCGATCATTTTCTTGATTCATTGATTAGTGGTTTGGTCCATAAAATGGTGAAAAATGTTGATCACTGTTTCCCAAAGCCCAAGGTGATGTCCTCAAATCTCTTGTTTTGTCCACAACCCAAAGATATTCAGTTTACTGTCACAGAGGACTAAAGAAACCAGAAAATATTCACATTAGAGAAGAATTCAGAGAATTTGGACACTTTTTCTTAAAAAATGACTCAAAATGATTAATTGTTTATCAATATAGTTGGCAATTAATTTAATAGTTGACTAATCGTTGCAGCTCTAAACTAAACATTATAACCTTCATTTGAGTAGGATTTATTGTAGGGCTGTTGTATTAAAATTCATCTCCCAGCTCCCATACAGGACACCCATGGCTTATAGTAATGTAATGTTGGCCTGTACTGACATTACATTTTGAAAACTTGCTCTACACAATCTGTACCTAAAACAATTTTATTTATTTAGCCCAAAATCTCATATTTGCCCCAAAGGGCTTTGCAATCTGTACGGTGTACGACACCCTCTATCCTTAGACCGTTGACTTGACACAAAGCAAAGTTCCATCACCTGCTCACTCTTCTGTGAATTGTCCCTGTTTCTTTCTTACTTTGTGTAATTTAATGAGCATGTTATTAAAAATTACTCTTTGTTTTTGTTTTGCAGCAAGACTTCAGTTACTGCAGAGGGACCACAATGGCAAGTGATGTGTGCAGCCATGTCAAGGTGGTTGTTCGGGTGAGGCCAACCAGCGACAGTGAGAAGCGCGAGAACTGTCGAAATGTGGTCCAGGTTGTTGATAACCACATGCTCATATTTGACCCCAAGGAAGAGGATATATCGTGTTTTGGGTCACAAAGAGTACGAAACAGAAACATCAACAAGAGGGCTAACAAAGACCTCAAGTTTGTTTTTGACCAAGTCTTCGGCGAGAACTCTACTCAAGTTGACATCTTTGAGAACACCACTAAAGGAGTGTTGGACGGTGTGATGAATGGCTTTAACTGCACAGGTAACAAATGAATAAATATAAGCTGTGTGTTAAAGCTGCACCAGGCTGCCAAACATGTTGGCATCCCCAAGTGGCAAAAAGAAATAACTGAACCTCCGTAGCGCAAAAATCACAACTACTTTTGCGTTCCCTTGAAATATTGTTGCATTCCCCCTGATCCATAAGAACAGTTAATGTGTTGGTCCAGTCAAGTTATACTGTCAGTTTTAGGAAACACTCTGCAGATACTACAGAAAGGAGAGATTACAGTATGTGACACTTTACATTATGCATTTATTGCTCATTACTCCTTTCGAAAGGCAGGGCCCTGACAGTATACAGCCACTGGCTGTTACCACAGCTGTAGCTGCTCTGCCTGGCTGTGGATATGGTTATTGTTCGGACTACAGTTGCATTTGTGGTTGTATCAATGGTGCAGTGGATATGGCAATGGTAGCTGTGTTGTGACTACTCTTTTCTACTCCTGGTAACATTAGCCAAGAAAGCATTATTAAGCTACACAGGATTTGAACCTGCTGCGTTTCTATCCGATATGACAGGTGTGCTACAAATACAAGACAGGAGCTCAGGAATACAGTAGCTTCAATACAACGCTCAGCCAGCACAACCATGTCAATTCACTGCACACAAACAACCCCTGCATGTAGTCAGTGTTACAGCCCTTAAAAACGAATATGTCACAGCCATTATCATATTAAAGCACTGCCATGGCTACAGCCACAATCAGCAACAGCCAAAGCTACATTATCCCACAGCTATAGTTATAATCACAGCTACAGTCTGTCAGAATTGGCCATGGAAGCAGCCAGTTATAGTAACACAGTGTAGAGGGCTTGGTTAACTAGCTCTGTAGCTCTGCTAGTTATCTATCTAGCTGAAATGATGCAGACGTGCGCTTATGCCAGCCACAGCTGAGGGTCCACCCATTTTCACAGTGAGCCTTCGGGGGCTCCATAATAAAGTGATCTAATCTGTTGTGGCAGTAAACGTTTGGACCAGTTGAAGAGAGGACCGCCTCTCTTCAACCCCAGCATGACCAAATACTGAAGTTCAAATGCAGCACCACTTAAGAGCTGTGTTTTTAATTTATTTTTTTTTTTCTCTCAACACGGCTCACTGACTCATGCCATATCATTAATTGAAACTGCTGGCTGCTGTTAATTTACTTTGTCTGGTCCAGGGTTCACTTGCTGGTCACTAGCTCACAATGTTGTGCAGTTCCAGTGTTTTTAAATCAGCACAATTGGGAAATTTTGACCGTTGGTATACCCACTGCAAACAGGACTGGAAACGGATTTGGCTTTAGGGAGTCATCGTTGACTCAGTGAAAGATGCTTGGATCAGCTGGAAATCTTGATCCTGCTGAAACATTCAACTGTATGGTCATTTTGGAGGATGTAGTTTGTGGTGCTGTTGAACTGTATTGCATTGCACAGAGAGGCCTATCTGTTATTTAGCCTACCCTCATTGATATAAATGGGGTGGATAAAATAATAAAACATAGAAACCTGTCAGTATACCGCAATACAATTCAACAGCATCACAAACTGCAGCCTCCAAAATGATCATACAGTTGAATCAATATCTCTCAGAACAAAACTGAACGTTATTCCCGTCATGAAGATAAGATTTATTGCAGGACTGTTGTCTTAGACTGCATTAGTTTTAGCAAGGTGTCCCAAGTAAACTTGCAACTGAGTGTATTCTGGACACAGAATACTAATAGTTACCACCTAGCTTGTCTTGATTAATTGTACTATGTAACCAAAAACTTAAGAATTGTATTTGGTTCAATGTGAGTTTTAAGCTTGTCATTTAGGTGATGTTGAGACAGTATTACGTACTGTAAGTCCATGCGCTTATGCTCTATCCAAAATAAGTTCGATGTCATAGTTGTTGCTATTGTTGTTGCGATGAGCATTGTTAGTATATATACATGTCTTGCTTTATAGTAATTTGTCTTTCAATTGCAGTGTTTGCATACGGTGCTACCGGAGCAGGCAAGACACATACCATGTTAGGCTCACAAAATGACCCTGGGGTCATGTACCGCACCATGAAAGAGCTGTTCAAACGCATGGATGATGCCAAGGAGGAGAAAGAGTTTGCTGTTGCATTCTCGTATCTTGAGGTGAATATTTGAATCTTTATTGTATTTCTGTTTGTTTTTGTTCTCTGTATTTGTGCAGAACCTGTTCATTTTTTAGTCAAAGTGATTCTCAGACTTTGAAGGGTTTCAATTGTAATATTCATTGGTAATTAAACCACACCGCTTTTGTGTAAAAGCAGTTCAGTAGTTACACATTACGTTAATGGCAACTTTTAAAGGGGACGTATTTCCTCAACTTTTTCTATTTCCTATTCTAATACCACTTTTAAACATTTCAGTGTTAAACTTAACTTAAACTTAGTGTAAACTTAACTAACTAACTTATTCCTTAAGAGCCTTAACCCAACTGATCTTTTGGGATGCATTTGATGTATTTGCTGCTGTTTGCACTTATTTTTGTTGTTTGTTTACAGGTTTACAATGAACAGATCAGAGACTTGTTGGCTAACGCAGGCCCTCTTGCAGTCAGAGAGGACAGTTCTAAAGGAGTGGTTGTCCAGGGCCTCACACTGCATCAGGTTAGTAGCAGCATGTATCATACACACTCTCCCATCATATTATAGAGTGTATTAAAGGTAAATACTGGTGTCATTGCAATTTATTACAGTCGGTATAGTTTCCTCAGTTGCTTTTGCAATACATGATGTAATGTTTTTAATTAGAAAATCTTATTTTCCATGTCTGTAGAGGTTGTACAAGAATAAATGATAAGAAATGGGCTCCCCTGCAAGCACTGGTGTTTAGAAATGCACTTCCTGTGTTAAGACATTATCCAAAAAAAATAGTGTGAAGGAGAGGGATAGTGTAGGTAGTTGGTGAAAACTGATCAAAACCGTCACTCCTAACTATGACAAGTGTATACAAATGTTACAATTCAGGAAAACATTTTTTTCTAGTGGCTTCCTCTCTCTTTATTAATGAAGGTCGTGTGGAAGAAAACATTTTGAATTGAAACTATCATCAGTTATACAGAATAAGTGTAGTCTATAACACAGTTGGGTGTTTTCTCAAGTAACTGAGAAAATCATTGAGTCTGCCAACAAATAAAGCCATTTCTTTTATTGGCAATACCGTCAAATATTGCTCTATATAACTGAGTTACATACACAAACTATTTAATGTTGAGCCCACTTACGGTAAATCAGGCCTTTTACTGGGTGATAGACCATCGTTTTTTTTCTTCTATACAGCCTAAATCTGCAGAGCACATTCTTGAGGCTTTGGATTCTGGCAATCGCAACAGGACACAGCACCCCACTGATATGAATGCCACTTCTTCCCGGTCCCATGCTGTATTTCAGGTATTTCAATCCAGTCTTATTGAAATCCCAAAGGACAATTATAGAGCTGCAACGATTAATCGATTAGTTGTCAACTATTAGATTAATCGGCAACTATTTTGATAATCGATTAATCATTTTGAGTCATTTTTTAAGAAAAAGTGTCCAAATTCTCTGATTTCGGCTTCTCAAATGTGAATATTTTCTGGTTTCTTTAGTCCTCTATGACAGTAAACTGAATATCTTTGGGTTGTGGACAAAACAAAACCTTTGAGGACGTCACCTTGGGCTTTGGGAAACAGTGATCAACATTTTTCACCATTTTCAGACATTTTATTGACCAAATAACTAATTGATTAATCGATAATGAAAGTAATCGTTAGTTGCAGCCCTAGACAATGACTGTTCCCACTCCCCAATTTCAAGTGGGCAGTTAATAATATCTTCAACTTAGTGTTTGAAGTATCTTGTGACACTACAAACATCTAACAATGCATCGCAGTTTGCTTGTTGATAGTCTTAAATTGACAGTTTTGTATTCTTTTCTCCAGATATATTTGAGACAGCAAGACAAAACCGCCAGCCTCAATCCTAATGTCTGCATTGCCAAAATGAGCCTGATTGATCTGGCGGGCTCAGAGAGAGCCAGTGCCACCAACGCCAAAGGGGCACGTTTGCGGGAAGGTGCTAACATCAATCGCTCACTCCTTGCCCTAGGAAATGTTATCAATGCTCTTGCTGACCCAAAGGTGAGTTTTTATTACCCTACATATACTGCAGATAACATACAGAGCGTTGCAAAAAATTATGTAATGACAACATGGAGAACTTTTAATTTTAATTAGCTAAATCACAGTCACCACTGATAAAGATATTTTAGATAAACTTGACAATTTAGCAGTGTTCAAAATAGAGCAAAACGTTGGTGCCCAGCTTTGTGGTGCACTGCTTACACAAGCTGCACAGTTATTGTTTTCCATGCATTCAAGCATTCGAGTGGCCCCATCATGTAAAATAAGGGAAATAAAATGAGAAAAATAAGGCCCAGGATTAATAATAGGCAAGGGATATATTTATAGGACCAGCCTATGCTTCAAACACTGTTCATATTTTCCAAGTTCATTATGCCCCAGTACCAGGGTGCCAACTCGTTCCTAGAAAACATTTTTTGGGACCCCGGAAAACCTTTAAAAATTTGGAGTCATTTTCTGGTAACAGAGAAATCATGGGAAAAGAGAAACTGGAAAATGTGGTCTCCCTTTAAATATTTAACAGTGTTTCACATTTTCTATTTGCTTGGAGCAATCTGTCAGATGTTTCAGTGACAGCTGGAAGTTGGAATTAGTGATCTGCTCACAAATTAGTTAACATTCAAACAGTGTTGTGTGCTTGTTGTTGTAACACTCAGAATTTTGAATGCACAGAAGACACCTCCTGGTTAACAAAGACAGCTGCGCACAGCAGCATCTGTCAGACTTTAGAAACTGAACAATGTTTGGTTAGCTTGGTAAAAAATTAATTCTACTATGATTCACTGCCTAATGAAAGTTAGAATAATGATTTATTTAGATACTTTTGAAATATGTTACACAGTGCATTACAAACTGCTAGCAAATTAAATGTTTTGTATTTAGTATTGTTTTATTCTTTTATTCGGTCATTAAATCTTCAGTGTATATGAACATTTTACGTCATGTTCTTAAGATTATTATGGTTATAAGTATATGAAGTTAACCGCTAGCCTCCATATGAAACAGACCCTGGGAAGTGGAGAGTCAACTGAGTATTTGGGTATTATTTCATTCCAGTTGCATACATTAACCTGTCAAGCAGTCTTCTCATTTTACACACCAGTCTCAAGGGATGAGGCGCAAGCAGGCCACATGCATTTAGGAAGTGCTGTGCAAATGTACCACAGCCATGTTGAAATGTGACCCTTCTCCAACAGGTTACTTCATTCTTGGGTTAAAACAGGTCTTTCACGGAAACTGTCCAGTTAGTATTATACCCTGCCCACCATTCTTGAGCATTGCAGTAGGGGACTCATAGTTTGATCTGCTCAACCTACAACGCCCACCACTAATCCCCACTCCTTCCCCACCCTATCCCCATGGTTATTGGAGCTCCAGTGTTTACTGTTGGCAGATAAGGAATTCATGTTGTGGCCATTGTTTACAGGAAAGAATGTCCCCACTTGTGTCTGGGCTGACATGCCATTCGTTTGAGTGAGAAGAATGTCTGCTACTTCTATTTGGGCTGTTGAGTATGTCATCTTCATGCTATGCTGCACAGAGGTTTTTGTTGTAAGTTGTTTGCCTTAGGCGATGTAGATACATCCGACGACGCATCCTTTCTCTCCATTTTGGCCGTCCATCCACACAAGGCCAGTGTTTCCTACCCACAAAAAAGGGGCTTTCTGAAAATGTTGTCCAAAGTGGATACATTTGATGAGTGCCAATCTTGCTCAATGGTGTGGATAGAGAAAGCCAAGCTTGCAGTCCTGGAATTACTATTAACCTTTGTTAACAAGTAGCATTTAGGACCTGTTCAAATCAGTACTTTATGTGGAATGCAGTTGTCTGACAACAGAAATAAAAATGTCCATTGGAACGTAGAAAGTGGTGGGGAAAAAAGGTGATAATGTGTCCTGGCCCTACTTACTAGATCATGGCAGGAATTAACAGTTTTGTTTGCCAGCTGAAAGACTGGACTAACTTTCCTGTTGTTTTGACATATAAAAGTGGACGGCAAGCTTAAAGAAAAAGAAAAAACTACTAGTGTAAGTGGAACCCCCTTTGGTATTTAAAGGTGTTTTTAAATTGAGTATGTGCTGGGTCGCTTTGAACCCACCACTTAGTTTTCATGGCTGCTTCACACCTTCTATTCACACCAGTGCAGGTACCTCCACTCACCTGTAAGTTGCAGGGGGTCGTTTTACACTGAATCAGTGACAGATTCCCCATGATTGACAAAACGAACATTCGAGTTTGGTGAAATATGGTCACTTACCATAAGGCACCGACTTTGCTGAATGAACAAATTTCTATGCCTGCTCTTATTAAAAAGGAGATTTTCCAAATTGGCACGGCTATCCTGGAACTCCCTGGACCTGACATGAACTATAGCTAAGGTCTTTGAATCCAGATGTAGGCTTAGGGTTTTTCCAGGGAGAAGTGTAGGCACAGCTGCGAACCCCAAAAGAGATCATTTTACATTCCTTTGTTACTTAACTTTAATGTGACTTTCTGCAATCCCATTGCCCACGAGATTGTGACTCACCTAAGCAGCTGTAGTTTATCTAATGCCATTATTACAGACTGAGCTGTGTTCACAGACCAGCTGCAGAAAGGCTCCAGACCAGTGTTGTGGATGGCTGCTCCCCACTTTAACTCTAAAACGAATACTCCATATTGAATTTTGTTCCCTGTTAGGTTTATTGGTCCCCACCAAATAGTGTAATGTGACTAAGCTTCTCTTGTGGAGTTTGTCCAGATGGAGAATGCATATTAAGGCGTTCTTCTACATACCACAGCAATAACGCACTTCTATAATTGTGATTTGTGTCATGTTTGACAGAAATAGTGGATTCCAGGATTCTGTATTTGTTCCTTTCAAACTTTCATTTGATGTCTTTTCTAAGTAAACCCAAAGGAACCCAAGAGTTTTTCATAGTTCCTTGTTTGTGTACACTTTAAGTGAACCCAAACATCCCAAATGGTCTCATTTCTTGGGCTAATGTTAACTTTTCTCATTTGTTTCAGAGTAAGAAAACTCATATACCGTACAGAGACAGCAAGCTGACGCGGCTACTTAAAGACTCCTTGGGAGGAAACTGCAGGACGGTTATGATTGCCAATGTCAGCCCCTCATCCAAGTCATATGATGACACCCACAACACACTTAAATATGCCAACAGGGCCAAGGAGATTAAGTCATCGGTTGGTATTAAAGTTATCATATTGTTTTATAATTGTAATATGTAGTAACTGCTGTGATTCTTGGACTGTAAATGTATGAATTCCTTTTAAATTAAATTAAATTAAAATGTTCTCGCTACCCTTACCTATCAGCTGAAGAGTAATGTTGTAAGCCTGGACAGTCACATTGGCCAGTATGCAGTGATATGTGAGAAGCAACGGCAAGAGGTAATATGAAACAACCAACACCATCATGCTCAATTTAAAANAAAAAAAGAATAAAAATCCAAAAAATCTCCATAATGTTTTTCTCATTTAAAGAGTCACCATGATCAGTGGTTCACTTCTGACTGTTATTTCCATGTTCTGTTGCATTCCTAAAGATTCTACAGCTGAAACAGAAACTAAAAGGATATGAGGAGAAGAACATGGTGCCTGGGGCTTCTAACATGATCTCTTCCCAGAAACAAGCAGAGTTCAAAAGGTAAGCATATATATGAGTGTGATTCAGAGTGTAACCTGAGACATATCACTAGTTGTTTCTTTATGTGTCACAAACCCTTTTATCGTAAACCGTGTAATTGGAATACAGACACAGATTGCAGGCGGAAAGAGCATGAAGCCTGCATTTGCCAGTGTATTGTACAGTGGTGATATTTCATGGGACCTGTGGTTTTATAAGTGGTTCTGGTGGCTTTAGATCCATAATAATTTATAATGAAGTGGATCAGGCAGTGTAAGGTGTAATTAGACATGGTGGTCCAGGTTGTAGAATCGAGAATGAGATTCCAATAGACAATGTTTATTGAAATGTTATTCCTTTATCTATTCATTTATCTATTGTCATTTATGGTGCAATAAATATTCCAAAATTAACTTTAAGCAAGTCCCTATAACAAGCGTATTAGTTAACAATTGCTTACATTTACACC
>NTHP01000029.1:2021994-2059721 GCA_003416845.1 Oplegnathus fasciatus
AGTGAGACACACATGAGACAACAAAACAAAAACATTCACTGAAAGCTGTTGAAAAATGTGCAAAGCGTCTGTGGTGTTGATTCTCAGTGGGGTCAGCAGAACTAGCATGACTTTGAGATTATAGATAACAGTTGTATAGTTTTATGTAGTTTAGGGCTACAACTAACTATTATTTTCATTATCGATTAATCTGTCAACCATTTTTTTCTCGATTAATTGATTAGTTGTTTGGTCCATAAAATGTCAGAAAATGGTGGAAAATGTTGATCACTGTTTCCCAAAGCCCAGGGTGATGTGAGATATTCAGTTTACTGTCACAGAGAACTAAAGAAACCAAAAAATATTCACATTTGAGAAGTCAGAATCCGAGAAATCAGAGAATTTGGACGCTTTTTCTTAAAAAATGACTCAAAGCGATTCATCGATTATCAAAATAGTTGGCGATTAATTTAATAGTTGACAACTAATTGATTAATCGACTAATCGTTGCAGCTCTAATGTAGTTGTTGTTTTATTGTGACGTATTGTTCTACTATCGATCCATTTTCTGACACTTGTCCCGGTGTGTAGTCTTTAGTTAGGAGAAGTAGAAGCTCCTCTCCCTGCCCACTTTCTCCAGCTTTTTCTGGGGGTTCCCAAGGCCTTCCCAGGCCAAATAGGATACATAATCCCTCCAGTGTGCTCCGGGTCTGCCTCGGGGTCTCCTCCCAGCTGGATGCACCTGAAATACCTCCACAGGGAAGCGTCCATAGTGCATCCTAATCAATCCTTTCAATGTAAAGGAGCAGCAGTTCTATTCCAATGTCCTTGTGGATGTATGAACCCCTCACCCTGTCCCTAAGCGGCCCAAGCACCCTGTGAAGAAAACTCTTTTTGGTCCTTTGTGTCCATGATCTCATTCTTTCTGTCAGTACTCAGACCTCGCAGCAGTCCGGTGCAACATCTGTTACTTCCTGTAACATAACAATCCACCTACTCATGAACAAGAACCAAAGATATCTGACTTCCTTCACTTGCGGAAGGAAGTCCACTAGAGAGTGTAGTCAAACCTGGAGGTGCTTAACACAGCTACAGACCACCCAGTGCTGGTGAAGGTCACAGTTCAATGAAGCTAGCAGAACTACATCATTGGCGAAAAGAATTGATGTAATCCTGAGGTCCCCTATCTAGATGCTCTCTGTTTCTAGGTTGCACCTCAAATTATGTGTTTGTAATTTCTTAATGGCAACCTATAGTGTATTGTATAATAACTTAATAACTGTGGAGAGATCGGTGACGGTGAAAAACTGTTCACCCTGAACATAAACAAAATCCGAAAGTTCAAATGTAGTTTTCAACCAGGAGCACACACAGTGAGGTGCACCAGAAAAATGTTGCTAAAATAGAAGCAAAGCGACTTTTTTAACCCAAAGCAGTTCTACACACTTTGATCGGTGACACACAGTGTCAGCGTGGATAATTTAGTTGAAAATGCCAGCTGCTGTTTATTTTTTTGTTTGTGCTGCCATGCACACTCACAACACAATGTATTAGTGGTGTTTTTGACAGCTGACCTACCCAGAGAGTACTGGAAACAAAGTGTTAGAATTGATGATCCAATGCGTGTAAATTGCTGATAAAAGCTTTAATCAGTTCCCATACCTTGCGTAGATCAGCTTACAGCACACCTAGTTCCCCACAACTTGTTTTTGTCACTGCTATGTTTGTGTTTTGAACCTCCTGGAAAACTGTTACTTCCTGGAAAACAGTGCATCTCCAGCGAATGCTCTACTAGTGGGTATAAGCAAAAAGTCCTATCAAAAAACTCGTCACTGATTATTTCAGCATTCCCACCTCTCTCCATAACTGATAGCCCATTGATTTTGTGTGTTTGTATGTTATGTGTGTTGTGTCATTGTTTTGGGATAAAAACTGCAATATCATACCAGCACCTACGTAAGAAATAGCACTCTGCAGCAGACCAATATTTTTATACTCAAAAACGTTTTTTGTTGGGTTTTTTTTACTTTTTTTCCACATTCACTCCTGACCTGTACTGTAGTCATGGACCTGCATAGAGCAGCCAGATACTAAAATATTGATGTACAGTGTGTCAGTAATTAATTGAACTTTCAGACCAATTAAAGAAAGTATTATTCTAGTTTAAAATTTAAAACTCCTTTTTGTTAGTATGTAAATTACAGCTATTTCTATGCATACATTTTATCTGTCTTTAATTGAAACAGGATGATACATTCCAAAACATTGCATAGGGCTGAGCTGCTGGTTTTCAATCTAGCTATCTAATCAGGGACTATTTTATTTCTTGGATTAAAAACAAGATGTGCTTTGAGGCCCAAGGATTAAGACCAAAAACCGCTGGCACTGACTGTTTTGTGTGTGGAGAAAAAAAATGCATTTTCTTTTTCTATCTGCCACAAATATGTAGTAGGTACATCTGTGTATAAAGAAATACTAGTTTTTGATAAAACTGCTATAATCAACATTAGCTTAACTGTCTTGTTTTATTTAAATGTGGAGTTTTAATTTTGAGGGACAGCTGTGTTGTGCCTTTATTTTAAATCAAATTATATATACACATTTATTTCTTTTACATCAATCAGATCAACCACATCCCATCTCGTCGTCTTTAAGGCATACAGTGGCATCTGTCGGGGTATTTGGGTTGGGGGCGGGGGACAGGGAAAAGCTGAATGAGTCTCACTCCCACACATTTCATTCACTGGCATCAGAATTCACAACTCGCACAGTGAGAGGCTCTGAATAGAGGCTGCACGCTTCTCACGCTATTAAAAATTCAGCAGTCTAGCAAGGCCACGACGTCTCTTACGTCACTGGAGTTACATTGAAGAGTGCAGTCACATTTCAGCGACAGCTCTCCAGTCTTATTTACCTGCACGCCTCCCCTGTCTCTCCTCCTGCTTTAACTCAACTAGACAGTCGCTTGCATCCAATCTCACCTCTATTCCAGGAATACATGTATACATCATATAGCTAAGAATATCTTTCTGACTCAGTTCGAACAGAACTGGCATGTTGTGGAAGCTCTGGATTATATTAAACGGTTAACAACATGACTTAACAATTGACTCGTGACTGATGCCTTAAAGCATAACGATGGTCATAACGATATTTGTCAAGCAAACATTTGATGTAATTCATTGGTATACTTTTACATTATCATTATTAGTTGTATTACTGTATTTAAACTGATGTGTTGATTAATACTATTAAGTATCTCATGACCTTTTTAAAGGATGTGTGTTAAATGCATGAACAAAAGGTTTGTAGGAGCTCTCGGCACAGCAATTTATATAAATTTGCTCCTTACATGAGGCACAGCAGCTTCTAATCACATCTGGCTTGGACCCCTGTGATGATGGTGATTTTATTGGATTGCATTATACTAAGAGGTGTTTCTAATATTCTGTCCCCCTTGTGTATGCGAATCAGAGTGGGCTAAACTAAAAAACAATCACCTTTCAGCATAATACAGTCCACAACAACACCACTTCAGGCTCAAATATGAGCAGAGTTGAATGAAGGCCTCTCTGACAGTACAAAGACACAATTATTGCAAGGCTTTTGTAATCAATTGCATTAGACTACAGTACTACTACTATTCATCAATTTTAAAGTTAAGTTTTTAAGTTCAAATTTCCTAATGCAGCCCTTTTAAGGCAAAGTTTGTAACATTTGAACATCACTCTTCTCTCTCTCTCTCTCTCTCTCTCTCTCTCTCTCTCTCTCTCTCTCTCTCTCTAGGGTGTCAGAATCTCTGCAGAGAATCTTCTCGGGCCGGGCCCAAATCAGAAGAGAACAGCTGGATCTGGAGAGACAACTGAAGGAGAATGAGCTGCGCCAGCGCTACAGTGAGGAGGACAACCTGCAGGTCCAATATTTCTGTGCCAAAGAAAAGACTGAGAAGGTAGCTGATGCTTACGCTGCTATCCACAGATTCCATCATCCCCGCAGAAAAACAGCTGCTGAGTCATCATTTCACTTCTCTGTTCTCTATAGTTGTCTTAGCCTCTCATTTACGCCACTACAGGACAGGGTCACTGCTCCCCAGTTCCTGGCTCTTCTCTGCCATATGAGTCCCAGTGTTTGTCCCAGCTGTAAATGCAATTTAAAGTATAAAAAGTGAATTCTCAAGAATTTGTGGTACCAAACTTTGCAGAACGGTCCACTGTCATCCAAAACAAACTAAATATTGGAAACATTTTCCTGAGAGTGCTGTTAAATCATCTGCCTGCATTTTAAAACTTGTTATTGCCATCAGTTGTTTCAGATTTACCACAATTATTTCTTAACAAAAATTAAAGATTTTTAAATTAATCTGTATTGCTAGACTGGAACCTGGCTGCCATATTGCTGCTTGCAGCTATAATTATTGTTATTTTGACCACACACACACAGTTAAGAGTATGTAACAGTAATACTAGCACAAACAATGGACGACTCATAATACCACTTAAGTGACATTTTGTTTTTGTTGCTTTCAACAGGCCACTTGTAAGCACGAGCGAAAGATTGCCAGCTTACGCACTCAGCAGCAACACATTTGCAAACGCTTGAAGGAGGCAGAAACACGTTTGTTGGACAATGACGGCTGGCTTCATCGTGTCGAGAATGAGATTAAGCTGCTGAAGTCCAATGATCAGACCTCAGAGGTAAGAAGAACTTATTGACCCTTTCACATTTAATGGTGCTGAAAAACAGCTGAGTGATTGACTGGCAAATTTGTATTTTTGTTGTGACAGGTGGATTCTGTACATTTTATTTAATCATTTTTATTTCCTGATGAAAAAATGGTTTAGTATAACCGTGTATCTTTTTTTTAATTATAACAACTCCATGTAGAAGTTGTCTCAAATTGTATTGTAATCGCTGGTGATATTTACCTAATTGTGTAAACACAATGCTTGTAGCCACGTTAATACAAAACACTTTGCACATTGGTGATGGAGTACATCAATTCTTGTCAGACTTTGGATAATAAATCAGTAGAGGCGAGCAGTGAGTAAAACTAGATACTTAATTATATAACTTGTAGACAGGATGAAATAGTTTGAGTTAATGTAAGATGACAAATGAGCATGATTAGATATAGAGAAAAACTTTATAATGTGGGTTACATCTTTCAAAACTCATTGCTTGGTGTTTTTTGTTTGTTTATTTTGGAAGGTAGGCTGTGCCTCTACTGGTGTCGTGACTGTCTTTGTTTTCTTCCCATCTGTTCTCCCAGTAATTAGAACCGTGCTCATTTTATTTCTCCAGCTCACTCGTGGATCACTGAAGAGAATAAATCAATACCCTTTACTCATCCCTCACACAGCAGCCAGTTACCTAAAACCATGCCCATGTTATTTTTTTCTTCTTTATCCTTTCTTCCAGGAACTGACCCAGAACTATGACGCACCCACTGGTCAAATGTTCTCTCTGCTGTTGTTTCGTAGTTTCTTTACGTCAGAGTTCTTTTCTTTTTTTCTCCCCTCCCTTACCCTGAGCAGACAGCTTTTCTGATGAAACATGGATGAAAACAGAACTTTGCATATTTTCTCTAGTATCCTGACCCCCAGCCACCCTTCTGTTTCTTCTAATTCTGCCCACCAGAGTGCTAATTCAATATGCTGTTATGTTAGAATCATTTCTGCTCTCTGACCTCACTTCTCCCCCTTATTCAGGTGTTGGAGAAGGACCTACATTGCCACAGACTGGAGCTGCAGGTACATGATCTCAAACAACACATCAAGCAGATGGTCGAGCTCACTGCACTCCAGGATCAGGAGAACAAGCGCATGCAGAAGTAGGTTGGCATACCCAGAACCAATACTTATTGAATTAACTATTACTCAGTGCAGCTGAAGAGACTGCACTTCACCTCACTCTAACCCGTGGTTTGTCCTGGAAAAAAAGGTCTCAGTATTCTTTTTCCATTACATTTCAGAATGGGGAACATCTTGTTGCCAGCGTACAGTCGGCACTGCTCTGTGTTGCGTGGGGCTGGGCTGATCACAGCTGCAGATGAGATGGAGATCCACGAGCTGGAGCACCTTGTGTTGAGGGAGAGAGGTGTGGTCTGGGCAGACCAGGAAGGGGTGGGGCAGCAGCTGAAAGGAGAGGAATCGCAGGAGACAAATGAGGCGGGAAGCGCTGGGCTCCGCTGCGAGTTGGCACCTGTCTTGTCTTTCTCACATCTGCTATACCACCAGAGTAGCCCCTGCAGTAAGTCATCCTACTCTTATCATCCTATTTGCATACATTTAGATGGTTTGTTTGGGTTAAATTACAAAACTAGTGAATGCTTGGAAAATTTGTCAGGGCAAATTATTTACATCATTAATTAACACGTCAGTAATTTTTTTAACTTGATCAATGAGTTGTTTAGTCTATAAAATGTCAGAAAAGGTCAAAATGCTCATCACACTGTCCCAGTGCCCAAGGTGATGTCTTAAAATTGCCTGTTTTGTCTGACTGACTGTCTAAAACTCGAAAAGTATTGAATTTATAATTAAATTTAAAAAGAGAGAAAAGCAGGAAATCTTCACATTTGAGAAGCTAGAACCAGCAAATGTTTGGTATTTTTCCTTGATAAATTCATTCATGGATACAGCTGTCGGTTAATTTTCTCTCAGTCAATTAATCGGCTCATTGTTTCAATCTTAAAATTTAGTGCCACATAACCTGACGTGAAGATGTCAGTTTGCTTGAAAATATCTGTTAAATGTTAAAGAGCAACTGAGATGATACACCACAGCCCCTAAATAAATTAACTGAGATAAACCAGACAAAAAAAACAATAAGTCACACATGCATTCATCATCTTGTGGTGGTGGTGGGAAGAAATATAGAGAAGGCAGCATTTTATGGAGAGGCAGGTCGCCCCAATAATTACATATAAATGATTTGTCCCCCTCAATTAACTCTATCAAGTGCATGCGACAGTATCACCCCTCCCCCTCTCAGAATGTATGAAAGAGAGCGAGAGAGGCTTCACAGTGAATGAATCTATGTCAAACCGGTAAGGGAGAAAATATCACTCAGGCATTCATCCCTCTAACATGCAGAATCTTAGCTGATAGCTGGCTAATGTTTTTTAAAAAGCCTACTTAGTTTTTTATATTAAATATGTTTACTTGAAGCTGAATTCAGTCATCAGGTATGGCGCACTGCAACTTGGCAAGATTAGGTAACAATAATTAGACAGTTGGCAAACATTATCAAGATGTTTTGACTTTACTGGGTAACCCACTAAGTTACATGCAGCGATATGTAACATGTACATACACATCTACTCTTGTTACATTACACAACTGTCTGTTACAAATAATAAGCTTTAACATAATTGTTTTTTCGTAAATTTGAGTCTGTTCTTTTGTAATTTTGGCACAACATTTAATGTTTTTTGTGTTTTTGTTTTATTCCATGTAATATATTTTAAAAAGGGGATACAGGTGCTCACTTGTTCATGCTTACCGCTTAAACTTTTTTATTTTTTACAAATGACCACCTCCATTGTTTAAATCCTAATCACAGCCAACATGGCACTTTCACAATACACTGTGTTGGTCAGGATATTATGTTAAGTGCCAAGAGGTTACATGTAGTAGCTACATGGAGTGCGTTATGCACATGAAAAGTGTCCTGTTAATACTTTTGTTGAAGACAGTAATTATACAATTGCAGTGTCTTGAACACTTCCCAGTAAATGTTATGAACGAAGTTCAAGTGAAAATGACACCCGTACGGACAGCATCTAAAATTGGAAAAGGATTGTGAGTGCATAATTTTACTATGATTTAGATTAGTTCTTTCATTGTTTTCATTTGATGGTTCTGGAACGTGGCAGGCCTAAAATGTGAGATTGAAGACAAGCAAACATGATAGTGTTAGATATATTAGTCAGGTGTCCTGTAAGGTAGTTCAATAAAGCCCAGTGTATTTGGCATTAGTCCAGGTGTGTATTGTGGGACCCGTGAGATTGCGCACTTCATTTTTAACTGTCATCTCTGCATGACCTAGCAGCACCAGGCCCTCATGACATATAAGCCATGACAGACAGTGGAGCATGAACCAAAGCTGGCCAACAATACTCAATTACTATGATGGTGTCTTATCATTTGTGAGACAGTAAACTCTGCACCTGTCCCTCTGTTCCACTGTTTGAAAACACTCCAGGTTGACTTGGTCTTTGAGCAGTTCATTATGAATAAAAAATTCCACTGCCAACTTCTCCTGACTTCACGTCTCTGCTACATTGCACTCTGCACCATGCTTGGGCTTTTGCATGAGATTTGATTATCTCTTTTACAACAGCCAGATTGACTTATTCCTAAGAAAAGATAAAATCACAATTAATTTAGCTGCTTGAATGTCTGCACTGTCTGCACAATGAAAAAGTCTTTGAATCATAGCTCTTCCTTAGGTGTTGGAAATTGTTTCACCTTGGTCATTTTTCACATTTTTATATCAGAATGCAACATTTCATTAAAAATGTCAATGAATACATTTGACTGACTTTAAAACTAATCCAATAAGTAACAGCAACAGTACTTCTCTTTGAATCTCTTTATGATTTTTTTAATTCTCAGGTGCAGAGGGGCGCACTAAAAGAACATCATTGTGCAATGCTGCTCCATCACCAAAAGGTAAATCTACTCTCTCCCCCGTCTTGCTAACATACTGTAGTCATTAATCTAAAACCCCTGCATACTGTCTCCTTGTCACCTTTCACTCAATCCATCACACTTGCTCAAACACAATTTAATAGATGATGCTGTGTTTTATTGAAGCAGAACACACAGATCATAAAGTTGTGTTTTTAATGTGCCATATAAATGTTCAGTCGTTTTGCGTAAGCCTAAATTGTTGCTTTTTATTTGCTGAGCATGTTTTTAGCAGTTTAACTAAAGGACTTGTTCAGAGTAGTAAAATACCCAATAAAAGTCGGACATGTAATATAATTTGATTTATAGATGTGCTGCAGACATTCTGTCCTGGCCAAAACTTGAATAATGAAATGATGTGAATACTCACAAAAAGTTTTATAGAGGGGAAAACTGTACACAGGGAGCCTTTGGGGAAATGTAACACAAAAACCTTTGTGAAATATTGCAGTTCAAATTGGCTGTAATGATATTTACTGCAGGTGGTCTGCATTTCATTGAAACATATTGTGGGAAATGTAACTTTTGAAGAAAATACTCCTGCCAGATGACCAGAGTTCCTTGAATGGAAATGAAACATGAAAGCACCAGGGAGTTTGTCACCACTGCTATTAAATTTCTCTGCAACTTATTACAACACAAGTGAACTCATTTCATTTAGTTTTTCTGTATGATCTATCCCGCTGACCCTTCTTTATACAGTGCAAGCCAGTCAAGCCAGTTGTTTTATTGTTTTTTCCATTTAGTCTTTTATTGTTATTCTTTCATAACTTTGCTTTTCTTTGCCAATACATCTATGGTCATATCTGTCAACACCTGCACTCGCTCTAATTGTAACACTGTGGCGGGCTTTTATATTTTAACAAAAACACTTCAATGGCCAAATTTCATTCACTTTAATGCAGCATTTGACACACCCGCAATAAAACTCTGAGTGGATTTGGTATTTGAAAACACTAATGAAAACTTAGTTACTTTCCACTAATAAAACAATACTTATATTAATCCCTGTTATTAACAACAAAATAATTCAAGGGCATACAAATAATATCATAAACTGCAACCTTCCTTAAAAGAATATAAATAAAGTAACTATTACAATATAGCTTCAACAATAGTGGACCCAGCTGTACAGTATTATAGCTAAATGTGCGTGACACAAAAAGATTTATGTTAACATTATGTCAATAATATCTACATAAAATGAACAATGATTGCAGTTAAAGTTCATCTCTTGCAGCACCTTATGAAATAATTCATTGTCCAGGCATGCATCTCATTTTAACACAGCACACATTCCAACCTTTTATTGGCTTAACAATAGCGTAATAGTGAATTACCATTTAGTATGATCAGTGTCATCTATTCAGCCTTTAAATAACTGTCTTTGCATCACTATTTTCCCATTATTGGGATCATGTAGCCACAGCTTCATCTCTCTAATAAAATCATAACTGTGCATCCTCCTCAATTATGCATTCACTGGCTCACACTTGCATCCTTGAAAACCACCCTGTCCATTTTAATTTCAGTCTAGAGCTGCCACTCACACATGCATGTAGTATACATGTCGTGCAGCATTATCAGCTATGCTATGCAATTACTGGCAAATTCAAAATAACATGGAGTTGAAATAGCACAGATGTTTTAATAAATAAAGCTTTTATTTAGCATTCAGACAAACTGCTCTGATCTTATCCTGACGCTGTTTGTCAGTCCCTTACTGCTTCCTCAGCTGTTAATGGTAGTCACTGCAGCATGTTATGAGAAATAGCTCCACCCTGCAGCTTGCAAAGCCAATCAAATTTCACCGGTTTTAGAGAGGGTTGGGGTTTTGAAAGAGCATTAACTCTTCGTGCACTGCTTAATAATAGCAAATCACACAAAAGTGATCACTTTGAAGGAACATTTCTGCATTCCTCAATATAGTGTTGATTATAACATGTCCACACATGCATTTATTAATAGCCTCAGGATTTTTCATTCAGCTACCTCCCACTGCGCCTTTTATCTTTTTATATTCCCATTCGATCTTCTACCCCTCACTTCTCTCTTATCTATTTTTTCCTCCCTAGATTTTGCCGTCACTTTTGCTTCAAACGTCTGTTAGTCTGGCTTTTTCCTCCATTCTACCTTTTCTTTCCCTCCTACCCTCAAATGTTTTTCTCTGTCTGTCTAGCATCTAACCCTCCCAATCCCTCTTGAGCTTCATTCATGAAAATGCAGATCCACAGCAGGGCAGGAAAAAACGTCAACAGACGTAAACTCCCCTGCTCCACCAACCAGAAAAGGCGCACTATAAAAAACAGGCAGCAGCAACCAGGCGACCCTAATTCAGTGCAGCTTCCACCAGAAATAGCAACTCATGCATGTATTAATCCCCTACAAGCCAAAAATATGTGATTGAAGGAACTCTGCTGCCATTTATTGCTAGGGACAACTCCTCTGCCACAGAAAAGGGCTATTTATCATCGTCTCCTCGCTCGGTGTGCTGTCTGAAGTCTGACTCACATTTGCTAAATATTGCATTTTGATATTTAGGGTAATGTATAAATCAGTCATTCACCTTTGCATTTGGTGTTCTCACTTCCTTTATGTGCTGGCATTTTTCCTTTTTTAGCCCCTTCCCTAACCCCCACCACACCTCTGCAGGAAATGCCATGAGTGTAATGGTGTTCATAATGTGATGCAGACACCGTGATTTAACCTCATTCTGCCCTGCAACCAGAACAAGTTTTCTGTTGCTTTTGTTTTTAAATGGAGCTAGACAATGTGGCAAAAATGACTGGATAAAATTTCACTTATCAATTAGTATGTAAATATATTATGATATAATTTGGTAGTCCTGTTTTAGTGTTTAAAATTACTAATGCTGAAGAAACCAGAGGGTTCATTATCATTTAGGCTTAACATAATATACTTTAATTTGAACATTGGTCTAAATGTAAGCATTTAACTGCCAAGCTTATCTTTGTATTACAACAGTCTTAAAAAATGAACATCAATCCTGTTGGGACTTTGCTTTCTTGCAATAATTCCCACTAATTAATACAAGTTAAACCAATCCCAATGCTATTTTGCAGTGGATTCCGAATAATCATTCACTATCCACTAGCATTAGCTGTCTGTTAGTACTCGACTGCTATCTAGCTACAGTAGTGTAGTCTCATCTTGTAGCTTGGCTAACTTACAAAATAAATGTTGAGAATTTAAAAATTAGAAGCCTGCTCACATCAATGATCGTGCCCTTGATTTTATGGGGGACAATTGGGCACAGAGAGGTTGGAGTGACGAGACGTTTTATGTTTTATGGGGGTCATTTTTGCAATAGCACTGTCTGGCTCAAAGTCTGGGGAGGGCTTGTCATTGTTATTAAATTCTCCAAAAAAAAAATCAAATTGAAAGAATGCAAACATGTTTTTCCAGTCACTGCCGCTTTTTCCTCACAGAAGAATCTAATTTACAACCACTATTACATGCCCTAATCAAATACGGTCAAATCTTGAAAACTGGCTAGCTGCTGTACAGGGAACCGGCTTCCTACTGTTAGAATGCAGTGCAAGAGAAAAATATATAATAATATGAAAAAAATATAAATAATATATTGCAGAACTGCTAGCTAATATTAGCTCACTGGACACTGCTGTAGGGCACATTTATCGTCCCATGAGTTTATCGTCCCCTGGTACTCACTGGGATGGTACATTTTAATGTTATGGGAGCAACAAACTAAGTGCCCTATGATATATGAACAATTTATTTTTTTTTTGAACAAGTAATACCTGCGGCAGCAGCACCTACATTTTCTCCTTTCAAAAGCAGAGTTCACAGAGTTCAGAGTCGTGTGTTTGAGCACCATGTTTTCCTCAGTTTAAAAAAAGAAGTTCCAAGGCTGTTAGCAGGTAAAATCCTCGAGTTCTGGTCTATTTATAAAACGCGTGTGCTTTTTAGGGTAATAATGCATGTCACAGCTCCATTCCAGCATTGTAAAGTTTATATGTGCAAGGAGGGCACTATAATGTTTAATTGCCTTGTGCCATGCATAATATCTCCAACACAACTGATCACACTTTGATGTAACTTAAGGGAACAATCTATCTCATTTCTCTGTTGTGACATTTTATAAATTGCCCATTTTAGCCCAAGGCTGACACTTCAGCGCTTATTACTGATTACTGATTGAGTATGGGGGGACGGCATCATTTGGGGAGGGTGTGTGTTTCCTGTTGCCCTGCTTACTTTTTAAAGTGGTTTGATTTGCTTTCACTTTCAAAGCGCTTAGTTGTAAACAGTGCATTGATAAATGCATTTCAAAGGTGGCTTGTTACAGATCCTGGCATCAGCAAAGAAGGCTTGGAATGATGTAAATGATTATGACTTGTTCGTAATTGTTTCTCAAGGACCAAAAGTGAGGTAGGCCAAAGGCTTGCATAAAGTCTGACAACTGATTAAAAGGTCTGTTGACAAAACGGTCAACAAACAAGGTGATTGTTAAAGATACATCCAGTTGTGTCTATCAAGTCAATGCAGGTGGCACAACCTTTCCACGTGTTTCCACATGTGGACCTTCTGTCTTCCTACAAACCTTGTGATGGACGACACTGCGAAATGTTCTGTTCCAACGATAACAGTATCGTTTTGAGCCAAAACAATGTCAGTTGCAGAGATGGTGTTCATTCTATTAGCAAACATTGTAGTCACAAAGTAACATGGTGACATTGCTGTCATACCAGCAACATTTGGGCCCATAAACACTGGATACACAATTTAATTTGCAGACAGAGGTAATGTTTTATGAAAGAAAGTGAATACAGAAAGCGGAATACAGAGTTCTCAGTCCAATTTGACTCTCATCTGTAATGTTCAAATATTTGTTTTTTCACAAGGAGCCTTATAATTCTGTTACACATTTATATAAAACAAGTTGTGCCTAAACAGTTCATTGTTAAACCCCCTGAACACTTTCAAATCTTAAGTATCTATTAAGTTAAATATTCATGATTAAATAAGCAACAATCAAAGTCAGGGTTTGTAAAACATCCTTGAGAATTGTCTTTTATTGAGAGTTTTAAGAGTCATAAATTCAATTAACCTGCAACAGGACTGTGGGTGTGTTTCGATCAGCGTTGACTGACGGTGACGAGCATAAGCAACAAACTTTCATCCCAACTTTCATCAGATTTTGATTCAAATATTACTGAAACCTGATTGGTACATGAAAGTATCTGACATCACCTTTTTCCCACTGAGTTCCCACTTGAAAGCAGTGATAAGAGCGCAGAAAAAACACAAATGCAGAAATCTCTTTAAAACTGTTCTAACTTTGGCAGAAAATGTTGTGTTCATGTAGCACCCCATCACTCAGAAGTTAATTGAGAAAATAGGTTTTAGGGCCTTTACTCTGTCAAATGAGCTAAGATCAGCTCGCTTTGGTGTTTATGGTTAAAACCTTTGACAGTCTCAAGGAAATTGAATCGAACGCAACTGGATTTTTGGTTTTGTCTGTGAAGACGTTTCACCTCTCATCCAAGAGACTTCATCAGTTCGTGCTTGTTTAACCAGGCTAGACTGGCCTCTTGGATGAGAGGTGAAACGCCTTCACAGACAAAACCAAAAATCCAGTTGCGTTCGATTCAATTTCCTTGAGATGACTATGACCTGGATGAATGAGAATATTCACAGGCTTAACCTTTGACAATGCACATTATGAAGGGTGAACACTGTCACAATCAGGTTGAACTCATTCTATTGCTGCTTTGTTTAATTTCTGTTAACTGTTAGAAATTTTTTTTTTTTTTTAGGAAAGACAGATATGAAACAGGAACCACCTCCTAGAATGCCCATCAGAAGAAATCTGTGTGCATCACTGCCACCACAAAGCCCCCGGACCGTTGCCAAGGCCCAAGTGTTTGAAGAGGGCTTGTTCCCACTCCAGTGCACACCAGAACCTGCTCAAAAAACTGTTCAGGCCCTGCCGCTGAGCTCCTGCAGCTCCATGGATCCCAACATGACCTTTGAAATTCTGGACAATGATGACCAAACTGCAAGTAATGCAACCATCATAATAAGCAGCGGTAGTCCCTGTCGAGCATCAAAGTCCACATACTTCTCAGGTCCCAGCCAACTACACCATCCTCCCAAGGCCAATGAGGGGAACCAGATTCCTACGAAAAAGTGAGAAAATATTCGTGTTTGACCTTTTTCTTTCTTATTAGTGTATATAATTATTTAGAAGTTAAGTATAAGTTTGTTTTCGCCTTTCTCTATGATTTCAGTGAAGTTACAAGATATTTTATTTAGCAACACCTTTTGATGTTTTGGAACTCACAACTTTACCTGTGCTCACATGAACACATATTCCATTCTCAAGCATTTAAGCATATATACAGTCCACAAATTGAGCCAGTGGGGGACATTGTCAAAAAAACTGCAGTAATTGACCCAAGCCTTTGTTTATCATTGCTTTTAGAGGATATTTTCTCCCTCCTGAAAGTCAGTTAGATAACATTACAAGTCACTTTTCAGGCTGGCTTGTAATGTGGATTACAGTTCTCTTGACTCTACACACACAGTATATTGGTTCTCTCGGCAGTCCATATGGTGCAGCCTTTTTCCACGCTGAAGTAGTCGTAAACGAATGCATCGATACACCCACACACTGCCCACTGCACTCCTGTGGTACTGCTACAGTAGTGTACACTTCTCCTCACATAAACATGAAATATTGTAAGAAAGACTAGCAAACACTCCTCTTCATGGGAACTGAGATTTTAGGGAAAATGCCAAAGAAAATACTGCTGTCGCAGCAGAAACTACAACTGATTTAACATCATAATGTAGACGTACATTCTTTTAAGTTCAGAGGGAAAAAATGCAACAGCACCATTTGTCGCACTTTCTTGTCTCCCGCTCACCAAACAATTTATCTCAACATGCACTTTTCAGCAATGGAGATTAGCCAAGGGGTGTTTTTAGCTGGTAAAGCCGAACTACACAAGTGAGCAATATTAGTATCATTACAATTAACCTCTATGACATACAGAGCAGTTAGTTGGCAGCAAAAAAAAATCACATTTTCTGCTGGACAGATGCCATTAATCACGTTTTCTTAACAGCAACTGCTATCTGATGTAGAGCACATGCCTTTGTATTTCTCAGTTTTTCATGTGCTTCTGATCCCTCTCTCTGGGCTGCACTCACAATCACCCGGATGTCTCATGCATCAAAGATTGATTTGATCTAATATTGTTAATGTCTTGACAAGCTAGCAAATGACCAATCAGTAGCCAATAGTCTACCAGCAGATAATTCGTTAATCACTGAGTTCTTGTCTAGACAAGAGAATAAGAGACACAAGTTAAGGTGGGTAGATGTGCATGGCTCCAGGAAGCAGCATAGATGGTGACAAAATCCCTTCAAAAACATACATCACATAACGTATGTAAACATATATTTTGACATTTCACTAAAATAATTGATCCACTATTCATGTCACAACACTTCATGAGGGTTGAAATCGGAATTTACTCCATCAGGAATGTTTGAATTAGCTGTTTTGAAGCTTTTAATAAGAATAGCAAACAAATTGTGAATGCCATTAACTCTCTTAATGGAGTTTAAAACATCAGGAACATCCCCACTTATTATTCTTGATGTTTTCTTGAAGAAAAATTGGTACAGAGTGAAATACACTCCTTATGTCACCCATGCTAATCTTGGCAAAATGCCTAACTCTATGACACAAGCACAGGGAGTCAGCATTGGTTCAATCTTCAACCCGGACAGTTCTTGTACCACACATTTTGAATTAAACATTGCTCCCCGAAAGCATAAATTATAAAAAATTTTAAGCAAGCCTTGGTGCAGTACACAGGACATTTTAAGATTTGCATTAGGAAAAATAATCCATTTATTTCATTCAGAAACATCTATTGCATATTTAAAAATCGGTTCAGAAGGAAACTAACACGGGCATCTCTCGAATCAGTTCCATAAAATGTTTAAGAACAATCTTAAAACACGTCCCTCTGGCTGCCCACTGAAAGTTTCAAAGCAATTGAGGAATTCTGTGTAAAAGACACTCAGTGTGGATGGTAACTAAACCATTCAAAAGTGGTAAATCCCCCAAACCTTATTCAAAACAAGACAGAGACTAGAGTGCAAACAGTATAAGTATTCTCTCCAGCAGCAAGTTTCCAGACTGGAACATTGGGCCAAGAGGCTTAAGTCAGTTGAGCTGAGCAGCGTCATGGTGTCTTCAGCTGGAAGTGGCAAACAAAATAGGAAACGTTTCAAGCTGTAGCAGCAGAGAGGGTTTGTATTGGTGAATGATGCTCCCAGCAGCTTCACATTAACACGTGTATTATTTCATTTGTTGGATAGATTTGCTCCTAACCAACCTCAAGATCAAAATACATTGCCTAAGTCGCAACACAAATGAATCAAATTGCTTGAAAACACTGTTTCATGAAGAGATGTTTTTCCTCAAATACTAAAGATCGAAGCTAATCCAGACTTTATGAGAGCACTTTGCAACAGTTTTCCTTTGAGACTTGAGCAGGTGTTTTTAGAAAGCAAGAACCTTTGTATATATTTCTCAGTACAAGGCTGTTGTAGATGGTTTTAACAGTGTAAATGATGAACGCAAATTTAGGAGGAGACTCAACCTCTTCAAGAAACTTGGTGCATTAGTTTTACTCTGACAACTGTTCCCTGGGCAGGGTTCATGCAAAGTGTAGCAGACGGGGACACTAGAGGGAGAAAAAGTTTCAAGTGACTTTGACAGTTTAACTGTTTGTGTTTGGAAGACATAAAGTGAAAACAGCAACACCAATAAAACAAATGTAGAGACCTGGCTGAGTAACCAAACAAAAGCAAAGTTAATTACATAATGCTAATTATAGGTTCATGTTCATTACATAAAAGGTGACACAGATTTCACCAGGTTGATTTCCCTCTGGTTGGTTGTTCTGTGTCCTGCAGTGGAATATGTGCTCACTTTGGGTTTAGCTTTGGAGCTAAAGCAGTGCCAGAGATTAAGTTTGGAGCAGCTTACTGGTTGCAACTTATCCTCAATTATGTGCTTGTTAATATAAACCTCAGATCAGCAAGTATGGACATGTTAAAGGATTTTGAGCGACAAACTGATTAGGCTATATGGGGTTAAAAGATGTCTAATATAACTTAATGCCAAGTCCATCCTTGCCTGAGCTGGAATCAGTCAAATCTGAAACTTACAGACGATTAATGTATGAAATCTGGAGGATGTTTAAATAACATGCATGTGTATTTAGAAAAACGAAAAAAGGAACACCCAACCACATCCCATCACTTCAACAGTGATTTACTCATTTTATACCTGGAGGTGCCATGGAGGAAAAAATGCTTCAAAGTTATCTGAGAGACAACAACATTTGCATATCCAAATTTCTGAATGCAGCTGCATCGAAACAAAGCATCAAATATCAAAGTTCACATTTGTATACATGTAGCTTTTGCAATACAACACAAAGAAAACGATCAGTTATAAACTATTTTATTTTCGTCTGATTTTGAATACAAAGGGACATGTTTCTTATTCCCATGTGAAGTCCAAACAGCGGAGATGTAATGGTAACGTGAACCTTTGCTCTGTAGACAACAGATCCCGTCTTTACAAGATGTGAGACGAGCCAACCCGACCTACATGGACATGACGTCTGCTGCACAAGGAAAGCGTAAATTTAACCGGTAATGTGCCACTGGCTTTTTCTCTTTATATTCATGTAAATCTTATTATACACTGGCAGTGATTAAACTGCTTCGACATATGATTATTATTATGATTGTTTGCTTTTTATGAGGGAATCCAGTTATTGATGTTGTGTTTTATTCACTGTTGCAGCATCAAAGAAGAGTTAACACAGGGTCTCTCTGCGCCGAAGCGTATGAAGAAAGACCCCTCAGTGACCCGGAGACCACTCAGAGTGCATCGTTTTGCTGGTGAGTGTCAACACAAACAAACACAGTTGAAGAAGACATTCAGACACTAAAGACAAAATACATAAACAGTCATAACAAGTCACACTACAGACGTGTCATGGCCGTGCACACATACACAGGATTTTTTGCGAAATGGGTGTATTTTTTTTGATGAAATTTTAGTTTGAACAAACCAGAATGTTTGTTTTTTCACTGTGGTGAGTTGCTGTAAGACTTTTGAACCAAAATGATTTTGTTTTGTATGTCTTTCATAACTCCAAAGTGTACCTGCTGTATGTGTGTAACAGAATCATGCTTTTTATTTCTTCACATTATATGTGGCTTCATGGATCAGTGGGATACAAAGTCATCAGCTTTGGGGGGTTTCGCCTTAAATATGAAAAATAATTACTGTCTTTAAAGAAAGTGATAAAATCCTCCCAAATGTTGTAATGCATTATTGCTGCAAATGATGTATGCTTGTGCAACAGGCAGATAATGCTCTGTAAACTAGCTAATATTTGAGCTTTGCATGTTTTCATTTTATTATTTTAAACCATAAGAAGTTTTACTGGTACCTACTTTAAATGAGGGATTAAGCAAAACGACGTAATTCATGTTAATTTATTCTCTATTATCAGTAGGATACACAAATAGGAAGGGGAAAAGAATCAACTCAGATAAATACCAAGCGATTTAGCTATCAGGGACATAGAAGTGTAGTTCTGCTCATTCTTGATACTATTCCTTGTTTGGTGTCTGTCCTCAGGTTCGGAGGAGAACAAGCCTCAGAGAGTTGTGAGGAGCGTTTCTGAAGGAAACCTCAGCCAGCTTGAACCTCACAAATCAAAGTCCCTTTTCTATAAAACATCCCAACAGTTCAAACGAGTGACCAAACGGATGTAAAGCAACAGCGTGTTCAAAATAGGACATTTTTCTTTTATGAACATTTTCACTCTCCACCCTTTTCCGTCCGTATTCATCTTTTCAAAATATTTTCTCAAAACCTAAAAAAAAAAATGGTTCATTGTGTAGGTTTCTCAACACAAATGTTAATGTAATGAGACTAAATGTCATGCAAGTTGTATTATTTTGTCATGCTCTTCGATTTAGCCTTTCACTGCAGTGAAATTTTACTTGACTGTAAATAAACATTGTATAGTTATTGCTCATCTGTTTAGATTATTCTTTGATAGTTTAAGGACCAATTTTTGCCTACCCTTAGATTTTAAGATATTTTTTAAAATTCATGTACACACTAACAGCAAGAAATAAAACAACATGTCCTGTGGATGTTCTGTGTTTTATGTACTTCATGTACTTTGCACTATTCTCTAAAACTGATCGATCTGGTAGATGACCACATTTCCTGGGGCAGCTAATATCAGAGGTAGAATAAACCTAAAATGGAGGTATGGAGGTAAAAACAAACTGCTGTACACTGAGCTGTTTGTATTTTTATGCTTTATTCTTTTATTTCCTGTTGTACAGTTGATAACATGGAGGTATAGATATTTCATAATAAAACTGCTTGTAACAGATTCTGTGGCTGTTTTTCAGTAAATAAATCCATTTCTAAAATGTAATATATCCTTTATTTTGCTCTTGATGTTGAGTCTGAATGTGGTTTTCAATGAAGTGTGGGTTACAAGATGTTCCAACGATAAATAAGTGACGTACGACAGGCTCGGGGAAGGGGAAAAAATACAATGGCAAGAAAAATTGAACTGACCTAGGAGTGACTCACAGCATAACTCACAAAGATAACTTTGTCGTTGTCTTGCTATCGAAAAAGCAACCGTTTCGTATGCTTTTAGGAAAAAAAGGTGAACCCCAAGTGCAGTGATTGATAGGATGCTATTTGTCTCTACCAATGCCTCGTGGGGATTCTGCATGATGAGTGAGTTTCACCATTCAACAGAACAGACTCCACATTCAGTATTGACAGAGGTGTTACCACTAGCTCAAATACTGCTGTCCAAAACTTCAGTTAAGATTCACATTTTAAAACAATCAAAGGGTTGAAAATTAGTCAAAATCAGTCTTTTTGACCAACCAGGGGTACTTGTACGCCAGCCCTATTTTTTGGATACATGAATGCGCCCGCCTACGTGCAAAAATATACTATCAACACATTTCAATTCATACCGAGAACATTTGGCCTGGGACAACAAAGAAACAGAAAAATTACTAACCATTGTAATGTTTTTTTTAATCATTCTCCGCCGAGAAACAATAAAATGCCAACGCACAGTGGACAGGCAATGGATTGCATTACTTGGTTAAACAGACCAGACCTGGGTTGCATCACATGGCAATTATGAACACGCCCACAGCCTCAGATGTTGGTCTTACGGAAAACATAGCAAGACAACTTTTCCAACAGCTACTCTAAACACAACACCCAAGACTTGTGTTTATTAGACACAGATTATCACAAAATATTATGCACGCATAAACACGCACGTTGATAAGTGCTACTAACAGTGTAAATGCCTGTTATTTATTTCAGGAACCAAAATACGCAGGAAAATATACGTTTATACAGAAAAAATACAATGGCACCAAAAAGTTTGATATTTTAGAGCTCAACCTAAATTTCTCAAATGAGGTTTTCTGGGGAGCTCATGTCTCTTTTCAGCCCCCCGTAGGCCCCCTGTATTTCTAACCCTGGATAGACAGCCGAAATAGTTAGCTAAAAGTAATGGATAAACGATTGAAATAGCTAAAATCAATGGAAAATGTATTGAAATGTCCAGCTTTATTAAGTTAAGTTATAATACTATGAATGCAAACCTGACCAAACCAACCTAAACACTGACAATTCAATTGTAAGAAAAAGAAATACTGTGTTAATATCCACTTTTATATGATAAACAGTGTTAAATAACATCCAGTTTGACATCCATTCAGAAGAACCTGACTGTATTGTGGATGAAGGGGTACTCGAGCTCATCTGATTGGGCTGTGGGGGTACGTTTGGGAACCACTGCTAAAAACCACTTTCAAAGATATTTTAGGCTTTTCCTGTGTTGCATTTTTAGCCTGATCAAATGTGAAGAATTGCTGGGAACAAGCTTTTATTAGAATTCTATACTAAAAAAACGAACGTCAAAAAATACCTCCCAGATCTCTGATGAGGGTGGGACCTCATCGCTCTGTCTGGAGAAAACTAGACTTGTCACTTTGAATTCAGTCTTGCAACTTTCAGTGGCACAGCATTCAGTGTGATCTTTATTTTTAGCTCAGGAGCTCAATGCATATATCAGCACTGTACTGCGCAAGCACTGACACCCTCTCATGCTCTCATTCACAAGAATCTCTTCATTGTGTGTGTGTGTGAGAGAGAGAGAGAGAGAGAGAGAAAGAGAGAGAGGGGGAGAGAGAGAGAGGGAGAGTGTGTGCGCACACAGGGAGGCAGGTCTTGGCTAAAGTTTATTAACTTTCTCTTAGCCAATGGGGCGCCTTGTGCGTTTTTCCTGCTGACCAATGGGACAGATTGAGAGGTTGGAGGTGGGTGTTGCTTAGCAACTGCAGGTAGAATCTCAGATCATGTCGGACCCATTGTTTTATCTCGCCTCCCTGAGAGACATTACATGCTATGTGTTGTGATTTGTTAGTAAAAAAAACACCTCTGTGCAAATGCGTCACAAAGTTGTTAACTCTATTTTTGTATTGTTAAACAAAGATCACAGTGACTTTAATGGCATTTCGCCCTCAAGTCAGAGCACTTTTAATTGATTGTCATTATGTTACTACATGTCTTATTTTCACCGCCGAGTCACTGGAGCACATACAAGCCGACTTTGATTTTATTGTTCTGTTTTTTTTGCTCCTGATTGCAGGGATGATAACCTTTTCTGAACCTCACGCAGAGCCAGAGATGAGTGGTTATAAACATAGACGACAGACAAGGCTGCTAAAGCAAAAGATTCTCCATGTTGATGAAACGTCAGCTTTTGCTTTTTGAAGCGTTTGCAACATTTAACCCAACACACACCCCCCAGATACCATCACACTAACACACACACACACACACACACACACACACATAAAGCACCAATGCTATTAGTTAAGACTCGTTGTTGTGATTCCGATTCAAGAAACCTTGAGTGTTGGCCTAAATGAAAGTGAGAGCATGTTTTGGTAAATGCAGTGTTTGAGCCTTCATGCTTGTGCACGGCCGGGAAGAGAGACACCGACTCCCACATACAAATATAAGCATATGATCCCTCCTACAATGTTCCTGACTCCCACAAGGCAGCACGTCACAGCTGTGAACTTTTCGTCCCCTGTCTAATTAGATGACCTGATATCTTACAGCAATATGTCACAGTGGAATAACTCGCGGAGAGCTGACCACCAGCACTGTCTGTCCTTTTACCACTAATAGTGTCGCTCGGTGGCTTTTGTTTTACCTCTGTTAGCCTAAAATTATGTGTGTGTGTCACCTGAAAATAAATATACATGCTCAATGCACACACAGCTTCCTGCGTCTCATGTCGATGTGAACACGCTGAAAAATGAAGATTCACGTTTCAGATTCAAGCAGCGCTTTAAATACTTGTCAAGAGCAGCCTTGAAATGTATTATTTCATGCTCCTCCGCACTTCTTTTTTTGGGGGGGTGCATTTTAGGATGGTTCAATTAAATAAAAAAATAGAAGACAAAAAAAAGAAAGGATTAAAAAGGGAAAATCTGTGACCTGTGAGTGTGCTGTAGTGGAAAATGAACTGTATTTTAATTTTCAGTCGAAAATATAGCATCATAAGCGAGGCACAAAAGTGTTGCTTTTGCTCATTGCCCCGTCCCGTGATGCTAAATGCAAATATTTAAATGGGGGTTATGGAAATTCCTGGGATGCACCCTGGGTTTGGCATGTAAAGCAGGTCCAAGAAGATTCTTATTTGCACCACGTACATTTGTGTCCAGGACATCCAACAGTGAAGCAAAGGAACAGACGTACAGAGACAGAAGTATAAAATAAAAATTTAGCTGTATTGTCCACAAAATTGGGGCACATTTGGGGAGATTCTTCAACTCAAAAGGCCGTCAAACACAGTGGTTCTGGATAAGGTAAGCCTTGATAGCTTACACTTTTACAGAGATTTAAACTAGGGCTGAAATGATTAGTTGATTAACCGATCAGTCAGTCGTCAGAATGGTTTTAGTTATTTACTTGTTTTTCTCTGTTTTTTCTTCTTCTGGGGTTTTGGACAAAAGTAAACATTTGAATTGACAAATGTCCTCTTTTTTAACAAAAGGATCAGATTTCGTATAAGTACTAGTAGTCTTCGATGATGTTTTACATAAACATGCCATTTTTAAAATGAGTGCCTATTTATATGTGTGGGGGAAAAAAGATAAAGACAGCAAAGAAGTTGTTTGGTTGACTTTAATAAAATTAGGCCCTGTCGATCTGAGCTAACAACAAACAACCATCCTCAAGGACATCATATGTATACTGTCTGTCACGTACAGAAAGAAAGAGACATCAGAGGAAACTTGATGGCACACAACATTTTTTATTCTCAGTCAAATGGTTTCTTTTGCAGAATAGCTACAAAAGAAATTTTCCTACTAACGTGCATATTTAGTTACGTGTTTGTCCTCATTTCTCTCCCAGCTGTTTGTTTTCAGAAGTGTTTCACGTTATAATCTTGCTCCACATTTTGCTCGGCAAACAAATTTTGTGAGAAAACAACGTGGCAGCAAATACCTGGCTCCCTTTATCAATACACAGCTGACTGTTGGCAGGACCTTGTGCAGTGGTTACAGTGGGGGATGGGTGAGATTTACAGTTTCCTTTACCAGGTAATGTCTCCTGTTGTGAAACAATGTGACAGAAAATCAGTACAGCTGTGATGGCTCAGCAGTGTTCTTTGCCCCTCTACGTTCTCCTCCAGGAGCTTATCCAAAGCCCACCTCAGATGTACTGTATGTAGCCTGTGGATGACTCATCCTCAGGAGAATGAGCTGTATGGTGCAGGTAGCCTTGCAAATAAACATTTCACGATTTGCAGAGCCTACTGAAGTACTTTGCTGACTTACAGTCTGAACCCACAGACCGCAAATACAAACCCTGACAAACCAATTCTGTTTTATCCTGTCTGTAAGGCACACAGTGTTAAATATCCTCTCGTGTTAATGTGTCCCTCCTGTGTCACACATGTAATGACTATATCACTAAAACACACAACAGTGAGACATCAGTTAAGGCTCCAGCATTTTTAGTCATTTTGTTTATTGAAACGGCAAATTTGTCATCATTGCACCAATTGCCATGGAGACCGGGTTAAGTCCCAAACCTACTGGTATTATACAGTGCATGAGTGTATGCTCATTACCCTTTACCGCAACTTCTAGGAAACACTGCACACTGAGTGGATGGGTGACTCCACCTCTGTAAGATGGTTTAGGGAATATGCAGGCATTCAAATGATCTTTGCTTCCCGGCTGCCTTTCACACCTGTCCCCTTCAAACGCCCTGTAAAGCCTCCCTCGTCCCTCATTCAGTTTGCAGCATCCGGTTGCTCTGTCGTCTTTGCTTGTGTGCTGTTTATATTATAAAGTTTGTCACTGATGGGGGGGGGGATTCTCCACCTGATGACGATGGAGCTTAAGTGATGCTTTAATGAGAGCTGTGTCTAAATGCCTTTGATTTAAATGAGACTTTATTAATCCATGTGGCGAAATTTGTCCCTTGCATTCCTCCTGTGCTACATATTTAGGAGCTGTGGGCAGGGCCTGGGGACGAACCCTATTTTTGAGGCCTGGGGCTGCAAATGGTAGGAATATTATCCCTAATGCCCAGCATGCACGTCCTCAGGGGCAAATAATATGAGTAGAGCAGTGTTTTTTGGCTTGTGACCCATTAAAAGCTACATCCTCTTGAGACTTTTTGTCACAGAAGGGTGATTAAACCTTCTCAGATTGTTTTATTTTAACACTTTTAGAGGCTTGAAATCCAGTGATTCATAATAACAAGCAAATATTAGAAGAAAAAAAATATTTTGTGTAGTAGGAAAAAAGAAATTCTGCTTTCTTATCCTGTTAGCCATCTCGTGACCCCTCAGATTCACCTTGCGACCCCCTTGGAAAGTTCTGACCCCCAGGTTGGGGACCACTGCTATAGAGAAACGTCACACAAGAAGCGCAATTTTTATTTTGACTGAGGACCTACTTTCTGTGGTGCTAAACACTACACCCGACTGTGCGCTGGGGTGTGGCAAAGTGAATTTGTGAGTAGTGAGGAAAGAGGACCTTGGACCCTTGGATCCATCCTGACATCCTCTTTATTCAGGCCTTGTTTGTCCTGTTTCAAATAAAGTTAGAGCCACCACACATCCACGTTACGCCCACACAGGTGTTGTCACTTGTTTTGCCGGATTAGCCCTCCTCTCAGGACTGTGTGGGTGTGTGCAGACTGTGCTTGATTCACATCTGCATCACTATCTGTTAGTTTTGTTGCACCTGTTAGGGAACTAAAACTTGACACTTTTATCATTGTTATTAGTATGTAGGAATGGTTTGGTCACCTCAGGTAACAGAGTTGCAAAGTGGGAGAAGTTGCATTAATGTTTTCGCCCACTGTAGCCTACATTTCGAAGTTTCTTTTTATCTTCTTTGTTTCTCAACACAGAAGCACATGTTTCATTGACAATTTAACATTAGGTTTATGTTATCTCCATCAGTTTTCATTATTTCATATGCATTTTTGAAAGTTCAGTTTGACTTATGGCCATAAATACTACAATACCTGTGAACCTCAGCCACCACTGGTCGGGAGAATAAGAACAAAAATTAAAACATTTTCTGCCCATCCAAGTCTTGAAAGTGCTCTAACTCTTACAGGACTTTTACTTCTGGCACCCTGAAATAACTCCTCCCTCTCTTCACCCCACTTTAACCTGAGCGGAGGCCCAATCAGCCGGAGTAACTGAAAACACCAACAAGTCCTCCAAATTAAACGACAAAATACATCGTTTGTCCACGCCCTCTGGAATGACACATAGAGGCCTTTTCTGATCTGACGGCCCGATCAGCAGGACGACATCATTTGTCTGTTTCTTCAAGAAAAAAACATTAATGTTGAAAAATTAATCAATTTTATGATGTGTTTGGTTAGGTACAAAATCACCTTGGTTAGCTTTAAGGAAAGATTATGGTTTTGCATTAAAATAAGTACGTAGTTAAGGTTCGGGAAACATCGTAGTTTTTGGCTAAAATGACTGCTACTTTAAGGTTAGGGGACCTTCGTCGTCATGGTTATATTTAGGACTGTGCAATATGACGATATATATCGTGTGACGACTACGTCTATTGTTTCATATTATGCTCTACTGTTTATTTTGTTGTGTCGCAAATCACACTCTGTACAGCAAAATGTTTCGTCATTTGGACAACACTTTGAGGAGAGTGAACGTGACACAGGTAATTCAGAATGGGAGAAGGACTGCAACCAGTCAAGGCAAAACGAGGAGCTCGTACCTAAAAGAGGGGCTACTTATGTCACATGGATGTGGTTTGGGTATGAAAAGTCTGACACAGACCTAAAAAAAAAGTTCGGTTTTCATACACAGCCCTGGCTCTGTAAACGGGAAACAAATAGTGCGACTCGGGTAGAGCCACCAGCCCAGGCCGTCAAATACCAACGGTTTAGCGTTTCCACTAAACACTTCTGTATAATATGTCACAACTCGTGCTTGTACGCAGGACAAACTAATGCTGTGCGTTACTTGCACAAGTTTGAAGGAGCACTGTGTATTTGTTTTGCTTTTGAGTTCAAATATCAACAAGCTTTCTCCAGTATCGTAGACTACACCTTTAAGGTGTATTGATTGATTCACGACATCGACTCACGCATTGAGTAACATGCTAGAAAACATTACACCTTAAAAGTTTCTCATAGCTGCCGGTAGCCTTTGAGCGGCACAGTGAATCAAATTATTTTTTCTCCAGTCTATAACTAGCTAATGTTAACTAGCATGGTCAGTTATAGTTGACTAATGCATGTAAACTTGCCACCGTAGGAATGGTGGTTACATAACCTTCAAAACGAGCCACAACGTAACCGTCATATATGCGCTCCGGTACTTAAACAAATACCACTACACCTCTGGAAATGTGCTATATCGTAATATGTATCGTTATCTGGATATGAAAGGACCTATATCGGGATATGAGATTTCAGTCATATCGCACAGCCCTAGTTGTATTAATAACCACGTGGTTAAGGTTAGGGGGCGTTTGTGGTTGTTGGAAACTCCTCCTCCCTGAGACACCTGACGTCCTCCTTTTCTCACGAAGTAATTCTTAAGGCCACTAGAGGGCTCTGTCACTTGAACATAAACATATATCGTTTTGGGACACTTGCTGAAGAGACGGATGCTGTTGTTTGTCTTGCGAGGACAGTCTCGAAAACACCTGTGAGAGTACATGAGTTGTGTGTTTAGCATTTTCTATAAATCATCATTCTGAACGACCCTCTGATGTGGTATTCAGAAGTTTGTAAGTGGAAACTTTCTGTTAGCTCTGACAGCTCTCAGTTCATTTAGCCCATTTAAGTTATTTTTAAAATGTTGTAATCAATTTTTATTGACTTTGGTTTCATTGTAAAATGCAACATCAACAGTGCTGTAATCCTCTTGAATCCCAAGCTTACTTTGACATCCATTAAAAGGCTTCACTGTGACAGCTAGCTTGCTTGCTAGTAATGTAGCTAGCTCTGCTTCACTTCTGGGACTGCCAATAATTGCATTCAACATCAACATTGTCGGTTTCTGGTGTTAAATAATACATTTTTCTAGTTGTTGTAGCATGTTTATTTGGGATCTTTTGTGTTTGTGCGCAAGTCTGGCATAATACTGTCATCGATGAAAACTGACATGTACAGGAACATATTTTACTGTTCCTGTTAAGTGTCATTTTGTAAATAATGTCAATTTCTATTCAAAATTTAGATCTCTGTCACGACAATTTGACCTTTGCTGAAAGGTATTGGTATGTAAAAAGTACATAAAAATATTATTCTATTTTATTTATCTATTTACTGTTATAATTCTTTTAATTTTCTGTGTGTGTGTTTATATATCGCCTCTTGTGTTCTTATTTATGGTGGAAAACTATGAAAACCACTAAATATATTCAACTAAAAGGTATTATTACACCTTTACATGCCCTTATGGCAGTTTTGTGAATCATTTCCTTGTATGGTGGTAGAGTTTAAGTTTTATAAAGATATAACAGTGATTTTACACCATCAATATGATAACACTGCTGAAAGCATTCTTTCCAGACACACCTCTGCATGACATTATTAGTTAAATGACACTTAATGACAACAATCATAAACAATCATGAAGTTTGAGATCATGTCAGTTTCCATGACAGTTTCCATGATAGTGTAATGCCAGCCTTATGCACACCCCTTCAAATAACGTGTTACCATGGATATTATAGTAGCTATATGTGGGCTGGATTTCTGCAGATAGAGCTTAATTAAATTTTCTCCTGCCTACCATGGCCTTTAATTTTAAAAACCTGCAAAAACTTGCACCTGCTTTGTAGAGATGAAACACCTCCACTTAAAACCAGCCTTCACAAAGCGTGTGAACTTTAAGAAATCAGGCACAATGCGCAACCGGCCACGCTTATCATATCTCCTCCCACTTTCTGTGCGTTCCCCCCTCAGATGCATGTGGGAGGGAGGCGTGCTTCACTGCTGACACACAGAGGGCTTCTCTGTAAGACGACAGGAAACTGCACTTCCAGGCCAAAGTGCCTGTTTGATAAATAACACGCGTGGCTCCGGGCGCACAATGCGTCTCAAACACCACTCAAAATGCGGCCCTCAGTATGTGTGTCTCTCTGTACACACACATACTGTACACAGCCACACACTCTCTCATGCTCTCACACTCATACGTACTATACACACAAACACTAGGTCTCTCTTTCTCACCCTTTCTCTCTCTCTCTCTCTTCAATGATTAAAAAACAATATCCAGTTTATAACTGCAAGTTAGTCAGACACCCACACTCATTTGCAGTGAAAGGCAAATGACCCTGGTGATGAGTCACTGCATTCACTCAGAGATTCGCTTTATTCAAATCTCTTAAGGCAGAGTGAAGCAGTGGTTCTCGCCATTGTGCCTCTGAGTGAGCTCAGGTGTGCCTTGACGTTTTTCTCAAATGTAAAANNAAAAAAAAAAAAAAGTCAAGCAAAAATAGCACATAACGTCATTAAAAATCCACTGAAATCAGACTGATGATTTCCCAGCTACACACATACACACACCTTACAGTTTAAAAAAAGGGCTCCCTTCTCCTGTGATCATACTGGGCTGTATATAATATTTCCAGCCAATCAATTAGGTGTTTCTCGGAAATTAGTTTCTTGGGTAAACGTGTCATTATAATGAAAAGAAGCAAGACTGGCAGGAAGAATAAATGTGCTCTGTGAGGCAGCTAAGAACCGCTGTGATAATAATTATGGCAGTGGCGACTGTCTTTTATTCATTATGCGTTTCATTGCATGTACAGAAAACTGAAATTGTGAATTCTTCTTCTCTTCAACCAGGAATCCTCAATAACTAAAGCAAATGTATTATTATTCAGATTTAGAAACGTCTGCTTACAACCCCTCATTTCACGTGGTAATCGAGTTTTTTCCACCAAAGAGGGATTTTCCCTTCATGAATTGTTTATTTTGAATAATTTATGGAAGCCTGAAAAGGTAAAACTATCCAGTATTTAGAAATAAAAAGCAAAGGTTGGAGAAAAGTCTGAAAACAACATATTTTTGTGTGGCTGAACTTGTTTTGTTTTTTTATCATGTTAATCATCTCAAGACCCCTCAGATTTATTTTGAGACCCCTTCAGGGGTCCTGAACCACAGGTTGGGAACCACTGCCATCGGTTATATAAAAACAGGTTTTGGTAGAAACTGTAAGTTATGGTTTCTTTATCGCATTTAGTAGAAAATATTTTTAGAAAAAATAACCTTTTGGGCAAATATACTGGAATGAACATCATCAAGACATTTGTGCGACTGCAATAATGGATAAATATTACAATTAGACGTGAAACGATTAGACTGTTGATTAGTTGACTGACATAAAATTAACCGGCAACAATTCTTATTATCAATTAATTCTTTGAATGACAAAGATTGGGGCGTAGACGGCCAACATGATGGAGAAGGTCAGCAGGTTGAGAACGCCCCAGAACACCAGGTAGCTGCGGCACCGGTCCCAGCTTCTCAAATGTAAAGTTTGTTTTCTGTGATAGTAAACTTTGGGTTTTAGACTGTTTGGACAAAACCAGCTATTTGAATACATCAACTTGTGCTATGGCTTTTTTTTATATTTCATATAAATTTCACAAACTATTAACTGAGGAAATAATCAGCAGATTGATTGATAATTAAATAACTTTTAGTTGCACTCCTAATTAAAATATTTATAAGACTTCAACCAGGAAACCTCCACAGCATCGTACAAATCATTTTGATGAATGTTCAGTATGTTTTAGTTTGTACTTGGATGGACTTTGGTTGTGTGTGCGTGTGTGTGTTTTTGTAGTTGTGAGTCGTGTCAGAGTGTGTGCGGGCGGTAAGACTACTTTCTTCTTACTTTCTTCTTGGCATGGAAAAACTTTCTAAGCGTTCTAGTGATTTATTTCACAGGAATGTAAGAGAGGCAGGTGACAGATGTTGAAAGAAATGGAAAACCAAAACGGACAGAGATTTCCTGAGGCAACAGCAAAACGTGTCCAGTCTGTCTGACCACAGTTTGTGCAAAAAAAAACCCTGAATGAACCTGAGACTCATTTTTGGGCATTAGGCCTGAGGGCTGCAAGTGTTATCTGGCTGCATCAAGTTTACTTTGTTTAAGAAAAGAAAGAATAGTGGAGTGTATGGGGGAGGGAGTGTAACGGGAGTCTTTAACAGGGAGTAAAAGGGACTGAAAGGATTTTGATCCAGTGATATTATATATCTGTCCTGGTCAGGGCAGACAAAAGCACACAGCAAACCACCAGAGAGCAAAGCATGTCATCTGAATAGTATGTCTTCTTTGCAGTGTTGTACATCCAAAGGCTTTGTGTGCCTGAATTTGGCTGGTAGAAGGCACAAAGGAGGCAGTTTGTTCGCCCCTGACAAGTGTGCTTTTATTTGCGGCGGCCCTTTGATGTATAGAGAAACTTTGGCTGGGATATCCCTCACAGACAAATGCACGAGAAATCCCACTCCTTTGTATTATCCTTAACAATTCCCTCACCATTCACTGCAAAGCTTTTATTCCCTTTAAGACCTTTATTTTAAACTTTGTGCCTACTGTCTGTCAACTGTAATGGGGAATCTTGTTTGACTTTATTGTACAGACAGGGGGGAGTTTGATGGGAAGTTGGGGGCATGCAGTTCAGATATGAAAAAACATCACCTGACCATGTGACATTGTTTATCAAGAAGGTTTGGTGTTTATAACATTTTGACACCATTTAGACAGTCAAGAAGTGTAAAAATATGAAAATCTATGATAACTTCTTCAGCGGACGGAGTTGTCATGAAATTGTAGATGTTTAAATTCCCATTTTGCTGAGCAGTATAAAGGAATAGTTGGAGATACATGTGAATTTGCTCTCCCCTGCCAAGAGTTAGATAAGCTCGATACCACTCTCATATCGGTACAGTAAATATGAAGCTACCGCCAGTAGCCAGTTAGCTTAGCTTAGCTTAGCTTAGCTTAGCGGAAAGACTGGAAACAGGGGGAAACAAAAAGGTAACAAAATTCACCTACCAGCACCTCTAATGCTCACTAATTAGCACGTTATATCTTGATGTTTAATTTGTACAAAAAACAACGTGTAAAAATGACACGTTGTGGTTATACGGGGTCTTATGTGCCGGACTATTTCCTGGCCGGGCGCAGTCACGTCCTGGAGTATTGCTAGGCAACCAGCGGAGACTCAACATGCCCTTTTTATGTTTCCGTTATTATATTAGCTTATTTTCACTGATTGTCTTTCGACGTGACAGTGTGGAAAACTCCAAAATCATTTTTATGCATGACTTGCTCCAAACTAGAGCCCAAACAATACTGGATTTTTGAGGCTGTAACCGATATCATTATTTAAGAGTTTGAAAACTCCACTAACAATATGTTGGCCAATATTTTATTTGCATAGACACACAACAGAAACAAACATCTCTGATAAGAAACAGAAACAAAGACTTTACACACTTTACAAACCAACTGGTCAATGCTCACTGGTGGACAAACAAAGTAATGGTGACACTGTTTCTAATTACCTCCAGCATATCGTCTGCATGCATGTATTGCAATTCCTTGTTAATTATTGGCTGACATATACACCGATACTGATGTATCTGCAATCGGCTTATATTCTCCCAGCCAGTTTATCAGTCTGGCTCTATTTCACTCTATTTGTAGTGGCATCAAGATGTGTGTTATGTTGCATTCAAAAGCTGTTTCATGAATGGAAGAGTCCATCAGACCTTCTCTTAAAGTACACACTGCAATCACAAAATAGAAACTGGACATTATTTTGATTCCTCTGTATTAATTTTCCAAGATAATAATATACACTGAGGTTTACGCGTATGGTAAAAGTAAATCACATTATGTAATCTGAAATAACAAATAAATGAGAAAACAGTCTCACCAAAAGGTCCATTCAGTAGCTGTGCTGATGAAGATCATGTGATATGATCGAAAGCTCCAGAACAGCTACTAAACTGACCTTGTGTTGAGATTGTTTCCTCAACCGCTGAGTTTTACTTTCAGAATAAGAGTTTGAGTAGGTGTTAAAATCATTTTCCAGTTTAGTTTAAAGTTAAAATCATTGTTGAAACAGCCACACATTGCTTCATGTTTGATGAGCAAACTATTAGCTTTGAGTGTAATTCCAAACATACACTTTTATTAATTTAACCGGACAAGGGGAAGAGAAAGTTCACACACTCACATCTGGGAGCTGCCTAGTCTACTGCCACAGCCTCGCACTGTTGTTACTGAGCAGTTGGGACTTCAGTGACTCTGTGCAACAGCACTTTGACAGTTGCTGTTGAGGCAGAGCACAGTGTTACTTCCCTGCACAGCTTTCGTCAGTCAGTCCGGGGATTTGAACTGCCAGTTTCCAAGTCACGAGCCTCCACCTCCTCTGCAGCCTGCCGCTACTGTCTTTTATACCAGACGACCAGTGAAAGAGCTAAAACTCTTGACCCATCCATTCCTGGGCGCCCACAAGTGCTTAAGCAGATAAAGATTATATTCATCACATAGGCATTTTAGTACGGGGGTCAGAAAATAGGGCTTTTACATAAAAACATTGAAAAAACTGTTTTGTTTTAAAGCCTGAGTAATGCTGATATGAGTTTTGCAGGGTTGCTGACCTTGTCTGACTGTACACTGGATTTTACAGCGAGGTATTTACAATGGTTAGTGGTCACGCTGGAAACGTATACACTGACTAACTATTCTGACAAACTAAGAAAATCTGTGTTTTTCTTACTCAAAGTAAAAGAAGATGTTTGTGGGCTCAGTGTCCGGTTCAGAAATCCATTACAAGGTCAACAGCCTGTGCTGCTTCAGTCCACCTCAGCGGCGTCGGACTGAATCACACAAAGTGAATATCTGAACTCGAAATCTACCACCTACCTCCGGAGTATGCACGCAGTATTGCTGTGGAATGACTTCCATACATCTGCAAGCTATAAAAATCACCGCACTCTTGGTATTTTACTAGTGTGGTCGTCTTTCCAGTCATTTTTTTGTTACATTACAGTATGTCTGACTTCTTGAAGGCGGTGTGGCATGCAAATAGGACTGACTATTAATGACCAAAGCCACCAAATCAATCTGAGCCATCGTACTCCAAGCACAGACAGACTTAAACACATTTTATTGTTTCTCCTTTCCTCGTAGAGTTCAGCAGGAAAACTGGGAAGGAGAGACAATCATGAAATGTGAACACCTCTGTCGACGTGTGTTACATGTATGTGCTGCATTGAAGGTCAGTGCCTCGTACTTCTACTGTGCAATATTTGGCTGATCATGAAGGGGCCACCATTTGCAGAGTTGCCGTGCATGCAAAATTTCAGGTCACTACCACTGGGAACCAATAATGCCTTTGGCTAAGCAACAAGATGCAAATACATCTATTCAAATTCGCACCACTCCATGCACATTCGAGCTTACACAAACACTCGCACACAATCTCATCTCAGTGCACCGCGCTGCAGGATTAAAACACATTGCATTCATTTCAATCATGAATAAGTCGCAGTCCTCGGGTGATATTTGACCTGAGACAAGTTCGGATCCATATTTCTTGTGTTCACTCTTCTTGTTCAAGAAATGAATCTTATCTAAGATATTCTAAGATAATTTAAATCCATTTTTTGCGTGTTTCCCCTCCTTGTTGCCTACTGTAGTTTGGCAGCCTCTCAGTCCAGTGGCAGGCGCAGATTACCCATCTCACCCAGGCAGTCATAAAGCTAATGGCAGACAGGCAGCATCCTCCACTCCAGGCTGTCGAGCAGACGGAGGTTAGTCAGAGTTAGGAGATCAATGCACTTATATGTCACACCCAGAGCTCCAGATTTCTCCCCTCAGGCACGAAAGACAGAGTTTACATAGTCACCTGGTGTTTAACTGGTAAAAGATGGTCTGGAGAAGACAGATGATAGAAACCCCTCAATATCACACCAGCACATTCAGTTCAATTTCAGCCTGCTAAGCCACTGGGGCAACCCAAATATCATCCATCCTGACACTGTCCATCACACTATACATAGAACGGCGAAATTAGCACAAACGCAGCGCTCGCCATCAGTGTGAAGTATGGTGGCAGTAGGGCGATTATTTACGGGCTGCATTACTTTCTGAAGACCTGAGCTCTGAGTCACCGGCCGAGCCTGATAATTAATTCCACACTCTACAGAAATATTATGAAGCTGCACGACAGAATGACAGATGTACAGCAAGAAGCACATTGTCAACAGGGTGACTGGATTAAGCAATTTTGACTGGTTCATTATGAAGAAAGAAAAAGAAATGATGGTTTCATGTAAATGAATCAAGATATAGTAGGTGGCAGTTTTTTTTCTTTTTACAAACTACACTTTGTTTGACTGTTGAAGGGTGAATAGAAGAGACATGAGGTGCAGTAGTTTGATTTACTGGTGTGTAATCAGAGTATTTGTTGTTTTCTGTCTGCTCTTTGTTTGTCCCAGAGCTCAACTTCCTGTAGATACAAGAGGTAGAAGGGGGGGATCTGACAGTAAGAGATAACCTGCCATCAGCGGGCCTTCTATTTTTAACAGCAGGTACTAGTAACACATGACGTGGGGCTCTTCTTATCAATATTTATGGAACAAAGATTAAGACAGAGTAATGATACACATAGCCCCGACTGGATCCATCCTCGCTTAATAGTTGTCATTACGGCGAGGGGGAGGAAAGTGCTGATAGACTCAAAATTTTAGGCTGGCACTTTACATTTTAGTAATGATTCCAGAGACCAGACAGGGCCCAAATGTAATTAGCAGATGTAAACAGGGAAGTATGATGACTGCAGTGTTAAAACGGCTTTAACAATACTCACTTTTTGGTGATTAATTTTGCACAGTTGTCATTTGAGAAGGTGGAGCTGGGGTTCAATTTTCAGGCTTTTATAGGCAGATTGCTGTCAGCTCCTCGGGAAAGGTTGGATTAAATGACATAAGATCACATCTTAAAGGCAGGCTGCTGCTTTGGAAGTAAACACAGTTTCATAAAACAGAGAAATAATAACAAGTGGTAACAAGCCAACCGCTACAGAGCGATGCTGCTACTGTTCCTGCTATTATTCTTACATCATACATCTTCTTCGCTGCGTTTACTGTACCTAATGAATATCAATATCTATACCAATCCCAGTCTTTCTTTACAGACCTCAAAGACCCATAATGGTCCACATTCATCTCCATATTTATCCCACGGTGCAGCCCGTTGGCTTCACATTTTAATAACACTCCCTCTGCCAAAACATAATCCACTCGAACACTTAAAAGTTCCAAGAGTGAGCTCAAAAGAGGTGAAGTATCTTGGCAGACCATAGAGCAAAATGCCATGCAGTCATATGCAGCCCAGGGGGGGTGAAGTGATTGATCTGTGACCTCGGACTCAGCCATAAGATATTGTGGTGAAGAGTGCGGGGGAGGGCATGGATAGTGGAAAAGGGACGAGCATGAGTCAGTAACAGAGTCTGCGAAAAGCTGTGGGAGCAGAGGAAGTGTTAACAACATCACAAGTAGGAGCAAGTCAAGTTACCACGTCAGGAAGCAAAAAGGACTGAGAGTAGGATGATGGTAGGAGCCTGAGAGGTGATGGGACACATACATCCGAATCATTTAATCATGTGAAGCGAATGAAGGGGGATTGTTCATCCACAGCATGCCTTCCACGCCGAGCTGATATGTGTTACCTCTCTCTCTACGTCACTCCCTTTTATTAGTAGCCTGTAATGAGTAGCCACTGTGTGAAAAGCCTACATTTAGAGAGGAGGGAGTTCAAGGATAATAAGCGATGTGTGACTCTCAAGTCCAGCACTTGTTGCCTGTGTGGTACATGGGGGGGAAAAAGTGCATCTTTCTTGGCAGATTATACTCCTAATGAAACAAAATTCTAATTTTATCTGATTATGCCATCTTGTGTCTTTGAGACAGAAATGTATTGACACAAACTGCAAAGAAAATATTTTTTTTTTCTTCTTCTTCTTTTGGCTGCTGCCTCTACAAGCAAAGATGACAGAGTACATGCGTAGTCAGACCAAATTAGAATCAACTATATTTGCCAAGAAGAGACTTTTGAATGTGTCAGAAGTTTGGTGGTACAATATTGACAAGTGACACTGACAACACAGAAATCTTGCCTTTTTTTTTCTCCTTTTAAAGTACACATGAAATCAGTGCATCTTTCAGTACATGTGTGATGGAGAAGTGTTGCCCCCTTTAAGCCCACGAATCAGGTGTAGGCGAACAGGTCTGAATGGCATCGAGTTACCTAAAACACTTTGATGAGCAGCTTTTTTTTT